>VWZT01006134.1:1047721-1247891 GCA_013397055.1 Pachycephala philippinensis
AAAAAAAAAAAAAAAAAAAAATTAGAAAATTATCAAAGCCAAAAGAAATTAAAAGAGGGCTTGAATTTAATGAAAAAGAAAAATGACAGCAACAGAAATATTTTCTGAGAGTTTGCACATCTTTAACTAAAGAAGAAAATACTAGAAATCACAGCAATCCACATCTATAGTCAAATGAATTCTAACACATCAGCAAAATACAGTTTGATAAAAACAGAAATTAAAGAAGAGGTATTTTCTACATTACCATGTATATAGAGTTCAATTCTAGAATTCTAAATTTATTTCAGCTAGCTATATTTTTAAGTCTTATAAAAGAGCTTTAAATCCTGTACTTATAGGAACTAGAACTTCCATTTCAGCAATTTATTCCAAAACATTTTTATATTAAAAATGCAATGAAATACCTGATTGAAAATATAAATGCTACCAGCACTATGGGCCAGAGAGACTCTGCCACTGACCAGCAAAATTCTTTACATCTCACACACCCATGAGAATGATGGATTAGGTGACCTGAGCACTCCCAGGCTGTTGGGAGTGACAGGACCTGTCGTTCCAGACCAGCTGGATGAGCTACCAAGTTTCTGTCCCAAAGTACAATACTCATTAGTCCATAGGAAAGCACAAAAGCCATGAAACAGGCAATAAGTAAAATGTTTCCTCACCTGAGAAATTCTGGTCTAATTGGTGTTTGGTTTATTTTCTGAAGGTAAGAGCTTATTGGTGTGGAGGTGGGCAATGGGAGATGAAGGGAACTTCACTCTGCTATTCCCATTTGTAAGCCTATCAAATTCTACTGCTTAGGCCCTTAGCTGTATGGGTATTCTACAGAAATTTACTGCACTGAATATTTGTGTGTGGTCTTATCTCTGTTAGTCTTTGCTTTTTTAATTATTCTCCAGCACAGCTTCATTCTAATTATTTTGTTTTTCCAACTTTTATCCAGATATTTAAAATTTTAAAATTTAAACTGGCATGTTAAAAAGAAATATATACAAAACAACTTACGAACTGTTTTGAGGGCATATGGATATCTAACTAGCCTCCATTTTGTTTTCAGTATTTTGAGTATTTCTAATTACATCCTTAACAACATCAGTTGTAAGAAACAATTATAGATTATATATTCATAATGATTATAAATGATCAAATTATTACTGGGCATATCATGATCCTCTGAGAACTCTAAAACAGTTGTCAATATAAAACCAATATAAATCAAATACAGCTCACTGGCAGCAAAATATCAAAGTTCTCAACATCCGCTTAGCTGGATGTTTGTTTAATTCCCTTCTCCACACAGGTTTCAAGAAGAAAGGTACCAAGTGCTTCTGCTAGCACTCTTTGCTGCTCTGTGTACTGCTCTGCTTTGATTTTTAATGAGGAGACAAAGGCATTCCCAAAACACCATTAAATGAAATCTTTCAATCAACAGCACAGGTCACGGGATACCACATGTCGCTGTACCCATGGCACAACTACTTACTGCAGGTTTCAGAGGGAAAAGGCAGCTCTTGGCAGCACTTTTGCACTTTGCAAGACGTTACAATTAACATCTGCTTCTGAGGCATTCAAATTCAGCCTCTTCCACCTCCAGATCTTACCTTTCTCACACTCCCTCACACAGAAAGCCCATAAGGTTGTATTTGATTCATTGCTGAATCAGTGTCTCATTCAGAAGAACTGCAGCTGTTCTGTGTATGCATGCTCCAAGAGCATTTCAGCTGCATCTACACCACTTAAATACACTAAGCACATGCTTGACTCTTCCACAGTTTAATTTGTCTTGGTCTTGTTATCAGGTTAGAAGATCACAAAGTAGCATGCTAGTATGCCTTATAGTACTATTTTCCTACACAGAGAATTATGCTTGTATCTAAAACTCGAATTGTGGTTATTGATTATCAGGAACTGAAGCTTTACATACATCTGATGATGTGGAAAGTTTCAGTCTTATCATCAATATGAATCATTAAAGGTGGAGTCAGGAAATCCTCTTTGATGTTCTGTTATTATTCTGTATTTGATATACTCTTTTCTACATTTGGCTAAATGAGCTTGTTCAACAAAAAAAAAATCAGTTTTTATCTGCTCTTTTACCTCTTTTATCCCAGCTTTATTCCTTGTTGCACTAACATGCTATATTACTAATTACTACATTGCTGACTAATTGCTACATTATGTAACTGGACTTCTCTGCCTTTTTGTAGGTCATTATTTTTTCCTAATAAAACAAATAAAACAAGTCTCGAGATACTTAGAGGTTTAAATGTGTGTCAGCTAGTTGTCAGTCTGTTTTTCCTTTGTTCCTAAAGAAAGCCATAGTTTTTCACTGTTGCAATTCCTACACAAATCCAGCTCCCTTTAGTTTGACATCCAATGCTTTTAGTGATCAGACTTCTCTGTAGTGGCTAATATAGCCTGAGTTAATGGAATTCTCTCTTGATTCTGCACTGATTGCAAACACTTCTAGGGTTCCATATACAAGAAGTATCTTCTCTCTTTTTTTCTCAGTAGCAACAAAGCTTTTAAAATCTCCTCAGCTGATCCACTGTGCATGTTCTAGTCATGGGGCAAGGAGAGAGGAATGTCAGGATTTCTGACACCCTTCATCCTAAGTTTGTTAGCAGGAATTGCTGAATCTGAGCACTGGTGGGAATGGCCAGCGGAAGGAGCTGCACACCAAACATAGCACTACCAACTTGTTTGCCAGAAGAGATAATGGTGGGAGTATCAAGCAGGAAGCAAGGCAGAGAGGTCCAGAGAGGTTTGATGAGGCAGTTTGGGAAGTGACTTCAAAAGCCAGTTCTACAAAATGTGAACTATGTGAGTCCAGCCTGTGGCTTGCTCAGCTCCCATCTTGGCCCTTCCCTCTTCACAGTACATCTTGCTTAACAATGCAGAACTGGGAAGCTCAGTTCTTATGCAAAACAATAAACTAGTCACAGAAATGTTCTTGAGGAAAATCACACAAATCAGCCTGGTGTTGCAGAGGCACAGTATGATAAATGGCTAATTTTGCCTTTGGTGGAACACACTTGTGCCGCTGTGGGTTTCTTCTGTATTTCTAGAATTCAGGTTTTCCTGTATGTCATCATCTACCAGCGCTGCAATTCAGACTTTAGTATATATCCTATTTAGTACAAGTCTATTAGTACTCAATAAGCAGAAATAAATAGTTGTTTCTATATCAGAAATTAATTTACCTAATCCTTAGTGCCTACAATGTTTTTCTATCTGCTTAGCTGTAAATATTCATATGAAAGTTAATATATTACTTGCTTTCTGTATCTGTCCCAAGTGAAACCACACTTCAGCAGCTTCTCAGGGAAGTTAAGGAAATAACTCTTTTATACCCTGCTAAACTAATGTCTACAAAATGTTATAGAAGCAGAATAATTATTGTTCCAAAAATACTGAGCCATGTATAAGAATAATAAAAATACAACCTGAAATTTTATCAATCATGAGGAAAAAATATAAGGGAGAATCAATTTTATATTTCAGCAGCTTCTAAGAACATTGAGGTCTGGAATTAAACTTTTCCCACAAGCTTCTTAATGTATGACTATGCACCACAGAAGGGTATGTATCTTCTTCTAAAGCCTCTAGTACTGACTTCCAGAGGTAGCATAAAGCTAGAGAGATATAATACAGGATGCCTATTTTAATATTTGAATATTTAATACAACTTCTACTTTTATAGTTTTTGCCTTCTCAGCAAGGAAAGATATTGGATATTTTTTCTTAACTCAAAGTAATCAAGAGGGACATAAAGATGCTGTTGACCTGTTGACTTCTATTTAAAGAAAGAAACAGAACAGAAAAGGTAAAAGAAAATTCTGTGTGCTGAGTTTCCTGAGTGTGGCTTAATGCCTACTTAATGACATCTTTCTCAGGCATGGCACTCATGTCTGCCTGCTTGTGCCAGTTGAGAGGTCTAAAAAAATCGAAGTCACTGTATATTGTACAGAACATTTCAATCAGCATTTGACATATGTGTTTCGGTTCACGATTTCAAAAGAATTTTTGTAGAAACCAGGTAGATAAATTGTACGTAGTCATTTTCTGTCTCTAGATAATACAAAAACTTAATTAAGGGGAATTGAAGTAGTGGTGAAAAAGTGAAGACAGAACTCTCATATGGCTTATGAGAGTTATGGTTCTTAACATGGCTTTGAAATGACACAATTTTAAGAATGCATGTTGAATTAATACATATATGCGAATATTCAGTGTCTAGTTCCACAGGTTCATTGATAGAATAAATAACTCATTTTCAAGTACTGAAACTACACTTAAGCAGAAGAGTAAATTAACTGTTTATTTCTGGAGACATTGTTTGATGTGTGCAATAAATAAACCACCATATTCATAAAATAATTCAATTCATAATTTTCCTCTTTAATACATTCCAATAATACTGAAGGTAAAAATTTTAATTAAAAAGATAAAAGATGCAGAGTGAGGCCCAATAATATGGTGTAGGTGAAATGGAAAAACAAGTGTAGTAAATACTTCCTTATGTAGTTATGTTCTATCTAACTCCTTTACATGACAACCAATTTAATCTGCACCAGTCCTACTTCTGACTCAAATTTCAGTCAAGCATTGAGGGAGCAGGAAAATCAGCAGATTAAGGCTGGTTATACATACAGTACATAAGGTCATATTTTTGTGGTACATACAGTCACAACACTTACGATAAGGTCTGCTCACAGTATCAGGCTCATCTCTAAAAGGTGACACCTTTCAAAGCCAACAATATACAAATACTTTGCCATAAGTGTCAAAATAAAAGAAACATCTGAACACGACAGTATCCGAGTCCCTCATACATGTTAATAAACATTCCTATGCCTTGTGTAGCTAAAACTACATTTGCAAAATACCCAAATAATCATGCAGCACATCTACAGAGTTTCAAAGTATCTTAAGCCATTTTCACAGTCTTGGTTTTGTCAATTCTATTTTCATTAACAGGGTTTTCCATTTGGAAACAGACTTTGCTAAAGCTCTTCTATTTTCCCACACTGAAACGTATATTCTAGAAAGTAATTATATGAAGTCTATTAGTGTAAATTATCTGCAAGACTAATACTTATAACAATCATAATAATAATAATTAATAAAATTGATTATTTATTTCCATTCAAATACTAAATGTCTNTCCTGGGAGCAAGGAACAACAACCTGGAAATAAAAGTCTAAAACAGATTTCTCTTCTCAGCCAGGTTTTTATAGGTCAGAAGTCTCGTGTCTTCCACTTAAAATACGACCTCAATTAATGAAGTCTTTTAGAGGACACTAAATTATTTTTGTATAATAGAAATTTAAATTGAAAATATCTTGATTATTTTAATTAACACAGTCTATATGACATGACCCTGTTCCAGATAGCAGGAAATTTTGGATAGTTTATTTAAGGTTATACTACTACACAGAGATTCAGATTCTTGGCAATCTGCCACATCTGGGGTAAAAGCTTTTGTTGGTTTATAAAACACTTTTCCAAGTGCTAAAAAAGCCACTATTAAACTAAGTAAAACTTCATCTTCCAGTTTTCAATAGATCAAGATAACTCTCTGTTCAACTATGTGAAAGCCATGAACAAATTTCAATAGCTCTCATTCCACCTGTCATTCAATAAACATCTTTTTTCCCTCTCTTTGAGTTTTTAAATCACGGCACTATTATTCATTCTGATAGACAATTACACTGCTTCTTTTATTTGCTTTAACTTATCCTTCTTAAATTTTAATAAACAAGAACACTGTGTGTTAAGAATTCTGCTGCACATTTTCAAAATTTTATTATAGACACACAAGGAACTTTTACTGAAGAAACAACCTGGCAATCATCTATTACTTTCTAATAGGATGTTGGATATTTCAGTTTAGCATATTTTGTTGCTTTTCAAAACAAAACTCCCTTGCCTTAGAATGATAATCTTGTTCCAGCCTGGAATCTGATCCTGCTACCTGTTTGTATTTGTTCATTTTCATTTGACGATTCCTTTCTTCTACATCCATTGCACCTGTTAAGTTAAAAACAGAAGAAGAAAAGAAAATAAATACATAAGCAGTCCTCAATTCGAAGGTTAAAATTATGCTCATGGAAGGTTTAACAGAAAGAGATGAAATTTGATTTACTTAAATTCCGTGCATATAATTTTAGTTCCTGAATTACGATTTTGCAGAAAACCAAAAGGTTGTAACAGGAGGAAAATAGCAGATAAGTATTTCCACAGAATCTTAATAAGTGTTGTATTATCTTCACAATTCAAATGAAGCCAACTTTGTGAAAAAATCTCAATACAAATGAAACACAATGTTTCCACAGAATATAATTTTACTATTTTAAGAATATTCAAGAGAAATTGAGCCTTTTATTTAATAAAGAGGAATGCAAAGATAACCTGTGTATTTTGGGTAGAGATTCTGGTTCTGCATTTATTATAGTCTGACTTATCAAATTAATAATCAAGTAACAACCACAGACTAGCAGACCTTCCATTTATTATTTGAGTATATTCTTAGTATGCTCAAAAAATTTAAAGATGACTAAAGGAATCTTAAAGAGCCACCCAGTGGCATCACTGTATTACATTCTAATGAAACACAGCTTCAAGAACAATTTCAGGATTCACCCTTCTTGGATCAAATACGTGATTAGTTTCAGTCAGGGATGGGTTTTCACTACGTGACTCAGGCAGTAGCTGGTTTCAACAAACTGGTACTGTAATACCACGATTTACAATGTAAAATAATAAGGAAGTAAGTGCCAAAGCTGAGGTGGAAGACTGAGAAATAGAAAAATGAGAGAAAGACAATAGCTCAGAAAAGGTTTTCAAACAAAATGTAATTAGCTATTATAGACACACATTTGATTCTTTTCCACTTTAACCTGGTATAAGTCAAGCATAAATCATTATCCTCCAAATGCTAAAAAGCATTCATTTTCACTGACATTTGTCTTAAACTATCTGTAATTTTAACACAAAAGTTGTCTAGGATTAAAAATTCAGAATCCCACTAATCATAAATAGAATTTTCTGTATATTGTATGTATTGAGCAATCTGGACTGTATTTATGGAACTGAGATGGGAATATTAGATTCCACTGTACTACAGAAACCTGATTTAAACTCTCAACTTCAATTGTAAGTCATAATCTGACAGCAAACTGGGGCTCTGCACAGAACCTGGGCCTCTCAGCTTTGTATTTTCTTTCTTGAGAGCAATAGGGGTAGTAACATATACTATGAGAGCTGCCAGGTAAACGTTGTGGCACTTCATAGGAAATCTGGAAGGAGAGGAGGTGAAAGGAAGCGGGAATGCAAAAAGACTAAGCTGTTCTGTTCTCTATAAACCCTCTGACTTCTAGTTTTTGTATTCTAACTCTCTTGAAAGAACTTGAAAGAAAAGACTTAATCAAAAATTGTAAGAGAAATTAAAATTAAGAAAAATTAATGAGAAATAATAAATGGTGTTTTATAGGGAGAAATAAAATGAAAAAGAGAGCAGCAGATGAAAATTTCTAAAATAAAATTCAGCTAGTTTTTCCTATCATAATTTTCCTCATCCATCATAGAATCCATAGCAGTGTTTGTCAATTTATCATTAAGATGAAGTGACTTTTTGAGGATCTAGTTTTAGAAACTCTAAAGATATTTTTTGTTCTCTTGAAAACAAAAACTTTACACTGGAAAATGGTATTTTCTTTTTTCAATGACAGAAGTAACACATACGTTTTTTAGAAGTAAAATACTCCAGCCTCCTCTCAAAGAAAGTAATCTTTTGGTGAAATCATAATATTCTGCAAATCTTCTTGTCATTTTTCAGTAATGTAAGAAAGGAGATATTTTTCACAAAAAGGGAAATCTCATCAATTTTTCTTATGTTTTCTTACTAAATCATTGCATGTGTTCCTTGTCTTCAGACATTTCGTCAAATTTCAGGAAATTGCAAGTGAAGAAACAACACTTCTTGAGCATAAATAAGAAATTTCACAATTACTTGAGAAAATATTCATTCTTATCTATGATCAGTTGGCAAAGTGGAAGTTAGATTTCCACAAATCCAATTGCCTATGATCTGTAAACAATATGCCATTCAAAAGGGGAGAATAACATATAAGACCTTGGTGTGAGTTGTCTGAAAAAAAAACCAAGCAAAATTTGTGGCTTATGTTTTCTCAAGAGAAAAACAAGACAGATAGAATTTGACAAAAAATTATTCAATTTTCATAAAAGTTTATTAAAGGAAAATCTAACTTGCTTTGTATTTTTGAAACTGTCTTTAACAAGTGAGTGAATTCAGTTATGTGCAGAAGGAGGAAAACCTAAGGGCAGTGGGAAGTTCATAATGCAGATCAGCTCTGGTTCTACTGTACATGGAGCTGACATGCAGAAAGAGAGTGCAGGGTTACTGCTTGCCCCGGGCTGATCTCACTGTAACTTCAGCTGGATGCAGCTGTGGCCTGGATGGCAGCAGGAAAGGTTGAGAGAGTGTCACAGCACCTCCCATTCCCATGGTCCAGCGTGAAATCATGTCACACTAAGTGGTAGGAATGCAGGGTTATCATCACCTCCACGTCTGCTGGCAAATCTCTATTTAGCTGACACCTATGTGGGAGGGTTTAGCAGGAGCAGAAAATACTTCTAGAGAGTTCAGTAACTGTCTGGGTGCATTAGAAGCTTCAGCTTTTAATATGAGCTTGGTAACCAAGGCAGAGCATCGGTCCTATCCTAAGGACCTCACTGCAGTCAGGAGCCATTCATGGAGCATGTGTCAACAAACCAGAACTAACCTGAATCTAACCATTAGCAATCAACAGTGGTTAAAATGTAGGAACATAAGCTTTCACACATCTGAATCACTTAAGGGTTGACTGAGCCCTTGTTATTAGATCCTTAGCTAGAGCCCACTACAGTCCCATTTTCAGGACTATAAAGACTGACAGTAGAAAAGTTTAAGCTGCTTCTGGTATACTGATGTACTGCCACAATGTACCAAAGTGTATGCAACTGAATTTTGGCCAAGTAAAATCAGTTCATTTCTGCCTGAACTTCCTTCCAGAATTTTGCTTATAAACAGTAGTCGTGCCTCCAACAGAAATATCCAACGAGATAGTCAAATTCCAGCCATAGGAGCACAAAAAATTAAGACTGAATGGAAGAACAAAGCTTGGTACTGCTCACCAGACATAACTGTGGTCATTGCCCTGTAGGCAACATTCTGGAGTTTTGCTTACTTTGAAGTCTCTAACATTAAAAACCCCTGGCCTGAAGGTTAGCTCAGTAGGGTTTTCATGGGCACAAGGAAATTCTTGGCTGACCGAGACCACTGCTGATTCATTACCAGCCATTCCCCATATTTTCAGAAGAGAGTGTGCTGAGGGATAGCAATATAACTACAGTGCAAAGACTCCTGAAATGCCAGAGTAAGGCACAGTACTGTGCAGTGCAGCCCTGTCATCTCTCCTTAGATCCACAAGGACTGCAGTGAGAGACTGCTGTGCTAGAGCTTAGCTCTAGTGACTAAAGTAGATTAAACCTTAGGCCACATGAATTTAACCTTTGTTTTTATCTATGGAAATGCAACCATTAGACAATGAACTGTAATTTCAACTTTAGCTATAGGATATTTTGTAACAAAAGATAGGGAAATTTCTCAAGGCACAAGACAAAAGGGTGCCTGGAGGCTGTGGGAGTCAATCAGAAGACCCCAGATGATGCAAGCAGGATTGGGTGAGCAGAAGCATAGTAGAAAAAGGAACTCTGCTTGATTCTTTTATTGAAGTGGAATCTGACTCAGCCCTACTGATGTAAGATCCACATAATTCCTACCGAGGTCTAGATGGTGGCTGTGTAATTCCATTCCTACAACAGGACTCAGGACAGGCACTAAAATCACTGCTTCAGCTTAAAATAAAAAACATTATTTTAATGTTTTAACTTGAAATCAGCTAAGATTAAATAAGATACGATTCAACTACTTCACCACTAAAATGAAGGGCTGTAATCAGTGACTTGGTTAATACATAACTTTGCCTAACCTCAGCTGCTCACTGAGTCACAGTTTTACAAAGAGATAAGCAATCATTGAATTCAGCCTGGAGCTAAAGACTGTTATTTGCTCTTTAGGTCAAATACTGGCTACTCTCTAGGGTAAGACTCTTCAGTTGATAGCCTGTGATCCACACCAGAGACAAAAGGGACAACAAACTGGCCTTATCATCCAACTCAGCCTAAGGCAAACCTATCTGCTTAAAAATAAAAATAAAACTAGCTAGGACTTCTGCTCTTTCATTCTTTCTTTCATTGTCTTCTCCAGTGGGAATTATTAAACCATTCTAGTTCCTAGAGATGCTGGTGATGGCGATCCTATACCAGGATTTGAGTTTGGAGGAGGAGTTTGCTGTACAGTGAGGCTTCTGGGGCACAAAGAGTTAAAGGGAATCAGGTATGGAAAAAGAGTGGCGTTTCCCTTATAATATTAGAACAGATTTCGTTTTGGATACATGCGGACAAAAGGGATACAAAATTTGGGTGGCACAGCCAGTAAGGCATGGGGAAAAAGCTCATGATGAGAGGACTAAAGTAACACTGATATTCTGGAAATCAGAAACCTGTAACAGAGCAGAAAAACGTGCAGGTGAGCACACTCAGCGTCTGGAGAGGGGAGGACAGAACAGAAGTCTTAAAGAGTATGACATCTGCCTTTAGCTCATTCTGGTCTCTTTCTTCCCATTTCTCACCCTTATTTGACACCCTTAAAATAGCAAAGGAAATATATTTGGGAAAGCCATTTCTTAGGTTCCATTTTCTAGTGTCTGTTTTGAAATCCCCAAAATACATCAAAATTGCACTCCAACTCTTTGCTACATATTCGCTTAAACATAACAGATCAAAGAATTTGAGTGAAAAACACAAAAATATTTTTAATAAGTCACCCTACCTGTATCCCCATTCTCTGGATCGGTTTTCTTTTCTTCTACAAACAAATGAAAGCGGTATGTAAAGCAAAAAGAGGGGGAGAGAAAAAAAAATGCAGAAATAATAATAAAAGTAATATAAAAATGCATTTAAAAGGAAAAAAATTAACAAAACACAGCAAATTAATATAACGTGAAGAATTTAGTCAACCAACCAAGTATGGTGCTCTAAATCTAGAGACATATTCACTGCATGCTACTGTACTCTTATTGAACATTTACTGAAGGGAACCCATGGATATTTTGTGCACTTCCAGAATCATTAACACACTCAAGAAAGAGAGAGCAAGGCAGATATCAGATAGAGTTACTTTACAGTTTCCTTGATTGGGATGACACAAAAATAGAAGTAAAAAAAATTGCTTGTGCTGTATGTTTTATGCAGTGCACACACGAGATACAGTCTAATGGTTCAGGCATAAAAATTGAATGTGTCAGAATGGGTTTTGGCAATCACTTTAAATCTTCACTGGTTTAATAAATTCTCATAGCTTCTACAGGTTAAAAGGTTTAATGATGACATTACTGTAGCTTGTCTTAGAGTTAAAAATTATGAAGAACAAAAGACACTAACATCAATACTCAGAACCCAGTTCATGCACACAAACTCAGCTGACTGATGCCAACGAATCCTCTGAATACATATCAAAGGTTGTAAATGGCTCAGGGCATTCGTCTGTCACAAAGAAATGAAAATACATTGGATCCCTATCAAATAATTTGGCAGCCCATAAATAATCTGAAATCCAGTTTTGGTAAATAATGTGAAACAATTTTAAGTCAAATGAAATTTACTTTAATTAGAAATACATTAACTTTGAAATATATTCTATTGCCTTTTCAAAATTATTTTAAATTCAATTAAAACAATCCCATGAATATGAAGCAACAGCCCCCAAGCTACACACCAAAAATAGTATACGTTACTAGAACTAAATATTTTTCCAAAATTATTGGTTATTGAGGGTTGCACACAAAATTATGATCTAATTTACAGTACATAGACTGAAGGGGGAAACAGAGCTGTTGTATTTTAAGGAAATACCATTTTGTAGGTGGGTATCAAAGTAGAAGGTGAAATCAAAGTCAGAGAGAAATCATACTCAAGAAAGGTAGAGGCGTAAGAAGGGAAAATGTGTTCCTGAAGAGAGCATAAATAATATGCTACACTTCAACAGGATCTGGCTTTCTGTCATGTGTGGGATCAAGGTTATTGTTCTGCTGGCAATTTCTAGTGGAACTATTAGGCAAAATAATGGGAAACAGATATGGCAGGTCATAAACCTACACTTTTGGAAATCAGTGGGTACTAAATCAGTTCTTGGAACTTCTCCCATTGCCTGACCTGTCCTGCCCCATACTCTATACCATTTTTAAATAAGGCTTTTTGCATTCTTCTGAATTGGCCTTTGGGCAGCCTGGCCTTATTATCTGTGTGGGCTGTGGACAGTGCTAGGAAAATAGCAGAGAATGATAGTTTTGTTTGCTTTTCAACCTTTCAATTTTTTTTAATTTTTCTTTTAGTTTTAAATTGCTGTCACCAATATAAAATCTACAAATACAATGTCTTCTACTGTCTCATTACTTTCTAAAGCAGAAATTTGATAGCAATACCACTGACCCAACATAATGCACAATAGAGGAAAGAGACTTGAGTTATTAAAACAGCCTTAAGCTTGAGCTCAGAGAGAATGATGACATTTCTAAGTTATTCCATATGCATAGTGAAAAGAAATCTTTATTTTGCCTAAATATTACCTTAGTACATAAATCTTATACTATACAGGGTAACTAATTTTTTAAGATGCCTAGAAGTCCATTCATCCTTATGTCTGCATGTCTTTCAAACATGAATCTTTAAATAAATACATTGTCAAAATAAAGAACTTTGAAACCTTTCACTCCAACTTTCCAACTTTCACTCATTCTTGCTCTAGGTTTAAAAAGTACATAGAAAAATATTTCCAAATGGGATTGTAGAAATGAGTACCACAGTACTAGCAAACATAAAATTTTATTAGATTCTTGAATTTTAAAAGTGTAATTGAAGTGCTGTGACAAATCTCTACAATAGATGTATTCTTTAGCTTTTTAGTAAAAAGGTCAACACAGTGGATCCTACTCCTCAAACTGAGGTTTCAGATGTATTATGAAGAGCTGTCTGAAGACGTACTAGAAGGAACAGAAGATTGAATTGAGAAAGGTCTTACTTGGGTGGAAGCAGGAGAACTGAACAAAATTGGTGTTATTCATCTACCAAGTAAAACAATATTAACTTCGCAGCAGCAAACATCTTCACTGCAGCTATGGGCCTAGTCATCACCTCTAAAAGAATTCAGAGGAGGTTCAGGATGCTGATACTAAAGTAATTAATGCTTTTGGTTGCAATGTGTTCAAAACGAAAAAGCTCTAAAGAGCCTTAATGCCTTGAAACTGCTGAAAACCTGTAAATCACTATGAGATTATTTTAAAATGTCTCAAACTTAATAATATGAAATGACAAAGTCACCAGTCATTCCTAAAAAATCTTGATTTTTTTTTTTTTTTTAATGACCAGTATCATAACATTAGTCAGTATTTTTTTACATTACTTGATTTAACCTTGGTTTACAAAGTGAAAAGCATATATTGTATCCTATGGTGTAATGATCTCAATTCATGAACTAATTTTTCTCAGAGCTATCCACTTTGGAGAAAATAAATCAATGCTTTCATGAAGGAGACATTTCTGCACATTACAGAAAATAACCGTATGTTTTCAGCTTAATCAGAATACAGATATATTTAAGTATATTGGTGAAATATAGAGATGAACTATAGCCATAGAGAGATTGAAATGCTGAAATATTCTCTCTCAAAACCTTCTTCCACCATCACAGCAGACATTGCTATTATAATGACCACTGACATTTCATTTAATAGTAGACACAGCCATGTTCCCCTAGTCCAACTCCCTGTTCTTTCTAACTCGTCCTAACATCTGAGAAACATCTAACAATCTAACATGTATCTGGAAGATAAAATGAATAGAAAAGAATACTTAATAAGAGCCTCATTCAAGAGCAAACTTGTCAAGAACTAAAACTGTTCTAAAAGGGCCTTGATTTTCTTGGCAATGCCTCAACTCAATGAGCTTTGCTGTTCTGATGGGTACCTGAAGGTATCAGACTTCACCCACCTCATGCCAAGAACTCTCATGCAGTAGGGACTCCAAGTTCCTTGGAACATGCCCATCTCTGTACATGACAGAATAGAATAACAGTTCCACAGAGGAAGCAGGATAGCAGATTTCTCCCTAGTCATGGATACTGATGGCAGCATTGAACAATTGCTCAAAAATTGCTGGATTCCTGGTGAGGGTAAGGGGCAGCCTGATTCTGCAGCCTTAAGGTTACAACTGGGAGGTGCTGGACTTCGTAGTCTTCCTCCCAGGGTTTCTCCCTTCTCTCACAGCTGAGTGCCCCAAACTTAAGATTAGATCCTGGTTCTGTCTCAACCTTTCTCTTCTCTCTCACCTGGGATCCAGAGGAATGAGATTTGCATAAATTGAACAGAGGCCTAAAATAAATCTTGACTTCCTTGCTTTGAATGAAAAAGATTGCAGCCTGCAATGCTGGAGGATACGTGTGTCATTGCAAGACACAGGCATGGGGAACTTCTTGTTTGTTTCTGAGTTCAGGCATGAGATAAGACAATGACATAAAAGGTTTTCTCCTTCTATTTTTCATATTTGCAGACACTTACTATCAGCAATATGAATAGGAATTTTATTTATACAGTGGATAAATTAGCTCCTCTACTTCTGTGCTTTATTGAAAATTGAGTCTGATTTCTCAGAGTAGTACAAATTATTAAATAACATTTTATTTTAAAAATCGAATATACATGTAGGATCCTAACTTTTGGTAAGTACTTCAAAAAATGCTAGCTGAATTTCTTACTAGAGATTTCTCTTGAAATGCTACTGAATGACAATGTAGGGAAATCAATTTAATTCTGAAAAAAAAGTCCCTGAAACAACATTGCAAAATCACAGAATATTCTGAGCTGGAAGGAACACGTAAGGATTAAGTCCAGCTCCAGGCCCTGTACAGGACAGCCCCAAGACTCACACCATGTGCCTGAGAGTATTGTTCGAACACTTCTTGAACTCTGTCAGGCTTGGTGCTGTGACCACTTCCCTGTGGAGCTGTTCCAGTGCCCAACCACCCTCTGGGAGAAGAACCTTTTTCTAATATCCAACCTAAACCTCTCCTGACACAGCTTCAGTCCCTTCCCTCAGGTCCTGTCACTGGGCACCACAGAGAAGAGATCAGTGTCTGCACCCCCTCTTCCCCTCAGGAGGAAATCGTAACTGCAATGAGGTGTCCCGTCAGTCTCCTCCAGCCTGAACTGACCAAGTGACCTCAGTCGTTCCTTGTTTGCCTTCCACTCAAGGCCCTGCACTGTTTTCATAGCCCTATTATCAAATCAGGAAAAGGAAAGAAGATTGTCTCCTAGAAGTAAAACGTAAAATGTAGACGTATTTGCTTTGAACATCAAAACTTGCCAGTTAAAGGTCTTGTACTCAAAGGATTACATTTCCTCCTGTTTGCTGAGCTATTCAATTCCAATTCTACCTCTAAGGAATTAGCTCTAAATTTTGTCATTCTGGCTGTCAACACTGTGAAAAATATAACTGCCCAACTGCTACAGGTCTAGCAAAGTATCAGATGCTGTGCGATATAAATGGTTACTGAACTTCACTCCAGGGCTTTATGTCCAATTTGTGGCAAACACAGAAAAGGTACTGTTGCAGCAAACAAGTTCTTTCCAACTCTGTGATCCACATCACAGTCTGAATGAAAAGAAAAAATAAGTAATGGTTGTTGAAGTGTTCTCAACTTAACATTACTTATATATTCTTGATACTTAATATTACTGTTTAAGTGTGACTGAAGTGTCAATTATTGCCCTTAAAAGGGCATGCTCAAAAGAAGACTATTTCAGCCAGCCAGCTTCCTAGCAGAGAACATGCCTTCACATTCCTGTTTTCTATTTGAGGATTGCTTGACGGCTTTTTTCTTCTGGTTTTTTTTTTTTTTTTTTTCCTTGTTGGTTTCAAGCTTGACACACTAAAGAAACACTAAAACTCGGGGGACATTTCTTGCCACTTAAATACATTTTTATCACAATGCTAAAAGCATGTTAACAATGTTACTTTGGCTTATTTGCAGAATAAATGGTACTGTTTAGTAAAAGAACTGAATAAAAAGGTGTGGTGATCTAAACAGGGAAGTTAAAGAATCTCTACAATCCTGTTTTTATAAATTGACAGGGTCAGCTCAGGCCTCTATCATTAGGGATAGGTCAGTGCAGATGGTAAAGGACAAAGATCTTTTGAAGCAAGCTGAAAAGTTCTTTTTGCATATTTATTAAGTAATGATTAGGGCTATGGCTAACCCTTTTTTATGCTGCCTAGATCCTTTTCCAAGGTCATTTTTGCAGGGTAGCCAGTGACGTTTTTCTGTACTGCCTCATACAAAGGTGTACATACACTTTGGTGGCTTTCATAAAATACTGAGGTCTACATGGAAAAAGGATGGAAGAAAGAAGTAGTAAGTCAAATATTAGCTAAAATATCCCATTTTGCTTCTCCCAAGAACTCTGGCACATCATCCCTATATAAATGACATGAAATATTATTTTGAAAGTGTAAAAGATAAATATCTGAATGGTCAGTAGGCCCTTATATTCTGTACTCATAAAAATCCATTCAGATCAGCCGCAACTCTGCATTGTTTTCAGGAAAACCTGAGCACAGTCTTATTATTAAGCTTTCCAAAATCCTGTTTGCCAAGCATGCTCCTCAGAGCTCCCACCACTGGTACACTCCACAGAATAACCACAGAGTATTTCACATTCTGATACAGCCACTTCCAATCATAAGCACAAACATTTGATGATAATTATGCCTCTGCTTTCAGAAAAACTAACAGGTATTAATAGAGATTCTTCAGCCATCCTAAGAATGCAAGACATCTTCATTAGCATCTCAATAGCTGGAAAGATGGTCAAAGGTTTAATCAAAGAACACAAAACCATCAATGGTGTGTGCACCTGCCTTTAGAACTCAGAAGAATTACAAATTCTAACTACCAAATGTTTTGCACAATTATGCTGTCACTTTAAATTACATAATCTGATGTTTTTAGTATTTTAGCTTCAGCAGACTGATCATCAGACTTTATTTTTGTGGTTTAGTACAGATGGCTACTTTGGAAGTCTTTGGTTTCCAGATTTAATTCCAAACAAAACAAAAAATAAGGACATCGAGCCTCCCAGGCATCCAGTATGATAGCAGGGTAGCCAGTTTAGCCAACCATATTACTATGCTACGTACCTATAAACTGAATTTGAAGTTTACAAATTAGACTGAATTTGGAGTTTACCCTGTGGGTTTTGTTGACCAAATACAGATTTAGATGCTTTAAATGTCTCTTTCACAGTCTAAGGCATCAGATTTTAAACAAGCCTGTCAAACTAAATATCACAGAGGTGTTCAGAGATGCACAAGTAATTTAATCATATTTGTGTTAAAATGTTACAAATTCTACCCAGAAATTTTTTTTCAGCATAAGGGAAATGGAAATAGAACAAGGCACCATCCTGCTCTTTACAGGAAAGTGTGACACAGAATACTGACTATAATAATAACAACTCAAAAGTAGAGGGTGTCATGTTCTGTTTATAAAGGGTAAGTACATCACAGTAGATCCACTCTTGGAAGGCTTGAAAAACCTCTCATAGTACTGATAAGAATGGATTAAAAAAAATGTGCTCCTTGTCTTCTACTGCAGTTGATTTCTTAAACACTCTGAATTGTACCATTTTTTTGTCCTTGCTTTCTCCTACAGTATATTTGCCACACCCTTTCACTGTTTGGCCCTCCACTGTCAAGGTCAACAAGCTCTTCCAATTTGGTCACTCATCTTCAGTAGGGTTTGTTAGTTTTTGTAGGCTTCATTTCCATCAATCATGTTATTACAAAGAAACTTCATAAAGCACAGAAAAAAAAATTGTATTTCAAAGTCCTTGTCTATTTGAATTGCACTCTGAACGTTAACAAAAACTTTAATCAAGCCTTTGTGTGCTCTTAAAATGACAGTTTTACTCCAGACATTGCAAAAAAGGACTTCAATATCTATTTCCCTGCCTTTCATGGCCCTTTAGAAATGGAACAGTCCCCACTATCTTCTAACTTCCATCCACCTTAGAAAGCTTAGAATGCCTGGGCATCACTACGCCACCCCTTCTCATCCTGGAATAAACCTGGAATCAATTACCCAGCACTATTTCTGCTGTATGTGCACTGACTGCCTTTGTACTGGCATGGATCCTCCATTCCAATGTTTTGATGAGCATTTTTTGGGCAGTTACTTGAGTCAACTAGATTAATTTTTGGAATTCTGAAGAATGTTCTCTGTATTTCATATGTCTGAAGAACACAGTAAGTATTACGTGCCCCTGCCAGTAATTTTTGGCACAATAATAACTGGTTGGTCTGACCCATGTTACTGACGAGATAAAGACGTCTGCTTCGTCACTACGGCTCTTTGGCAGGCAGGGGCTTACTTCTGCTTCTCCTGGAGGGAAGCATTCTTGGTGAATATAAGGGGATGTGAACAGGCTCCTCAACAGTTTTCACAGTATCTAAACCTATGAAACATAGTAATTTGAAAAATATGAAAATCGTGCATGTCAAAGCAGATTTGTGAAAACCCTGTATTGCAAAGCTCCTCCTTCACCCAAGAAAAACAGGGTTTAGTCATTAAGGATGCTATCAAGCTCTACTGCTGTCAGATGAAAAAAATTTATATTAAAATATTTTTGCTTCTTAGCTTTCTGAACTTGCTTTTGTCCTTGAAATACACAGGAAAAGCTTTGCACTCACTTCCATAAAACTTTTCAATAAAAAAATCTAGATTTTTTTCAAGGAATAAAATTTTATTTTTTACAATTACAGATTATAATCTCCAGAGAGAGGAAATGGCAACATTCTTCTATCAATGCAATTGTAACATATTCAGATATTTAGCTTTCCCAAGACTTCTTGGTCTAATAACACCTAAAATCAATTGCCGATCCTCTGGAATACATGAATGTTTGGTAGCATGATAAATAACGTGAAAACCATTTCCTAAGAAAACCTGTAAAGGGATAATCCTAGATTCACACTTCTTAAAGCAAATTCTAAAACAAGGGGAAAACACTTTGTTCTAAAGTATGCCTTTGAAACATCATCCTTGCTTTCTAGCTGTGCTCCAAGTGCCTTGTACTGAAATGTGTAACCTCCTTTGTCACTAAGGCAAGCATGGAAGAGCACCTGTTTCAAATGTACATCTGAAAATATGTTACTATACACACAACAAACTATTTTTTCCTCAGTTTAAGGGCAGTACTAACAACCATTGCAACTGCAGTGCTGATCATGCTTTTGCATTTGTGTGCTAGACAATTAAATTCATCAGGGCCTAATACCTTTACTTAACACTCTGAGCTAAGGAGTGTTTTGCAGAAGAATTGCAATGTCAAAAAAATTTAGTAATACACAGGTATTACCTACTTATATATGTTCATGAAACAGGTGATGAAAACACATGTTTTTTTCTGACCATTTTAAGGTCTGATTTCTTCAACAACAAGAGAGATATGGACTGATTCCATATTCTGATTTAATATATTGATTCAATCAATAACTCAGAGGAAGGTTTTTCAATAAAAGGCCCACAGCTTTTATTATGCACAGATAGGAAATGGGTCACCCGATCATCTAACTTCATTTTTGTAATAAAAGAGATTCAGAATCACTGCACAGGGACTGGCAATGAATCATAAGCACAAGGTAAGTAAACTCAGCCTTTCTACAGCATAATTTATTAATTTCTAACAGTGGTGATTTACAAAAGAGGGAATTCCGAACACTCTGCCAGTTGTCTTTTCTATCCATCCTCAACCTTTTTTACCCTGTAATTTTAACAATTTCTATCTTGAGATTAGTTTAACATGAAAACCACAGCAGATAACATCTGCAAGATTCTGTAAAAATAATCTATGATTCTAATTAGGACACAAGTAGCATGAAAGGTAAAACTGAGCTCTGAAGGAGCCAGTCATAGTAAAGAAAAGACAAAAATGTTTCACTAAATATCACCTAAGTTTAATGGACCAGTCAATGTACCCCAAAACTTCTCCAGATTTTCCAACCTAAATGGCATCCAAGTGGCTTCTCTAATTTGTTGGGATAATAGCAGAGACACAGGAAATTAATTAAATCTTTTAAACAATAATTGTAAAAATTAAGTTTTATGGCTGAATTTAATTAACTTAAATATAGGGAATTTTGCTGTTGTTCTACATACCACAACTGAGCAGGGAAATGTGAACACATACTGCATTTTCAGAACTAGGATGCCTTGATAGATGTTAGTTGTCTGCCAGTAATATAAAGTACACGGAAAATTCAATTAAAGGGCAGATTAAAATTTGTTATGAAAGAAACCCTAAGTAATGCACAATATGAAATAAAATCCTCATAAACAATACAGCTAAGTTAGAACTCCTTCAATGTTCTGACTTCTTGCTCTCATACTATCATAAATTTTTGATTTACACTTTTTAGCATGAGAAAGGAGCTTTTGTTCACTAAAAACTCTACTTCTAATTGAAACGGGTTTTATTTAAAAACCTAAGGTTGAAATTCTAGTGCATGAAATTTAACTTACTGAAATTATTCAGTTTTGAAATTACATCCTCCCAGAGTTAAAAATAACTAGTTATATAAGAGTTTCTGCAGTTGTTGTAGCAGTTTTCGCAGCAGTTTTCAAATGCATAGATAAAACAAGTTATAGATTGTTTTCATGTGTTAGCTGGAAGTTTAAAGGCTAATTTACAGATGATTTGAGATAGGAAATAAGAACTGATATGATAGAAATCAAATTAGTTTAAAGTCTTAAGGTATAGCCTACTTGTCATGAGTTACCTTTCATCACTTTTTATAGAGTGCATAGTTTGTAAGTCATAGAAATTAAATAAGCATCTTAAACTCTTGCACCTTGGCAATATTTTGCCAATATATTGAGGGGGAAGAGAGGGAAAAGTATGTGAGGTGAGCTGTGATAAAATCTATAGAAAAGGTAAAATGAAAAAAAATAACACAGAGAAAAGCAGTAGAAGAAGACAGACCTGAGTTTGTTCTCCTTGATGATTCCGCTTCTTCTGTGATCACATCGTGTAATGTACAGACATAGACAAAGGAGATGGGCGTGAGAGGATGTATTCAGAAGGTTAAAACTGACACTGAGGGAAAGGGCCAAAAATTGTTTTAGAGAGAAGTCTGCAGAGCAGAGTTAGTAAGTGGAGAAAAAAATAAAAGACTAGAAGAAAAAAAGAAAGCTGAGAAAGAAGTGGTTAAACTACTGTTGTTGGAAAAGAACAGTAAAGACAGAGTTAGTATAGGAGCTGAGGAAATAATAAAAGTTATAACTGACAGCAAAGTCAATCCTTGAAATGATGCTGAAGAAAAAGCTGGATAGTAAAAGGTATGTTAACTAGCATAAATACTTTTGTTCATGACTGTTCAACTTTTTTGAATGTTATCTACTTGAATGCAAGTATTATTTTTCAAGTATCGAACACTCAGCTTAATGTCACCAAGGGACTTGTATTATTAGATTTTTCAATTATTAAATTATTGTAATTTATGCTGAACCAAACTTCAGATACCCAAAACAGAAAATAGATTTTTTTTTTCAAACTTATGTACAAGCTCAGACATTTCAGAATCCACATAACACACTCTGGAAAGGACTGCATTATTGTAACACTCTGCCAAAGGCAAAATTATCAAGACCAAAATACAGAAGGTGAGAAAAGAGAATGTATAGCTATTAAGTCTCATGGTCAATTCAGGATACTTTTTCAGAACCAATGTTGCTCTCCTCTCACAGAAGTCTAAGTTACTACAAATGCATGCAAGTTAAATGCCAAAGCAACTATCTCATTACTTACTTTATTACTTCACATTCAAAAGCACACTGCCATTTCAGACATGGAAAACATCTGAGGGACAGTGCCATGCTCTGTACTGAAAATCTAGTTGCAGCAAAACAATGGGAGGAATTCATCTTGAAAAGTAATAGTAATTACAAAGAACTGTGAAGCCACTGTTGCTAGCAGAACAAATGTTTTCTTACAAAAATCATCAGAAATAGAAAAAAAAAATCTATAAACTTGGTCTAATTTCAACATGTAGTTTGTTAATGAGTCACAAAACACTGCTCATAAATCATTAATGCTGAAGATACTAGATAAAGAAGTCCAGAAAGTTTTACACACCACAAAAATACCTGTAATTTTATCGGCATTTTACAGTCAGAATCAAGATACCATTTAAAAAAAAGGCAAAATTAGAATAAGCAACATAAATCAATAAAACAAAATTAAAGACAACACAAAAATTTATCTGATAACCATTTTTCTATACTTAGACAGTTTTATATTATAGCAGTAGATTATATTTTCATCTACTAGCAAATGCCAAGACTGTATCAAAAGTGTTGCAAAATCAAGCAGCTTGAAACATACATAATTAGAATGCACTTTTAGGCAATCAAATTTGCTTACAGAATGAACACACATTAGTGCTATATATATGATACGTAGTGTGAAACCATAGCAGCTGTCAGTTTTGACAAAGCTTGCCATGTCTTTAAGTGTTAAAAAACCAGTAATGAAGGATAAATATTTTTTTATCTGGGCAAGTACAAAGAATCCATTGCAAGAAATATAAATAAGCAAATAGAAAGATCTACTTCTCCATGGCATGTTACAGCTCACATTAATATAATGTGGCTAGAAATGCTGTAAGTGCTAAATAAATAAATCAATCATTATTAGCACCACTAAAACACAGCTAAAAGTATTCAAAATGTTCTGAAAATATTTTATATAATGTATGTATAGCCCTGAAGTGAGCACTCCTACTACAGCAAAACCAGTTATTAGAAAGTCTCTATCAAGACCCCACTATCCTTGGTTTATTATTTTTAATATCCATAAAAATGAGCAGCTTTGAGACATATACTGCAATAAGATAAACCCTGCTCTATAAATTTTCAAAGTATTGAATCACATTATTTCCAAACTTGGAATATATCTGGTATGATAATGCAAGGTGTTCTAGTAATGCCAGACAAACACAACTGAATAGCAAGGAAGCTTTCTTTGAATATTTTAGAATCAAATGACCAGTATTTGCATGCATATCAGTCACATATACCAATACTTTTTAAAAATAGCATTTTTAAAAGTTCTCATGCAAAGTATTTGTTATGAAAAAAAAATTTTATATATCAAAGTGGCAATCAAAAATCATTCTTAATTACAAATATTTTTCAGTTGTAGGTTTTTACTTATCAAACATATTAGAAGAATAATTCTAATGGAAGTCAGAGGAAACAAAAAGATAATAGTTGCCTTCTCACCATGGATACCTGATCAACTGATACCTCATCTGTTGAGATAAATGGATTATAGTATTTTTGTATTTATTGCTGGAAGTATTAATGAATTAGTAGAAGTTGTGGCATGGTAATGCAACAATTTCTTTCAATTAATGATGTGAAGAAGAAGCTACTAATAGACTGATTAATTTAAACACAATACCACTTATATGAGTCAATTTTCTCCTGATGAAGAAGCCATGCCATAAATCCCAAACAATAGTTTGAAAATTCTCCATTTCTGTAGCTTTTAATCTACAAAATAGATCTTTTTGATGGAAATACATTTAAATGAAAGAATAAAACAATGTCATAAATTCTATTAAATTTACATCACATCAATAGGCAGTCTTCATTTGTAGACTTATTGCTTTGTTGTGGAACTAGCATTTATTTGCATCAATTGTTCATCTCAATGTATGAGAGCAGCACGTATAAGGCTATTATACACAGATTTAGAAACAAATGAAAATCTCAATAAATAAACATAAGAAGTTAATGAAAAACTTTAAGTCTGCAACCCCCCCAAAATAAGGACCATCTCTTTTATCATGCTTTGACACAGAACTGTTCATTGTAAGTAATGTTACCCATTGAAAAGAAGTATTTAGGAACTCTGTGTTCAAAAAACTTTACATGGCAAACACACCCAACTAAAATTCTTAAAGTAGCAGAGGACAGAGAGATGTAAGTTAATTACTCTTTTTTTTTTTTTTCCCCTTAAGAGTTTTCCTAATTTCAGTTTTATCTTAGTGCCTAAGAACCAAAGATCTTTCACTGCAAATACGAGCTCAGATTTGAAAAGTCTCATTTCTGGACACTCTTCACAAAATACAATATGCAATAGCAGAATCAAATAAACATAATCTCAGAATATGGAAGAGACTCTAAGATAGAAATGCTCCACAGAGTCTGTACGTTCCATAAATATGTCATTAGTCTGGGCATGATCAGACTTGAAGAACGATACAATACATTTAACTCTCAGGAAAGATGTCCCCTGACACCATTCAAACTCTGCAATGCTAAGGATACAGATATAGAAGACTAGATAGAAAAGTTAAGATTACAAATACTTGTTAGCAGAAGATTTAGATGAAAAGGCTACTTTACTAGATTGAGATGTGAATAGAATCAGTATTCTTTAATACTCTTTAAAAGCATTAAGCTACAACTAGATACAGAGCCTGTCCCTTCTGATTTTTTTTAATGAGGTAGGTCCCTCTTAGTTACAGTATTTATCTTATAGCATAAACCCATATACACAAAATTACAGCTTCATACTGGATATATACTGACATTTTTACTCAAAAATATAGCAAGAAAATACAGGGAAGACTAAAGCAATACACTTAATTCTACAATTACATAATATAGGCTATATGTAATACACGCTATGTAAAAAATAAAATAGGTAAAGACAGTAAGTATGAAAAATCTTACTCTTATTCAAAGATAAGGATAGTAGAGATGAAGGTAGAAAATAACAAAAGAAGAAATTGTAAATATTGTCAGTATCATAAACTCTCTAAATCAAATTAAACCATGTAGACTGCATAACTTTTTCATAAGTCTCAAGAGATAAACTAAATGAAGAATCCAGAGAGCTTTTATTATTTTGCTTCTCTGAATAAAGTTCACATGGTAATTTTATAAGGGGGAAAAAAGACAAAATAGTAACACTTCAAAGTATGTGCACTATAGTTACACATTGGATTGGAAATATTATGAATCTGGAAAAGAAAATTACCTCTCTCTCTCTCTTTCCTACCATTATTTTGCCTTCTTCAACCCATTGCTAACCATATCCCCCTTCCCATAATTTTCAGTCTCTTATACTTTTAATTCTGACTACAAACTACTTTTAAAATAAACACAACTTCATTTTGAATTATTTTTGACCGCTGTTTTAATACTACAACTGAATTCATGGTAATAGATAAACTACAATCAGTTTTCATTACATTACATTAGATTCCTGGAAGTCTTTGTCTACGTAAATGTCAAGGCACGGTCCTACCCAGGAGAGAGACGTAAATGTTCCACAGATAAAAATAAGCATGACTCCCTTTACATTGAAAGCTAATCTATCCATCAAAAGACTTACCATTTACACATTACCTTTATATTTTCTGATGTGTTTAACCTACCATTGCTATGATTTCTCTAAAACTTTGTTTTACTTCCATCATACAGACATATGTCTTTCCCTGACATGATTACAAGGACACTCAATTTTTACTTAATTCCATTCCGAGATGTATAAATCCAGTTTAACTATCCTGTGTCCTTTTGTTCAATCATATAATTATATGTCAGCATTTTCCCACAGTTCTGTTCTTTGACTGCTCCTTGGAAATCAAAAGTTTCTATGGCAAAGGTTGGATATTTGATGACACTGCAATGCTCTCAACAGCCAGTGATAATGAAACCATTATAGGATGGTTTCCCGGTAATACCCATCATATCTACTGCCTCTCTGTAGGAAAAACAGGGGAAAGCCAATAACGTTTTCTTTGGTATGTTATAAAGGCAGTTTCTGCATTGTCATCTCTGGATAGCGACACAGGTTGCTAGACTGTATTCAGCTTCCAAAATTTTGCATAGTGAGACCGGGAACAGAAACTAGTAACTCTGCCATGGTACCCTAAACTAAGTGCTTTTTCCATTTCAATTACCTTGATGGGTTCAAAAGACACTAGTGATCATACTGATGAAAATAATTGCTTTTTTAAGAAAAACAGTATCCTGCCTAGCCTTATGTGTATCAGTACAGGACACATTCTCTATGCGTAACTTTATTTTCCAACTTCTTCTCTTAAGGCCTCACATATGAAAATGCAAAACCATGTTTGCATGCTATACTTTTTTCTCTTCACTGAGAAATGAAATCTGATTAGAGGACTAGAGCTTTATTCACTTTCTTTTAAATACCATCTATTACAGCTCAGATGCAGGGGTGAGTGCTGAAGGTACTTAATAAAATATGAACAAATAACTATTTCTCATGCTCTTTGATTTAGTGGTGCCTGAGAATGCAGTATTCTCGGACAGAGTGCTGACATCAGCTAAAGGAAGGGCACAGATTCAAAATATGGCTTGAATTTTTATGCTATGCTTACCTATGATTCTGCAGTTTTACCCTTCCAATCCTTCCAAATCTTTGCATAAATACAGTTGAGTCTTTGAAATATACATAACACTAATTCTGCAAATTGTTTTTAAAAAACCCATGTTGACTTCTGATATTCAGGAAGAGAAATTTTATCAGCAACTTCTGTTGAAAAGTCTGTAATACAAGAACCATTTCGCTACTTTATTTAATGACCTTAAATTGTCTTCCAACAAATTTGCCAATCGCATTTCTACTTATGTATATTTCTTGAATATTAGTGCTTTACAGGATACAGTATTACTGTTATTTTTCTCGGGTTTGAAATTATTTTTATTATCTATGTATGTTTTTCTCTCCCATTTGTTCACAGACCTCAGTTCTTCACTCATGGTACTTATGTGATCAATGTCTATTTGCTCTCACAGATTTTCTTAGCTGTAACACTGTCATGGCTATTTCCATGGGACTGATTAGGTTGAATTCTTAACAGACAAACTGCACTTAAAGACAGTATAAGCTTTCATAACAGGTCATATCAGAAAACTCATCAACAGATGAAAAAGCAATCAAAACAGGGGAACAACAATATGAGGTGTCCCTATTCCTCCTTGCCTCCATTGCACCATCTGCATCCACTAAGTTTTATTAGTATCACTTCATTGTTTTCTGTGCAGAGAGAACATTTAAAGCATTCTCAGACAAAAGAAAGTGCAGTCCTGTGCAGAGGGTAAATCCCACATTGTAAAGGCTCAAGGAATTTAAAGCTTCCTTAGGTAGATTCTGTCAGGCTGCATCACCATTAGATTACAGTCCTAGATACAATATAGCTCAACATCCAGATGTGAGTACAGTGTTATGGCACCTTCTTCCAGATGTCCTGACTACCATGCCTTGAAAAGTAACTGTTTGAAATTATATAGGGATGTCTATAGGCAACAGCAGTGTAGCATACATAGCAGATTGTGCCAGTCCTGGAAGTTGCATGGATTACTCCTCCACTCCTAACACTGAAGTACATAGGGCTTTTTGACAGAGTCAGTTTGGAAGAGCATCTGAGTAACAGAGGGATGTGCCATTTGATGCCCATTGCAGAGTGTTCAGAACCACCTCAGATGTTTCCACCTCGTGTATCATCACCCCATGCAGAAGACATTACTGATAACATAAATCAAAACTGAAGTTATGCTCGTATCAGGCATCAGCCCTCACAGAAAGACCTAGGACTGTGGAGCAAAGAACACAACTTTTACTCAACTATCTATTCTAGACTTGGACAATTGAGACTGTGGCTTTCCAAACTAATTCTGTGTATTGCCTGCAAGCACTGAAGACCAGTGGTTCTGTTCCAGACAGAAAAATAGATAAAAATCATATAAATACCATTTTAATATACAGAACACTTCTAAAGTGAGAACTTTTTGTTATTCATATTTGATTCTGGTTTCTATTCTTCTGCCTGGTTTTGTCTTTCAATTGTAAGATTTCACTGCTGTTCCAAAATGTAGAATGCCCGAAGAGCAGCCATCTAAAAAATATGTCTCCTCTTTCCAAAAAATGGAGAAGGTGGCCCTAAACAAGTACTGCTAATAACTATAAATAAATCATCTGTCTAGAACACAGTCCTAAGCCCACCTCAGCTGGGAGATGGAGTTAATGTTTCTACCTAGCTATTACATAAGGGAAAAGTCTGAGCAGAGGCACTATTCTGCTGAACTTTTTGTGGTAAGACAACAGTGCAGATGTGTAGACGTATTTTAAATCTGTCATGCATAGTTAAAACAGCTGGAAAAGAAGATATATCACAGTCTGATCCTGACTCTTATGAGCAGTATTTGTTTTATCCTGTGACTACTTCTGATGCACCAAAAGCCAGAGAACAGGAAATGCAAGTGCACATCTGGCCTTTTACAGATTAGGCTGCCTAATTCCTAGGCTAGAGTAAAGCCAGATTTTGCTGGTTTTCTTCAGTTCTGAGTCTTGCACTTTCAGCTGTACAATAGCTGAACTTAAACAAAAAACTTGGACATTATCAGTATTATATTATCATGTAGGTGAGATTACAGTATTAATTTAGGAGGTGACACAGCCAGCTAATCCTGTAAACTTTAATTTTTGTGATTGGGAGAAGTATTGTTATTAGAGTGAGACAACTAATATGCCCAGATAGCTAGAGTTATTTGCAACACAAAATTGAACCTAGGCATTCTTGCAACCGAAAAATCCCCATTCACTTGAGTAGTTGTGGATCAACCTTTAAATATAGGATGAAACCTGCAATATAAAGACCCCTTTCCTGTCCCTTTCCTTTTCCCTTCCCTTTTCCTCCCTCCCCTCCCTACCTTCTCTACTCCTTACAGTTTGCTTGCCCTTTGCAAGTGTATAAATTAATGTGATTAGGACCTTTTATTCTCTGATTCTGAAGACAGAACAATACTATTATTATCATCATCGTTATTATTACTAGGTTTACTTTTTATTGCTATGCATTTGTAGGAACGAAGATAGCTGAATAATTGAACTTGACATTCGGGGTGAAAGAAAGCTTATGATAGTTTTTAGTTTCAGAAGAAATCCATTCATGTACAGAATGGAGGAAAGAAGAGGTTTATTAGATTTGAGAACTCCAGATGTATGAAGATATAAACTTTAGCTTGTACAAAAAAATACACTGGAACATTGTTTCTGCCATGTGTGATGGTGAAAGAAGGTTTCAGATTCAAGTCTGTAGAAGATGATTTTCCCACCATACATGCAGTAGATACCTTGGTTTGGTCAACTAAATAAGAATCAGCATAGCTTATACTTGGATTCCTGAGGCTTGCACAAATATATTAAGTCATAACAAAATTCAAAACTAAAAAGCAAACTATGTCTAATACTGTGCCAGAACACTTCTTTTCTAATGCATGTGCATTCTAACACAATTGTTTACAAAAGCAGATCTATTTTGACTATTCTAAAACAGAACTATGTAATCTAAATGGTCTCTACATGCTAAAAATTTCACACCAAAGTGAAAAAATAAGGTACATAAAGCACACACGCATTACAAAAGCATGAAATGTGGTTTTATAGTCTCATGCTTTCATGTGGTTTTCCAAACCCTGACAAACCTGTCTCAGAATGGTGTTTCTTTTTCGGCAATGGTTTTTCATCAGTTATTGTACCATTCACCTTTTTCTGCTGGTCCTCCCATGTAACTTCTAGCATAAACCAAAAAAAAAAAATCAGAAATATTATGTAACTTACATGATAAGACACCTAATATCATTTGGGACAACTTGATCTAAACAAAAGTATTATCATTAACATTAAAATTTAAGTTAGTTCTTAGAGGCCTGTGGTGAAGAGAATTAGTACACATCTTAAACATTCTGGAACAGAACATCTTATCCGAAAGTTAGTATCTATGTAACTTGTCAAATATTCTGCTGTGTTTTATATTTAACAACTGGTATAAAAAACAGGGGCATGTCTAACAAAATAATTTGGTCCATTTTTAAAAGTTAGTGCTCTACATTCTATAGCTTCTTACATTACCTTTGTGTTTCTGTAAATTATAAAGGAAGTTAGAAATATTTTGGTAAAAAAGTCTTTGCAAAGATATAATTAATAAAAATAACCAAACAAATAAAACAAATGAACAAACAAAACAAAACAAACAAACAAAAAAAAAACCTGAACAAGCAACCATGAATGTTTAATGAAAAAGTGTTTTTTACAATTAATTCTTAAGCCAAAACTAAGTCAGATTTACTTTCTAATCTTGAATTTGATTTAAATTCAGTTTTTATTTTGGGCAGATTAAACTACTCAATAAGAACTCTTGGGCCAATTACTCCTGTATCTGAAACTGACATTTCTGATTTAACTGGTGGGGAGAAGAGCTACAGATAAAAGCATGTACACTGCTCCACAGAACTACATTCTCTTCTCTAGACTTGCAAGATGTTAGTCTTTCTGAGGTTGTCAAATATCTTTTTTTACACTTTAATTATCTCTCTTCTGAAAAACTAGGTAGTTAGCATAAATATTATCAGTTTTAAACCCTTTGGAATCTCATGCCAAAACCAAATCTACACCAATTAACAGGACAGATTCAATACTCTAAACTCCATTTTTGCTTTGGGCTGTTAAGATTCTGCTTATTTTGCTGATCCCATAGAGTGCGAAGTTCCTCACAACCACTGCCCACAGATGTTATCACTTTTATGGTCACAGAAAAAGCCAGTGATGGAGAATAATATGATAGATATGGAAAACATTTTTAATCTTACCAATTCAAAATAAATTGACATAAACTGATTTTAGACTATGACTTATTATTATTACTATTTTCCTTTTTAAAGAGTACTAACGGATATTTAACATTCAAAATGTAAACATGTGAAAGTGTTATCTGTAGGCATCCTGCAGCCGCCTTCTCTGTGGCTGTTGTTGGTCCATGACAGGCTGCTGTCCCATAAAAGGCTGCTTTGATTTATGAAACTGATGAAAATGTAGGTTTAAAGCAAAATTGTCACTATAATGATTTCATGGCACCACAGATATGCATGCTGAAACAGGCTCTATCGTCTTTGAAGTACCATGTGTAGTAACTACTAAATGAGAAATTTCAAACAGAACATTCTGTTACCAAACCGTGGAAATAAAATCCTATTATGATTCTTCCTAGCAAAAATGTGATTCTTTCTTTTTCTCTATGAATATACACAGTTCGCAATAAGATATCTACTGATGTAATTTATCCTTTCTTTTTCTAAAGTAAGTCCAGACGTGTCTTCTTAACTAGCAAATAAAGAAATTCAATGGCCTTAGTAAAACTACTTTTGAATTTAAGGAGTAGTCACTGCTGTGAAAAAAATAACATCAACTGTAATTTAGGCCAAATAGTGGAGATTATACTTAGAATAAAATAAAAAGTAGGCATACAGTAAGCTAAAACACAGGAATTTTTCACGATATATAACAAATAATCTAAATACCGAAGAATATCAGGAAGCCCAGTGATTTCCATGCTAGTTTTATACAAATTTTAGAAGACTCTCTCTCTCTGACTCTAGGTCAGAGTCTTTTTCAGAACTCCTGATTCAGTTCTGAACCTAAAAATTGTAGTTGGCTCAGTGACCAAAAACACTTATTAGAACAAAGTTACCTATCAAAAGAAAAGCTTTACTAAGCTTTGATAATTCTTTGAGAGCTTAGTATCTAGAAAATAGCTAACCCTCTCTGTAACACTCTGCAATAACACTTGAATGGACAAGAGTGAGGAAATAAAAATCAAGTAAAAATATAATTCTTTGAATAAATAGTTTTGCTGCACATTAACCTTAGAAAGAAAAACAAACAACATTACAAAAAGCAAGACAGGCTACTCTGTGTTTTTGAGGAAAGTGATAGCATGAGCATGCAAATGCTTTCAGAAAAGGTTCCAATGACCTCTTTTCTATAGCTTCAGTTATACTTATGGCATATCAGCATTAAATTGAAATGGCTATTTAATTTTATCAGCAGTTAAGTACAATGTTTAGATTGAGTATATGGGGTTTGGCAGTACTCCAGATCAAGCGAACAGCTTCCATGACTTCTAGAACACTGCAGGAGTTTTACTACTAATGGTTATTGTTTCAACCGAGAAAGAAAAGCAGATATATCCATTGGATTTAACCAAACATTTGACCTTTTCTTCACCATTTTCTAATTTCACTTCCATCTCTATGTTTTACAAAGATAAGAAAATAAGTTTTAAGGAGAGCTTAAAAGAGAGCTTTCTGTTTGGGAACTGGCATGAGATGCTGATGATTAGTCAAAGTGCCAAAGGATAGTGTTGCCCGTATAATCTCTGGTTAGACAAGTAATTTCAGTAAATATAATGTACTTTACACAATCTAGTCTCTAAAATACCTTCTTTTACCCAAGGCAAAGGGCCACCATCTATTCCCATGTTGTTTAACCAAAGCCAACTTTGGTCAAATAGTAAATATTTGTAAAGAAACCATGCAGTTTTCTAATTCATCGTTCTCCTGTTATCACTCTCATTTCCCATAACATGAACTTCATCCTGCCTTCTGTTGTGATAATCAGCTTTGACTTACGTATAAAGACAGATGCAAAATTATTAAATATTTATACAAAAAAGACCTTATATAGATTACATAAAAGATGGGATTCTTGAGTGAGAACATTTTAATCAGCTGACGCCCCTTTAGGGCTAGAAGGATTTGACAGGTGCCTCGATGCAGATTTTTCCCACCAGAATGAAATGTACAATCTTTAGATGCAGTTGTTTTTTTAGATTGGGTTGCTGCACCTGCCCCTGGGCACTGCATACCAGAGTGAAAAATGAAGCTGTGGTGGCACTTGGTGTTGTGCCATTCCCTCCTGAGAATGACACTCACCTGTGCTGCCTGCGAGGGGGAAGGTGGTGTGCTCCAGTACACCCTGTGTCAAGTACAACCTCAGCATTTCTTACACTTTTGTTTAGATATTTAATATGAAAAATATTAAAAATGTTGAAATAATATATGAGAAGAATAGTTGCATATATATAGCTTTTCTGAATTTCTAACCATGCCAGCTTAGCACCAGGAATGTTGCAGTTGAATTGGAAATGATGCAGCAAACTGCAGAAGTACTAGATGATGCAGCAAAATACCAGATACTAATGATGAGGAATTTTCTTATGCAAATACTTCCCTCCTCCCATCTTTTCGCAATAATACAACCAGTAACAGTTCTTCTCACAACTACCCTTTACTTTAAAACATTTTTATATATTTTCTCTTTTACTGGAATTTGTCTTTTTTTTTTTTTTTTTAAATTAAATCCACTTCGGCTTTTATCTTCTTTTCAGCACCTAAAATTTCTGGGAACCCATTTTTATCAGTGCATTTCTAGTTTTAGACTTTTGATTAGGTTATCATAAAGTCTTCACTTTTCCATTAGGACATACTTAATTTAGTCATCTTTTTTCTGCAAATGAAAAGTACTCAGAACTTCTTTCTATTTTTAGTTTTAGACGATGAATGCTCAGAAAGAAATTATGTTATTAATAATATATGGTGACAACTACTGTAAAAATAAGTCAAAAGTGGATTTGGCTAGTGCTTCTTAAACCAATGCAGCACAATAAGAAGTCATTAAAACTGTGGGATAAACTGTCAAAAGCTGAGAAACTGTTTTGAATCAGATACTCAAGATCTCAACTCATGCATTAAGAATACAAGAAGAAGAATTAATTAAGACTAAATTCACGGCATACAAGTTTTACTTTTTACAAAACAAAGTCCCTAAGCAAATTAGAGACATCAGTCTCTAGAGCTCACACAGAGAGAAATATTCTCAGCGTGTCAAACCTCTACTAAGGGAAAGCAAATGGCTTCAAACTGTGATGTATGAATTGTCCCAGATGTACTAAGTTGTACCTGGACTGAATCCAGTCCCACCTTGCACCACCAGCATGCTGCTAACGGCATCAAGGCCAACTCCAAGTGACACAAAGTCAGCAATCAAGATTTTATGCCAGACTGCTGATGTTCCTATACCAGAAATCTTCAGGTGCCTCATTAAAACAGTGTTGATGCTTCCCTACCCTGATGTAACAGGAACAAGACTCATCCAGTACCCAAAAACAAGTAGGCACACATAGTCCTTTTCTGACAGCTACAGAGCAAGACCTCCTGCCTCCCCAGGTAACATTCCATAGCCAACCTGACGACATAATCTTTTAGCTTCCTCTTTAGTCAACTGGAAGAATATTTAATGTTTCTGTACTTTAGAGATCAAGGCATTTATCTGAGACATGATGATCTGTCTTTCCTTCAAAATCTTAAATGCTTCTTAAAACATTGCCCTGAATACTGACAAAGTGTGAACAATATAAAGGCAGGGACACACACAGACGTATGTACACACACCCTTCACACGAAAATAGTTTGCAAATTAGTGCCAAATCAACAAATGAATGCTAAGAAATGTTATAAAATTTAAAAATAAAATAATTGTTCATAAATGGCTTATACCATGGTTTTTTAATAAATACAGTGTTCCAATAAAATTTCTGACGTATCTTAATTATTTATTGTTTTGATTTCATCTTTCTTACTGAACTACATACATATTATGCAAAAAAAGAAAAAACAAGAAAAAAACCCCAAAACCCAAACCCTGAGTTTCATTTCCTGGGGCTGCTGTTGGAATACACTGAAAGAACCTCACTGTAAGTCATCAGGTAAGCAATAAAAAGTACTGCAACATATCTACATTTCATATTATTGTTATTAGCATTAAAAATGTGATAGTGCACTGTAGCTTATTCCTTACTCCAAGAATGTTTTCTTCAAGTTGACTCCAAGGCTACATTAATTATTTGTAGCTGTAAATTGCTTAAGTCTAGTCCAGTAGCAGTCTCTTCCCATCATATTCTCTACCTTCAAACTCATATTTTATATTTAATTATAATCCATATTTAAAATTTTTTACTAGTGGATTCCTCTATATGGGGAAAAAATTTATTGTAATCTTCTATTGCTTATTTTTATGAAAAATTTTAGATATACTCAGGCGAGGTTCCAGAGAGCACTTGTTGAAATAACAATCAGTAAAATCATAGCCTACCTTTAGCTAAAAGTCAGCTAAAAATCCGAGTATCATGTTGCTACTTTTATAAATATAATAGAGTTGTAAAACATCATGAAAAACCAGAAAAAAACCATAATACTCCAAATGGATGAGAAGAAAAGACAGTTAACATTACATTAAACATATGTACATTAGTATTTAGTAAAGTATTTTCAAGTAACGCAAAGTAAAGACATTATTTGTAAACCACTATCAAGACTTTTTTTTCCTGTACCATTTGGGGCATGGCGAGGATTTGTTTGTTTCACGTCTTTTTTCATGTTTTTAAAACATGGCAGCTTTGCTCCCTCTTCTGGTTACGCGCCCGCACCACACCAGACTGTGTTGGAGCAGGCCCGCTACCAACCGGTTTCTTTGGAACACCTGGGAAGAACAGCTCCCCCAAGCCACTTGCTTAGACAAGCACTTCGGGGTTATTTTGGCAGGACTGATTTAAGAGGGAAGAAACAGTGCAGAGAACCTTTGACGGAGACGAAGACACCGTGCAAAGACACCACTGATGTTTAAGTAGATTCCTGAGGTACAAGTCATAGGAGACTGGGCAGCCAGTATCCTGGATAAGCTCTACTACACACTTGTCCTGCTTATATCCCTTTCCCCCAGCATCCATGCCTGGTCTACTGAAGACCAGATCCTGGCCTAGATGGGTTTTTAGTCAGAGCTGGTAGGCTATTCTCATACTGCTGCAATAGGTAAACACAAGAAAAATCAAAATATCTCCAGAATTTAATGAATAACAAATTTAAAAAAGGAAAATTACAAGTAATGTCCAAAATAAATGTGGAGCAAAGTACAAGCTTCTGCTCTACACCTCTCTTCCACAGTGTCTCCTCCGTTTGCATTTCCATTCCCTGGATGTCAGGGAATACTCTGTGCATGCAAGGAAATGCGAACAGCCTACAACTTCAATCTGCAGAATACAGTAGGTAAGGTTTAGCTTGATATAGGGTTTGGGATTTTTTTCCATGTTATTTTTATATTTACCGAAAAAGGTGAAATCTTACAGCAAGTCTTCAAACATTTTCTAAGCAGAAAGATAGTATTTTACTGTATGATTATATACCTCTCACAAATGCAAACACACACAAAAAAGCCCTGCAAGCAATCACAGGTGCTCTACCCTTTTTAAATGCAGCTACGATTGAAGCTTATGGTACAATTCTAAAATCTTTAAAAATTCATTCTCTTCACAAAAGGGGTCAGAAACTAAGTCAGTAGTTTTAAGCACTAATATCAACTAATTTAAAAAAATACAATAAACGGCTTACACAAAGATGAAAAATATAGATTTGTTTCTTCAGAAACCTCTAGGTGTTTTTTGAATGTCAATTACTACTACTTCATAACATAAAAGTTTTCTCATTGCTCAAATTTACACGCAAATTTACATGCAAATTTTACATGCATCTTTACATGCAAATACTGTCTGCACCAAAAGGCCCATTTTATTCTTCTGCATTACTTCTGAAATGTTAGATTAGTAACCAGACAAACTGTGTTTGACTAGCAGACAAAATGAGATCCCATTGTCACATACCAGTCTTAGAAATGCTACGTGGTATTGTGATGTAGTTTTGCAAGATGCAAACTCAAACTTTGTATAAGTAAAATTTGAAGGTTTTTATGGACAAGTTAGTAGCTAGACTCTTTCCCATCTGTAATATCACCCTGGCAGTTTTACAGCCAAATTTGTAAAATAGCCACCTATATCATAAGGAATTTTAACAGAACGTAGGTTCTTCAGTCTAGAACATTTTATTGGTACTTTACTTTTACAGGTTTGTGTTGTTGTGTTGTGGGGTTTTTTTTAATGTCACTCTTGTCCCAGCATGCAAATTGCAGTTATGTGCCTGCCTACAACTAGCACAATCTAACCAGGTCTATACTTTATTTAAACCTTACTTTGCTTGAACTAGAATTTAATTAAAATGCAGTATTTCTCTAGGTACTCATAACACATAGGAATATGCTAAGTATTTTCACAGCACATGTAAAACACATCCAGTATCATTTCTCATGCAAAATTCAGAAGCTGTTGTGGTCTCTTAGTGAAGTCTAGAGTCAGTGAGCCAGAGGAAGAGAAAGCACTTAGGAGACTCACAGCAGACATACTCAGTAGTTCAGGAAAAGTGTAGGCCCCATTTCCACAAATCCAAATGGTCTTAGATGAAAAAACTGCTCGAGTCAGCCATCAGGATGAAAGTGCCCTCTGGCCTGACAGGAACATGCTTGTTTTTCAAAAAAGTGTATTTGAACACTACTTCTGCATGTCAGTTAAGCAGATCCATCTGTCATCGCATCTTTGACTGGAGTCCCTTTATTCTGCCTAGTTTGCCCTTCAGTTACCTGTGGTGCTGTATTTCCCCACTCCTTTTCTTACTAAATGTCTGCCCTTCCCATATTGTTCTCCCTTCCCTGCCCCTAGTCCTGGCCCCTCCCTCAGGTTTTCCCTATTGGTTCCGTACCCCAACTCCGCCCATGTACCGCCCCTATGCCCTGAGACCATTAGTCCCTGTGCTCTCTCCGCCCTCCCCGTCCCCACATAAAAACCCCAGACTGCGTGCCATGCAGTCGCTCTGCCTCCGGCAATCTGCGTGTGCCTGTATGAGGATAAAGTTCATCTGTGGTTGCCACGCAGAGGCCCCTTCTCTCCTCCTTTATCGCCGCCGTGTTGTGGGGCTGGCAGCCAGCCGGAGCAGGAGCGCAGGGCCGCCCAGAAGGGCTGCGGGAGGCGGAGCAGCCGCTCTCCCCAAAGCAGCCCCGCAGCGCTCTCCGGGAAGGTTTGCGGCTTGCCATGCCAACGCAGAAACAACAGACCGCAGCAGTTACCTAAATTCTTTAGATTGTACCTAAACTGTGCAACAGTTCAGAATAACCTGGAATACAGCATAGTTTCAGTTCTATTCCTTCAGGCATCCAGACTGCTCACAGAGTGGTGGGACTCCCATGTATGTGGAAACCAGACTGCACAGAAAGGGCAGGACTCAGAGACTTGGGTCTTGTCTTACTATAAACTCAAGACACCAATATACTCCGGACACTTCTCAGTCTGGGAGATGAGAACTGGAAAGCATTCCTCATTCCCAATATAGACAAAGCTATGGTGTAATCCTATAAAATATTCTAACTTTTGAGGGAATATGAAACACTTAAAATTTTGCTCTGGTAGCTACATCGTCTTCTATGCACCCTAAATTAAGACAGTAAAGGGCAGAATTACCTGGATCCTTTTCTCACAAACTCAAATGATCAAAAGATGTCATACAAAATACATGAAAGAGAAATGCAAAAGACCTGAGAACGATTGGAAAGGGATAAAAGTTTTGGTAATAAATATTTGAAATTGAATATTTGGCACTGATCACTCTTTTGGAGTATAAGAGCTCTGCAGAAGAAACTTCTAAAACATAAAATGGACTCCTTGGAGAACTTAATAAAAGTATGAAACAAACAATCTTAAATACAGGTTTATAGTATTTAGTTGATTGTGCAATGTACATCTTTCAGGCTCTATAAGTATATAAAATACTGGTTTTGTGGAAGGAGTGGAAGATAAACCAAGAACAAAAACTACTTTTGCCTGACTAAATCACTGTTTATTTCGTCAGCTTTGTCAGATCAGTGGCAAAAGCCTCCAATCTTACTACGATTGGAATTTAGATCTTAAAAGTATGATGCTGAACTATCTGGTACATGGATTACAGTTACAGCAGCAGACTCCCACTATTTGAATTCATTCAGGAATATGCTGGCAGTGCCACCAGAGCCAGTGAGGTGACCCTGTGCACTGCTCTGACAGGCTGGGGACACGGCACCTTCTCTGCAAAGGCACACCATTCCGTCTTGTCTACACTTGATAATAAGAGACATTAAAAATAGTGTGGTTTTCCTTCTCAAGACAATGAACTAGCACAGGCAAAACAGAATCTTTGCTCTCCTGATACCTGTGTTTCCTCCACTAAGTTGTTCTAGGGAATAGACAGCTAGGAATGGTCCTTAACAGTATATATCCCTTGCAGGCTCCAGGTAGAGATGGAACTGTAAGAGTACTCAAATTTAATAAATCCAAGACATTACCTAGTTTATATTTCATTCACTGGCAGAAGACATCAATGACACAAAATCTAAATGTAGTAAGGTCTTAGAAGTACATGGAAAAGTAGTAACACATTTCTTCAAAATTATCAAAGCAATTTAGAAGCATGAACTCGAATAAAACTTCAAAGTAAGCTGTGGTTGTTCATTGCAACTTGTTCTATTTCTTAGATAAGAAACCTAAATCTCCATGTTAACATTTCAGTGCTTTGAATTAAGCTTATTTCTACAGCATTTGAAAGAGAAGAGAACATCAAACATAATACAAACTAGACAATAGAAATGATTGCTAATAACATAAGCCTTTCCCTAGCAGTATATGATAATTAAAGTGGTCAATTTTTTCTAGTCACATTAAAATGTGACAAGCTTGTAAAGTATATATCCAAGCGATGTAAAAGAATACAGACCTGGTAAAAAGTGGAAGACAATGCAGATAATTTTGCAGGTGTCTGCAAACTGTATTGGCCTCTTAGGGCAAGGCAGATTGGGAATTCCAAAATGAGAAGAAATACAGAAACTACCCCCTTAGCTCTCCATAGCCAACCTGATCAAATATCTGCCTAGTGTAAACTATATCTTCAGCAATACAGTTAGCTGCAAAAGCGTAAAAATATGGATTTTTTTGATTCCAAGAAATATTTTTAAACCACAGATGAAAATAATTACGTCCAAGAAGTACAACAACACACTGAAATTGGACATATGTGAACTTAATAATTTTGAGCTAGTGAACTAAGCAACACACACACATGCAGCAAAAAATAAATGAAATTTCTCAAGCACCCACAATTCATAAGCAGTATCATAATCAACTTGCCTTTTCGCCCATTAACAGGTGGGGTTTGATGTTTTTCCTCACAATCTTTACAACATTAAAAACAGACAATGATGATTAACAATTGCAATAGCTACTATGATGAACACTGTAACTACAAGCACATACAAACGTGTTGCAAGCTATGTGACCAAAACTCCATGCACTACGCTTGAGTTGCCACGAAACACACAGAGTGAAGAGCACACAGTACACGCACCACTGAACACCACAGAGACAGAACCACAGCAAAAGCAACAAAAAAGTAAACTGTACTGTAACAAAAAATGGGAAGGCAAACATCTTAAAGGACACTTTGGATGCCTAAGTGAGAACTAAAATTAAAAAAAGGTAAACCTGCTTTCCACCTCTGAAATCATGAAATTACTCCAGCATCCAGAGTTTTGAGTAAGTAAGGAGTCCCATCACAGTAATTATTCCTGACCTTTTTTCATAGAAGAAAATAGTAATCCATATTTTCTTCTCTTAAGTAACAATGGGAAGAGGGTTCAGGGCACAGGATTCAGGCACTTACACTTTTAAGCAGCATTTAGCATTTTAGGCATACATTTGTATGCTAGTAGTTTTTCCTACCAGCTAGTACTAAATGTGTTTCTTGATTACCTCTTTTTTTTCCTTTTTTTTCTTTTTTTTTTAACCACACTCCCATCACTTTTGGCAATCATTAACAATTAATTATGGAAGACAGAATGTAACCTATTAACAAGGCAAGTAAACTCAAATTTGTGCATTTAAGATTCTTCCTTTGAAAAAGAAACTGAAGAACAGAGAAATAATTGAAAAAAATCTTTATATCTCTGCATATCTTTGAACCTGGACTGGGTGTTTCCTGAAATTAGAAGTTTTATGTTTTAACCACATGGTATTTGAGTTGGAAAAAAGTATTTTCAGCTGTTTGATTTGATCATGAGCTATCCAACCGAACAGTCTTCCAAGCAGGATGAAGGACATTACACAAAATGTTCAAAGTATTTCCATGTAATGCAGTTGCCGAGTATTTTTGTCCAGCATCAGTCTGCTAACTCAAACTAAGGGAGAAAAAAGTGTCATGATACAAAAAAATTTTACTTCCCTGCTTGTAAAAATTATTAATGCAAAGTAGACTGTACCACATCTAAGAAGTATCCACTCAGATCTGCTAAGTCTGTTACTTGAGCATTGTGACAGAGTCTTTTCATAAAAAAGAATAAAAAGCGTAAAATAGTTGGGTACTTTTTTTCACGCTGAATTATTTTAAGCATTCACAACTGGCAAATAAACTATGCTGCAATGAATTTGTTTGTGTTGTTCTTTCATAAAATGATATAAATATTCTCTGCATTTTTTATGTTTAATCTATTTACGAGCTGGCTGGTAAAGCTTCCCTATATACTCAGGGGAAAACATGTCTAAAGGAGATAGGCGCTCGTGGTCAGACAGACCTGCCTCGACCTCTGCCTCCTGAACTCCAGAACGCTTGTTTTCTTCATCTCCTGCTGCATTTGTATAAGCAAGGGATGAGAGGGGGGAAAAAAGCAAGACAAAAACATGCATGCTTTGTTACAAGCTGTTCAAATAAAAGATAAACATCAAACAAAAGACATCCACAATAACATACAAACCCTCAGTCTGTGGCAGAAATTATTTTTTTAGTGAATCAAAGATCAAATAAATTGTAGTGCTATTTTTCATTTATATCTCTAGCTTACTCCAATGAGATCTTTCTGCAAGTAATGATGCTCACATGCAGCCCTTAATGTCCTTTGCCGTCAATTTCTTACTAAATTTTTAAGCACTGGAAAGCAGAGAATAAGTACCAAAGCAGAGAAAACAGACAGATATTGGTAGATAATTAGTTTAAATCTTCTGCTTGGCTTTGCTTTAGTTTTTCAAGGAATAAAGTCCAAGCCTCCATTCTCAAACAGCATACTTGTATATAAATCATAAGCTAGTAGACATACTTGGTACCTTAAAAAGTGCAGAAGAAACAAAAGCAAACACTTTTTCAGCTTGGAAAAAAAATACCTTCAATTTGCCAGATAATATGTTTTTTTACCTGGATTTCAGAGTAGTTAAAATGCAAAAAGAAAGACATTTTTCGCTAGTATCTACAGCTGCCTAGAGCGTATTTAAATATTAGAGGATACTGAAATAGTTGGGAACAACAGTGAAAGTTCCATTGATGATAAGAAACAAATGTATTTTTAATGTCATTAATAAAGAACCACAACTTTCTTTTGTGACAAAGCTCATGAGGGTAACAACAGTAATAAGACTGAAGAGTCTCAGACTGAGACTAAACTGATTTACCATATGCCTGCTTTAATTTACATGTCAGTTATTTATTAAACAGCTTTGATGTGATGCAATATAGTGTAGTTTTTCAAGGTTCCAATTTAGATTGCTTATCGATTTCTCATGTTCTCTGTTCCTGCAATTCTTTCCAGTTCTCTCATTACTTGTATAAGTTTATGTGCAATTAAATAGCTCATTGAATTACTTGACTTCAGGTTTAGCTAGCATGTAATAGTAATTTTAAAACTACTTGTTCTAGAAGGTTATTGTTAATAGAGAAATTCAGGCTATAATCAAACCAGTGCAATGGAAACTAATCTGTGCTTAGATTTCTGCTCTACAATTCCGTGATAAAACCATGACATTTAAATTCCAATTGAAATCATGACATTGAAAATTCCAATTAAAATATTCAGCTGGGATATCATCTATACAGTCAACCTTCTCTCATAGAAACAAAGGTATAGATGTGCCTAAGACTCTAAAAAATCATTTTCAGTGAATTGAATTTAAATGGTTTTTGGCATGTTGGTACCCTGAAAGGTAAATGAACAATGGCTGTCATGAGCAGAGCCATATGACTTCTCAGTGATTTTCCTTTATGCCCTTTGTAGTCTCAGACCTAGACAGAAAGATATTCAAATTTCATAAAGCTGTTTAATTTCTCCTTTTGCCAATACGAGAGAAAATTATAAACAATGACTTCCCTTGAAAGGTCAGAACCTTTTAAGTAAGGCACTTTAAACTCTGGGTTATAGGTAAAGTTTGTTCAAGTTTTTCTGTGGAAATTGTACCAATGCAAATAAAATATTTTACTATTCTTCAAGGGCTGAGGATTCTGCTGCCTTTCAGGAAAGTGAACTAAGCATCCACAATTAAAACCCAAAGGTGTATTTTTGCAAATTCGTAGTTGAAATCAAAACCCCAAAGTAGATTCAGGAAGTATCCTAAGGAGGCCTTGTTACTGATGTTAACTAACCTATTCTGTTTACTTTGCTGTCAAGCACACAAAATGCAAATTCCACTGTGCAAGTATGAAGGTTTCTAACATCACACAGCCAGTACCACAGAAATATCCACACAAAAAAAAGGGATGGGTGCAAAGCTCTGTACTTCCATTTTTTGGCCTGCTGTGTTTGCCTCAGTCATCAAGTTCATAGCCAAGCTGAAGATAATCTAAGGTCCTATCCTATAATTTATACATGTGGTCAATCATTTTTATAAAACAAAATACCCATATGCCATATATTTTAAAAACCCTGCAAAATCATAGCTTATAGAGTAGGATTGAATCATGAGCAGTCTTAATACTGGTCCTCTGCAATTGCATTATAACCATCTTTCTCTATCTCCCATCAAACTAGGGTAGGGTTATGTAAAACACACAATAAAATTCCTTTTCATTTTGCAAAACTGTATCTCATTTAAAGAAATTATGTTCTGAATGAGATAAAGCCCCTTAAAATAATCACCATGTACTTCTGTCAACAGTATCTGTGCTTTCCTAACCATCAGAATGTCTCTGTGGCTTCCATTCCAGACTGTATGGGTTGCAACAGTACATTGTCACTATACATCTGTCCTTTTTAGAGATTTGAATATGTATCTGAGAGATATAAAAACTGACTAATGGTTGCTAGCTATCCCTGATTAAAGCCAATCAAGTATTCCTGTTAATTCCATTCATATCTAATTTTATTCTGGAAAAAGATTACCCACACCTGAAGTTAAGAGAGGACACTTAATCAGCATTAATGTCAGGCCTTAAAAGGCTCTGAAATAACTTTCCCGAGACACAAGATTATTATGAGATCATATAATTAAAGTCTGCACCATAGAGCATAAATAGAAGGGCAAATCCTTAATGAGCTCTACTATTTGCTAAATATCTGAGCACTTCATTTCCAGATTTTAAGGTTTTAGTACATCTATTTGGGTTAACATGATTTTCTAGTTTTTATGGTTGGGTGGATGGTTGGGGGATGGTTTTGTGGAAAGAAGAAAGAAAGGGCTATGTTTTATTTTTAAAAGGAAAAGTAAAAATCTATATTAGGAAAAAATACTTTCTCTCTGATTAGTAATTAACAATGAACTGGAAGGGTGAATACTGAATACTTTCACTTTATGGTGCTCCATTTTAATTAGCAGCAAGCAGTCAGTGATTTCATCATTCTGCCAAGGCGAGTAAGAACAAAGAAATACATTATAGCCATATATAAATAAAAAAATAATGTTAACCCTTAAGAACTATAAATACTGCACTATTCACTGCTTGTCAATAGCGTGAAAAATGCAGAACAATTAAGGGTACATCAACGTTTCAGCACTAAAACCACGTTCAATTTAACAATACTTTCTACAAATGTTCATTTAAACAAGATATCTCTAGCACAATTTAAAAATATACAAACAAAAGTTCAGCTGAAAGAAAAGTCTTCCGGCATTTAAGTAGTGAAAATTTGTTAGGTGGTCCCAGACATATTTTCAGAACTATTTTCTAACCATAAAACATGAAAATATACTAAACTAATTTTGTCTAAAGCAAAACCCAAACTGCCTAGATGCCAAGGTATAGCCTGGGTAGATAAGCTAATGACGTGCATTTCAGAAATACCCAGTCTTTCTTCTGAACAGGCAAATCTGGTACTGAAAGCAACACAGTAGTGACAACTTAAGGAATTAGCAAAAATATGATGACCATGAAAGGCTGTAAACACAACATAACTAAGGATATTGCATGTTCTACTGAGCGTGTGGGACACTGATAAAAATATGTTTGGGTCAGTACACCACAGATAGGAATGGTCCTTCATAGCTACTCCCAGGCAGCTTTCTTAAAAGCAAACATCTTAGGCTATTTTGAAATAAAGTATTCAAGAGGTACCTACATGTCCTGGAGCAAAAACTCCCAACCACATAACACAGTTCATGGAAATAAATCTAACTCAAGTCAATGTATTTTAATTCTCATCCTAATTTGGAAAGCAATTACCCAGAGGGCTGGGTTTTTCCCTGTAGACTGCTTCCCTTCCGTTTCTAGTCACACAGCCATAAGCACACCATATTCCACATTCTAGTGAATGCTGCCCTTAAACAAAAAGTATCTCCAACAGCAAATTACTCCCTTCTTCCTACTTGAGTTATGGCATTTCTACTACATTTCATGAAAAGATATGCAGTTACAACCTTGCAAGAAATAGAGATTATTCAAATGTATGCAAACGAAATAAGACCACTGCAGGAGTCCACAACAGATAAGTTTTTCCTTCTTTCTTTTTCTCTTTTACAAACCTGAGATGACTTCCAATTCATCGTTGTCTATAAGGTATCTTCTATTAACTCTTTTAATCAGTTTGATTTTAACGTAATCTAGTCAACAATAAAATCCTTGATTTCAAAATACAGAAAGTTTAACCTTCAGAGCACGTTTCCATGGAATATAGAAACACCTCTCTCACTTGAGTCAAGTATGTGTTCTGTAAGAGCAGAAAGGACTGCTCTGTGACAACATTTTTCGATATGGTCATATAGCCTTCCCAACAACACACAAAAGTTTGGATTATCAGCGGGGCTTAAAAAAAGGCATTTAAACCTACTCAAATATCTACAAAACTTTCGGGTTTTCTTGATGCTATATTTGTTAAATAATAACATAAACTCCTTCTATGATAGTCAGTGTTACCAATTCTATTAAATTTCAGGTTTTTTAACTGGTACTTCATTTGCCTAAAATAACTTTCTGTAAAATTCAATTCTCCACAGTAAAAAGACTGCTATTAATCTTAATTACGTTCTGTCACTGAACGAAGTTAGGTAATCTGCTGTTCTTGCAGAGCACTATCCTTTTTAAAGAAAATTATTACTCCCTTTACGGAAAATTATTAGAAAATCCTAAAGAAGGACAGAAAAAGCCTCAAAGAAGAACTCTATTGCTATTGGAATATGAGCTCATAATTCATGACAGAAAATTACATAGAATGCTCTATGAAAGCTGTATATATGGATTCTGTTTTTAAGAGTGTTTACCATCTTTATATGTGTAAATTCAATATGAAATGTGTCTAGTTACTGTATCTTGAGTCACTGATGATGCTTTGATCGTCTATTATCAACATCTGTGGATCTGGAAATTTTCCATAACCCAGATTTTCCAAAAGACTACTTTTTTCCAAAAACAAAAAAAAAAAGAAAATATTACTCAGTTGTGGAGTAAAAACAGAGTTCCTCAAGTCCCAGCAGTACTTACCAGTGGAAACAATTCTAGCACTCCTATAAAAAATAATTATTTTATTGTATTTATTACATTTCTCTCTATAGAACCTATGATGTAAATAATAAAAAATACTGCTACCCTCTCTAATCAAACACAGTAAAAATATGCAGTACTTCACAATTGCTGCTCTAAGGAGCTCACAGTCTAAATAGATATACTAAACAAAGAGCAGGGAAGAGTGATAAGACATGAAAGCATATACAGCAATGACAGCAAACACCATGTGATTAGATGTGATTATTTCCTGGAATATCTAGACTGTATTTCAAATAAGCAATTCACAACACATAAGATGACAAAGAAACCAATACAACAGAGTGATGATCTGAGAAAACAAGAGTTTTCTTTTCATGAAGTTTTGTTTCCAAAATGGAAATAAATACTGTAAACATTGGAAATACTAAATTAAAAAGTCTGATGAGACAAACACAGTAATACTACATAAAGACCCTCAGTGGTATAACCAAGGACTGCAATTGACATCTTGTGGCTTGCTATTAAGTAAATTAAATGGTTTTAATACTATAAAATATAAGGGGATTTTATTTTAAGCAAAAAATTTTTTAACTTTTTGAAAGACTATCTTAATTCAATTAATTTTTTTCCCATACTATTTGAAAGTTACCTACTAATTCAGCAAATGTATCATACTATAACATATCTGCAATAAAAACATTGTTCTGAGTAAATGTATGGCTAACATAAAACATGTCAAATAGCCTCCAATGCTTGTATTTAAACATGTGCCTGAATACCTGCTAATCCCAGAAATGTACATACATAACTGCTGAAATCCTCTTATTTGCAATAGGGTAAATTCTAGGTCTTTAAAAATGGGTACATGTCTAGGTAGTTTTCTAATGACAATCATATTTAGATTGTCATTTTTTCATGTAGAACCCTGTAAAATTTATGAGCCACAGGTCTAAAAATAAAGACTAATTATGACAATAATTCTGACTATGTCTTTGCAATCAAGTAACATCAATTGCAGTTGGGTTTGTTTTTCCCTATACAGCCTCTGAAAAAGGCTTTCAGGTGAAAAACAAGTCCTTCTTTATGTACAGACCTTCATAAGGTTCTATCTCCTTGTCTCCATTGTCTACGGAAAGTCACAAAAACAAAACAAACAAACAAAAACAAAAAAAAAAAAAGGAACCAAAGCACAGGGGTTAAAAACAACAGAAGCTTTTTAAAAGATACAATATACATGTTAAGAAGGATTAAAAAAAAATGAGTGTATATGGCCATTTAGACTGATTTTGTACAGCACATCTACTTACTAGAAATGGAAGGGTGAAAATGTATCTGCTATCAAAAATGCGTTTATATGCCTCTGTTTCTAAACATTTCAGAAAATGTCTCCGTCAACCAGTGCTTTTAATAGACATTAAAGATAAGCACATTTACAATACCAGTAACACATGAATCATGAAATATCTGACATTTCTTATTTTAAAGATTTTTACCTGTCTTCTTGTTCTTCCTGGTTCAAGATGCAGAGGTTTTTTATTAGCAATCTGTAATACACTCCATGTGAACCCACAAGAGATCAGCTAGGTTCCTGACTCCCAAAAGAGCCAGAATTTTGTCACTAGACAACATACTAAAGATAATTTCCTGTGCCTGTTGAAGTCAATGACAACTCAGACACCTACTGAGTTCAAAAGGAACAGGGTCATGCTAACAGTCCACCTTGTTACATTTGCATTATACTGCTGATTATTCATGTCAGCCAAGAGTATTGTAGATATTAAAGCATAATAGAAGAAAACACAGTACAAAATGCAATACCACTACCAAATTCTAATTCTGTACACCAAAACTCAAGAGATTTCAACTGTCACGGCAAAAGAAAACTAATAAATATAATCGACTTTCATGAGCAATTTGGAAGCATCATTAAGGATAAAACCATGCACTTACTTCTCTCCAACGTCCCCTTTGGTGGGAGCTGTGGTAACTGCCTGCCCCTTCGCCCTGCTACTGGAGTGCTTGATGGACTTGTCTGGACAGACCCAGTTCGAGGATGTGACCTATGAGACACACATCAAAAACAAACCACAGCCATTAAATGACAAAATCGTTCCTAAATATCATCAAGAACTGGTAACATGACTAAGTAGACTTTACATCACTTGGGACCCTTGCAGTCCCAGAGGGAAACTATTGTCACTTTTCAGAAAAAGACCTGATTAAAAAGAGAAATCTCTCCATTAAAAGGAAGCCAAACTAATGCTGAGGATGCTTCCATAAGCTGCTTCCATAAGATGCTTGTTCACACAGTCAAGCCAGAAAATGTGTTGTGTGCATATTCATGTGCATGTGGATATAACAGCCACATACACATAAATTTATTCACAAGTCAAATTCAATTATCTTTACTCAGCTTGTATTTTCTTAAATTACCTTCGAGTTGCAATGAGATTACATGGATTTGTCTAAACAAAGTAATAAACTGAGGAAAGACACTGATATTTGACTCAATTCTCACTGGGGATTTGATGATACTAACTCTAACTTTCAGAAAACAAAAGAATGTATTCTGCAGTTCTAAAATAAAGAGACGCTTTCCTGAACATGATCTAGACCAAAATGTGCTCACGTTTTTATTGTATTATGTTTGTTTAAGCTAAGAATAATGTATAGAAATCCTCAAAATATCAATCAGGGGTACTCAAACAGGAACAATACAGACTATGGCACAGTAAATGTAGTCAGAGAAAATGGTGGTTAAAATGATAAGTAACAGACAAAGTTAGTACAGTGCATCTAAAGAAACTTTTTTTTTAAAAAAAATAGTTTCATTTGATGTTATGATGGTTGTTCCATAAGCAATGTCTGATGAACACAAATAATTTCTCATTCTGTAAGAGAAGAATATGATAGTTATGAGGTGCTTTATGTGGAAACCATCCAGGATTCCTGACAAATGAGAAATCATAAACAAATGTAGTTAAATACTGTTAGCAAGCAGTTTGCAATGGTAGCCACACCATTATATCCAGAGTAGAATATAAATAGTGTGTTCGCACTGAACGGGTTAGTATCTATTGCTGCTAGTGATCAGCTAAGGATGAGGCGATACCACTTAGCTACTGGGAAAATAAAATGGTGAGCTGGTGGGGCAGGAGGGGTTTAGTCTGATTGATTTGTCTGTTTCACCTCGGTAAGGCAGGTGAAGGAGGGGCAGATCTTCCAGTCATTAATGAAGGCATCGACCTGATGAGGTTTGAGTCAGGACGCTCTGTGGATCGGGAGCGGGAGTTGGTCCGCTCTAGCACAGGACGTTGCTCTGTTGATCTGGATCTTTGATATGGCTGTCTATCTGCTGCTTCACAATTCCTGTAATGTTAGTCAAAAAGCAGCTCAGTTGAACTTTGACTTTTCTATTAATTATAAAATATGCTGCATGATACTGGTTTGGAGCAAATCATTTTGTTATATACATTTTTAGGGGGAGTAAATTTTCTGAGAGAACTTCTTGATAACATACAGTTTCTTTGACTTGCTCCATACTCTTGATAAATGGGCTGAAATGTTTCCAATGTCTCAGTAATGACTATCCATGCAATAGTCTGTTTCCTGACAATTTTTGGGTTAAAATATTGTTACTTTGTTAATTATTATATATCAACCTGGGAATAAAAGAGTAGCTGACATAATATTAAGTCTCATTAAAGCTAAGGACTCATTAATTGTGCAGTTTAATTGTGCATTATTCCTCATATGAAGGGATTTTTACAGATTTTTTACAGATTGCATTCTCTCTAGAGGTAGCACTCTTGTTTGTAGGAAAGTCCACATTCTAGATGTTATAATTACCATGTAGCACTGTTAACTGTTATTAGACTCAGGGATGTCTGTTATAATAGAGGCTAGGCTATAATGATAGATTAATATGTGGTTCTCCAACTGTAATGAGATGAAAATCTACATCATTAATACTTACACAGGTTCCAACAACTATAAAAAAATTGGTTTGTAATTAAAAAATTATTTTAACCCACAGCCTACAGAACTGTACCAAAACAGCAGTAGAAAAAGTTATTGTTAGAGATGCAATGGGAAGAAATTAGATTGAGCAGAAGAGAATTTCTTGATCAAGCAGTCATGTCTTCTACTATCTTAGGCAATTAATCAGGCCATTACTTTCAGAAATTAATCAAGCCCCACCTTTTTTCAAAAGGTACTTGATCTGTTTGCAAGGAGTAGTATTTGCTAGCAATATCCTCAGATACATTAAATCAAGGCAATTTAAAAAGTAAAATCCATGCCCTAATGGAGCTATTTATTAAAATCACACTCCACCCAGCTGTCCTTGAGTAACTGAGCAGATACAGAATACAAATGGGGAATGTGTACCCTTCAGGACTTTTCCTTGGGCGAAGTCATGCATTTTACAATGAAGTCAGTTAATACAATGAGTGGCTCGATGGTGATTAAGTGTAACAAGAAGTCAAATTTTAATTAGTATCAAAAAAGAGAGAGACATACCACAGCCTCATTATAAAGACTTTTATGTTAGTAACAGCATTTTATTTCTAAAGGCATTGAAAAAGAGTATAGTGGCTAACTCTGCTGAATGCTTTTATGAAACATTCATTACAAGCAATGTGTTTTCAGGCCTTCTGTGAGGTCATAATTGGACTCCTAGAGCATATGAAGGAATTGCCACAGACAGATTCAGAATAATACCATACATCATGAACCTACATCTATAAGCTCCTAACAAGCAAACACACCACAGCGAGACACATAAATGGTAATTATAAGCTGAGGCACTAAAGATTGTAGGAAAAGTACAATGAGCCTGGCACAAAACCACATCAAAATTACCTCACTTCTTCTTCTATCAGTTCTGTTTCTGAATGGGAAGCTTCATCAGCAAAAACATCCACTGTCTCGCTTCTTTTACATTGTTGACAGACAGAGAAACACAACCTTAGCTTTGATAGGAATGTTGTTTAGTTTAAGTAACTGTTTAAGAGAGGCTTCAGTGTTATGGAAGGTGAGAAAAATGTCAGCCATCTGCATGATGGCTAGAAATGACCACAGAATACATTCTCTGACTATGGAAATAAATTCCGAGAAAAAATATTCCTAAATTCAACAAAATTACAAGAAAGAATATATCAAGGTCTGGAAAACTCTCCCTTATCTTTTTTATCCACATATTTAAGAATATTAATGAGCCCACAGAGACTTTTTTGGGTTTGTCAGCATTTCTCCTGTCAGTGAGTGGAGGACTGCTGGAACAGCAGGGACTGGGCAATATGGTAAGGGTATCATTCCATATTCTATTTCTCTCTCCTTCCAACATCCAGTAGGACATACAGAGGACCCGGTGAGTGGCAACCACATGCTTCTCATAAAGACTTCATGAGAAGTTAACATGAAGGTTCACACTTGTTACTCTTAAGGCCTCATTCTCTTTAGCTCTACAGGTGTAAAAAGTTGTTTTTAGGATATTAGGGGTCTGACCTATTGCCTGATTAGAAACAGGGAGGCATTTTTACCATTAGGATCAATACTAATGGCTCAGTGGGGGGGTTTTGTGTTCTGCAGAACATCATGGAGCCAGCGTAGCTAACCGCTATGCTAACAGATAAAGGCCTCAAAAATTTCATACTTAATAGCTAACATAAAGATTCAGTTTGCTACATTCCGCAGCGGGCATTTACTTCAAATGGAAAAACAACTAGGAGCTCCTAGAAGTGAAAGTGAGGGTGCATTTTGGCAGTAAACCTTTGAAGTTTTGGCAATGCTGTTCTGTAGACTAAAGGATTTGAAGACTGAGTTGAGTCCTGAGGTTAAACAGAGTTGTCACCCTCAGGTTCCAGGCTACAGGCTGCAGTCGTCTCCATAACCACTATGGCAAATGGAGGCTCTTTCAAGTGTACAGCTTCCACTTGGAAGTTTCACTTTGTGGTTTTACATCATACAAATATAAAGAACAATTCAAAAAATAGTTTTACTGTCTGGTCTTCATCCTCACTTATTCTTTTATCCTTTTAACAGTAAGCACATCTACTAAATGATCCCAGTCTTCAGAAATTGTCCCTTTATAGGAAAACTATCATTCCAATAAGATGCTTGGGCAGTGAAACTCCTCCCTTACCACCAATTATGCATGAATATCAAAATCCAGCCATAATTATGGGAGGAAGTTAAATTAAAAATGGAAGTTTCTAACTTTTCAGGTATCATTCCTAAAGATTTATGCTTACAAATTATCTAGATGAAACTTTTTTCTTTTCTCATTACAAATTGTATCATATAAGTTACTGATTTTTGAAGAGGGAAATATGTTAGTTCAACTATTCAACATCCATATAATATTTTAATGTACACTAGCACTGTTTACCTTTGCTAACAGACTCTTCATTCTGAAAATACAGTTAATGAAATGTCAAATTATGACGTCCTCCATTTACTGCCTATTGTAGCACCCTTCTACCTTTGCTAGGGAAGACAGGCATGGTAGATGGCTAATTTCCTTGTCAAAGTCTGCAAGACTTGTAAGCATAACTGTCCCCTACTCTGAAGAACAGGTACAGCAATGTTTGCTTCTAAACCACGCAAAGCAATCACTATGAGACTGTCTGAGCTCTCTGTAAGTCACTACACTGAAAGCTCTGTGAGTATTCAGTCTAACTTCTTACTCCAAACCCATCAAGAATTAGAACTAGAATCTAATATTATTTAGGTACCACTGCAAACTCTAGTTGCTACAGTACCTAAGCAAAGGTGCTACCAAATTTTATTTTATGTACTGATTTATCTCCATTTATAAATATATATACTGCAAATTTCAAACGTGAACTCTTTTCCCAATGCAGAAAATAATAATTTCTGATTTTTAGTTTTTCAGATTTGTTACTTTTCTAAACAAATAAAAAGAATTTTCAACAAATTATTACAGTCATTGATCTAAACATATGGATAGAGAAAGCTTTATAAAAGATTAACATTTTCAACAGGAAGCAATTGTAACAGCTTACAAAACAAATAGAACTTTTTTTTTCTCCCCAAATGACTGAAAACAACAGCTTACAAAACAAATAGAACTTTTTTTTTCTCCCAAAATGACTGAAAACAATTTATTTAAAAGCCCAAGTCAAATTCTTTTACTCTGTACAAACTATGAGATCATGCCAATCACCATTTTAGCATTAGGTTTTTCTTGTAACAAAAAACTGAAGAAATAAAAATAGAATTGTTGTAGGATTACAGTACACTACACACCAGCTCCTAGTGCATCTTTTTCATCTAGAAACACTGAACAGAACACGAAAAATACAACGATACACTTTCTAATTATTATAATTTCAAACTCCAGCTAATACACAATGGCAATACCTGTCAGTGTCTGTGGATGGCTGCTGGATTTCAATCCTTGGACATGTTATTCTTCTACTAGCTATAGGAACTTTGCTGTTTAGTCACAGACACAAGATCCTCTGTTAGCATAACATAGATAAGCATGTCTACAAACAAACGAATTTCTAGTACCAAGCAAACTTAAATTTGAGTCATAAATACTGCAATGGAAAATGGGAAGGAGTAGTACACTGTCAAATATCTAGATAAACTGGTGACAGGATATCTCACCAAATAACTCATCTATACTCATAAAGCAATTTAATATAAAATTATGTGCCTCTATGGTTTTTAAAAGACAGGAACGTAAAGCTTTTAGGTACTCCGGTTTAAAAGAAAAGTATTTGGATGCTGTAATATTCTATTCTGTTTTTTATATATATAACACACACACATATATATACACACATACACACACACACATACATATATATATATATACACAGACACACACACACATATATATATATGTACAAACACACATACACATATATACATAAATACACGCATCCATACACTGATATGATCTAGTCACATGCATATTACCCTGTGGTGTATGTGATAACTACCAGTGTATCTCCATGCCAGTGACAGGTATGATTAAACTGTAACATGCAGGTGTCTGAACTACTCTACCAACTCAGCTAAGAAGACAAAGCAGAGAACTCTGCTATGATCCCAGGCACGTCGTGCTCCACGCTCCTATGTTCTGCTACAGCTACAGAAATTCAATTGCTTACAGCTCACTTGGGTATCTGGACATGGCACTGCAGTCACTTTGGTGAGTCTGTTGTCAACATATCTAATGCTAACACATGGCATGGTACAATTATAAAAATGCTTAAGGAAAGCATATATATCTATACCTGTTGAAATTCACTCTCCAAAATATGTGTCATCATTGATATATTTGCTGAGGAATAGCAAAGTCCTGCTTTAAATAGGGAGTTGGAGCAGATAGTTTTTTCAATGTTTTTTCAAACCGAAATTATTTTATGACTCTGTGGATGCAGTTATAGGTTTATACTAGCTATTACAATCAAATATCAATAAAACAAATAAGTAATGTAAATCCTGGAACAATCAAGACTGAAATGATGTGCATTTCATATCCTTTTTATCTATAAAAAAAAATTTGTAGTGTTTTTACTTTATTGCTTTTGGTACTTGCAATGTACATTTTCACTTATATAGCCAGTTGCCTTATATAGTATCTTGTATTTTTCCAACTACTTCTAACTTTCAACATCTTTTACACAGACCTTTAACTGACACATATAAAAGAATCGCCCTGCAGGAATACACATCTCTGTGTTCATGAGATGACTCACTGAAGATTATGATAAAGCTGATTAGGATTCAAAAGCTGGGAATTCAAAATTCTCAAAGATGAGAGCTGAAATCCTCTCCTCTCCTTCACCCCAGATCAGTTTTATAACTGAATCTACTGCAGTGATTCTCTCCAGATAATAATCTAAACTTCCATTAAAGTACTGGAAATATTCAAAAATATAACACTTTCAGCTTTATATTATATTTCACAGTTTTTCCCATTTCAGAACACAATACTTCCCCCTCTCGACTTGAATGTTATATCAATAATGTATGAGCAGAAATGGGAACATTGATGGGTTTTAATTAACATGTGTTTCATGACAGAAGGATAGTGGTATATAAGACAATGCATGAGAATCTTGAGAGGGAAGCAATGAAAAGGAAGAATCTCCTAGTAGGGCTTGAATGTTCAAATGTAGTTCAGCAGAGCACCTAGACTATAGACAAATCAATCGAAGTAGTTTTAGGCTTAAAACTAAGCATGTACTTAAATATGCCTTTTTAAAGTGCAGTACTAAATGCAAAATATGAAAATTACTTGGTTCTTGGATTTTGTGGGATTTTTTCCCTCAAATCTTAAATATAACTTTATTTCTATATGGCACATATACATAGTTGGCTTTTTCCTTCAGTGACATTTCTGAACACCAATAATATGGCAGATATTTAAATAGTAAATGACTACAACCAGAGTTGTATCCGTGCAGTTATTGTGTATACATACTGCAGCTACGTGTTTATCTTCTTCTTAACTTTTGGCAACAGACCTGTAATTCTGACCTCTCTGACATCAAGAGTTTTGTCTCTTGATGACACCAGCATTTCAATCAGATCATTCCAACAGGAGCAGGTATGTAAGACTTTATTATCTTTTAAGTTCTTAAATTATAATGGGCAAAATAGCATTCAGTTTCTGTTAAATGCATTCTCTAAGTCGATTGACCTATACAGAATCTGATCCATTTCAGTAGTCTCTATGCTAGTAAAGTGTTTTCTATGCCTTATGGTTTACCTAAAAGTCATAAGTGCCCACACCAATGATTTTAGCTTTTATTTCTTTTGCCAAATATTTTTGGAGCTAAATTTAAATGGAGACAGAGAGTAGCAGAAAATAAGTTTCTTTTTCAAGTTAAAAATCTACTTTTGGGTATTTACCCCTGATATTTACCTATGTTTGCATCTATTCAGGACTAAAAGTAAGAAAAGAGAAGCCAGGACTACTTTATGTGACTATCAAAAGCAAAAGCTTTAGTTACACTAAGCACTCTTCAGACTTTAAATGCTGTTCCTTTTCAGTATGTTTGTGCAGTTTCCAGGATGAAGTAATAAATATGGCCCTTGTCGTACGCTTAAAAATGAAGAGCCAATGAGCAGTGGCACTGTGGTTCAAAAAACTAGAGAAGATATATGGCCTCAAGTCTCTGCGACTGCACTAATTTTTAACCAAAAGACCCTCACAAATCCCTCCTCCCTAAAGAAGAGAGAAGCCCGCATTAAAATATTGATATATTAATTCTGGGTTTTATCAAATTCTTTAAGTTTCAATTTAACAGCCGCTTATGTTCTCTATTCACATTCACAAAGGAAGTAAAAATAAAGAAAATGCTTGCAAGAGCAAGAAAATGAGGGGGAAGCAGTAAAGTCAACGAACTAAAAGCAAGGAAAATTTGTGTGCTTTCTTGATCAGAAGCCAGCTACAACTGGGAAGAACTAAAGACTGTAAGGCACACAGCACTTTGCATAGGTTATGCATCAATCACAAAGAGGTTAGACAGATAGAACTGGGATTATTTCTAAAAGTAAAAAAGTATTAGGTCTCAAGGACACATTCTCCAACACTGCAAATGTAGGCAGGTATTATCAGTAAAAAAGCCCCTTTTCATTAAAGCAGCCCTGAACAGTGAGAACGTTTTAAAAATAGTTCAAACATAATTAATGTTCTTTTTCTACTTGTAACTGAATAAAACAGTTTAATCTTGGAAAAAAGACTAGGACATAAGTGCCTTAGTTCTGAGTCAAGAAAGAAAGACATCAAGAAAAATACATTTATTAGGAATAAATTTGCTACAATTATAAATGAACTCTTATTTTAAAGATTGAAAATACATTTTAGTTTTATCTGTAACACTACACTCTTTACTTACCCATATTTTTCAGCTGAACCATTGACTATATCATCTGCCCATGAACTTGCACCATTGTACCACCTTTACAATGCAGTTAAAATAAAGAAGTGTTATTAAAAAATTATGTACTATTATTATTATTATTATTATTACTATTATTATTACTATTATCATCACTCTAATTCATGTGACATGACCACTTCTCAACCAAATGGGAAGATTTCCAAATGTTTTCAAATTATTTTGTATATTTTGTATTTTCTTTCAGGTATGAAGAAAACCAACTTCTTCAAAACCATACACCAAGAAGATTATAGGGCTCTTTTCCTGATACAATTATTATCTTTCACCTCTAGACTTTTCAGCAGTTTAGCCATGAATTTCAGTTTCATAAAGACTAATTGATGCCTTATCTTTTTGTACATAAATGTCTCCATGTTTTCAATGGCTATTGAGTTAGTGGAATAATTAAAAAGTAATTGTGGAGATAAAACATTAAAAAAAACAACATTATATGCATTAATAGTTTAAAATATTGCTTTTAACTGCAAATAAATGACCTTTCCAATTGTAATCTTTTTTTTTTTCTATTAGATAGAGTAGTTGGTTTCTCACAGCTATGTAAGAAGCAGAAGAAAATTCAATTCAATGTTCAAACAATGAAAATTAATTAAATTTTATAGTGCTATTATTCTTCCAGGTACTGAATAGGGGCTGCCCAAGCATTTGCACCATCACTTCAGCAAATCAGTTGAAAACAACATAAAACACATACAGAAGTATTTTATCTCAAGAAGATTCATTTAGAAAAGAAATAATGGTACAAAAAGAGCTGCTTTAAGAAATCAGGGAATAAACTCTTTATGTGCCATTACTCCAGTATAATAAAACTAAATACAAATCATCCACCATCCAGTTAAGGAGTCTCAACTAAATATCTGGAGTTTTCTACTTTCAGGATATTGCTAGGGTAAAGCCTTGGAACTCCCATGTTCTCACTATTCAGTGATTTCCACATGACAGTGAGTGAGAAGACAGGGATTATCAGAAATAATCAAGGGACCACTATATTATCAATTCGAACATAAAGATTCCTTTATATGTAGTATAATATTATATGAAAATACTAGCCATAGGCTAAAGGACAAACTTTTTAATGGCTTGAATACACTGATCCAAGAGTTTTCATGAATCTGTTCCTGGGAATCACAGCAGTATTTTTAGCTTGACAGCCTTTTCTCCAAACTTCTCATACGGCAGAACCTGAGGGTTTGTAATATGTTTACAAACTTAATAACCCCACACCTCCTGGTCATTTTGCTGAGGGAAGACCGTATGGGGTGCAATATATCAATATGTGTGACTATCAGTCAGCTGCCCTTGTTTCTTCTCTGTCCAATTGGATGGTATGGGGAATGGCTTTTTCTTTTTTTTTTTTTTTGCATGGTTTACAGCCAGCTCAATGGCTGAATGAAAGTCACTTTAGTTTAATCTAATTAAGTTTTAGATTAGATTTAGATTTAATCCAATATAAATTAAAATACTGCTGGAGAATGACAGGTATATCTTTACACTGCCCCTGATAATCCATGTCCTCGAAACTGAAGCCAGTCCCTCCAGTTAACCTGTATTTTAAATAAGATTTTTTGCTATAACTACTTTATTGCAGACACCATAACTACATAAATACGGGTTGAAAATTGCAGTGCACTTTTTTTTTTTTTTAATATGACTGTGTTTATTCATAGTAATCAAATAAAAACAAAATTTTTTGCTATTATTTAGGAAAACATCCCTGCTTTACCTGTTCCCATAGAGTAGACAAAAATCAGACATTTACTTAAAAATGGACAGGAAATATAAAACATTTAATTTTAAAGAGGGAGAGGAACATTGATTTGCTCCTTTCCTCAAATTTCCTTCTCTTTTAGCTCTTTAAACATGAAAGGCTGTTATCAAATAACTATTTCCAGAGACACTCCAAAATTTTTCAGATTATATGTCAGATTTTAGTTATATTATGTTCACTGTGATACATTACATGCATAACAAAATTTAGGAAGAACAATAGTGCTTTGGTTCCTAGCACAGCAAACACTCAAAACCAATTTGAAGGCATTTGATTAGTCCTTTTTTAAGTCAATGTGAGCAGTAACATGTTAAAAATTGAGCACCATCTTAAGTTACTCAGGTTATTGAAAGAACGAAATTGAGGACTCTAAATTGCCCTAGAATCACTCCTAGTGACTGAAAAGGTTAGCCATTAGAATTATGGTGCAGTTAAGTGGAGAAAAAAACTTCAGTTGTACCTAAGCTCCTCTGTACTATTCAGTTTTCCTCCCATATCTAATAAATAAAAAAATTTTCAAGTTAAGAATTATGCTTAAAAAAAATCCAAAGTCAAATTAATGGAGGGCTAAAAAGAAAATGAGGTAAAACTATGGAGATTAGTTGGTCTGTATTTAGAGAAATATGGCATAAAGTGCACTGTAAATTTAAATATCATTAGTCTAGGCCAATTAGAATTTTAGACTACGCTTCATAAAAATTTATTACTCAACTCTATCTATTTTTACTATATAAATTAAAATACCTTTCAGGAGTATAGGCTGTGTCATCATAATATGAATTAGGCACTCTTCTCTCCTGCCTAGTCCTCCTGAATATGGAATAAATAGCACAGATATTTCAGACATTTTAGAGGGAGCTTTTTTCATTATGTATTCCCTTACTTTATTATTAAGATGGGATGAAGATAGAGCACTTTTATCTTCAATTCAGCAGTATACTCTGAACATGTATTTTCAAATATATATATATCTAAAATTTTAAACTTCTGCTTTCAAATTCTATTCCAAAATAATTAACAACATATTAAGAACACTTGATCAATGCACACGTATTTCATAGAAGGAAAAAGTTACATTGACACGAAACTAGTAGTTGAGCAACTGAGAAATTTCACCAAAACATGGATATGGATGTTAGAAAATTTCTTCCAGGTAAAAAAAAGTCAGGAAAAAAATGGAAGCAAAATCTGATTTCCTTAAGTGAAACAACAGAAATTCTGCCCGAAATAAACCTCACATCCTGCACAAAACATACACCAACCAGCTTTTATGGACTTACAAACACTAAACTCAAAGGCTAAGTGGAAAAAATAAATAGCACATAGTGTGGTGTTCTTGCTGATTAAGCTGAGCTCTGAGGTAGGTAAGTTGAGAAAGAATTTCATACAGTGAGGTTTTCAGCATATTTTTATTTGGAACAAACTGCAAATATTTTTTTTCAACATAAGGATAAGAACCTTGAGAACATTACTTTGTCCTTGAGAACATCTGTGTGTCAGAAAATTTAAAATATGTGACAGATTATGAATTAGCCCATATAACTATAGGATTCTGAACGGGGGGATATAAATAAAAGTGTAAGTACAGCTCCATAAGTCCAGCCATGATGTCTTGTGTACGTTCAGTGTGAGTAGCTGCAGCAGTGTGAACAGACACCAGCTGGTGCTACCGTGGTGACTATAGCACTGAAGAGTCAAGGAAACCTGGGGTGTGGTATTGAGCAGGATGTTCTTGAGAAGACCCCAGGTCCTAAGGGCTCTGAAGTCACTGAAGATGCCCAGGTGCTTATACCCTTTATTAGGCATATGCTGGAGTAAGTATCATGTTAATGCTGCTGTTCCTTTTGGGAGGGAAAGAGCTGGATTTCTTCAAAAAGGGGGACCTATCAGAAAGACAAAATGATGAATGCCATAACCTAAGAATAACCTCAGAAATTAAGGTTTTTGATAATGTAAATGTGTCCTAGAACTAATGAGCTAAAGTCTATCATATCTGATAAATAGGAACAGAAACAAACTTCAGCAGAGAAATATGAAAGAGAACCAAGCAGTCACTCTGGGGGGGAAAAAAAAAAGAAAAAAAATGCTAGAACAGACCACAAAAGTTAATGGTCTGGCTGTGAATGACTACAAGATAAGCAATGAAAGGAGCCATGAATAATAAAGGCAAGTAATTTTGACTAATATATCTATATGATATATTTGCCTGCAGGACACAGACCCTGGTGGATTCAGAGTGAGATAAGATAAAAAACAGTTTGTCCCAGATGAGAGACTCTTTCCTGAATGCTGGACTGTACAGAACTATATTTGCTATTTTGAATAGTGGAAACTGGAAAGTTGTTTCATATGCTTAATAAAGTCAAAGACAGGAAGATATGTGGTTGCTTGACATCAACAAGACATTGATTAAGAAGGTGGAACAAAGAGGACAGGAATAACACCTTGGCCTACAAAATAATGTATTTTAGAGTAAGCATTGAACTGGGGAAAAGAGTAAAGATAAAAGAGGAATATTGTTTAAGAAGTAATTTTCCATATATTTACAATAAAAATGAGGAACAGAAAATTACTTAGCGTTTTTCAATGTGTAAGGAATTATGGATAACAATTATGTTATAAATTGTCTTTAAATTGCTGTTGGAATGCAGAAAGACAAAAAGGATTAAAAACTAGGAACTATGGTTGTGGCTGTGAGGTACTCAGAGGAGTGCGAATCTGGTAGGATGACTCAAGTAACGTGAACACTAATGTTACCCACAGGCAGCCTGGATTCAAGAGGATCATAGAATCCAGGATCAGCGTCTAGGCCCAAGGAATCTCAAGATACTGTACAGTGAGCTAGAAATATTCCACTTCATGTCAGGTTTTCATTTCTGATCCCAGGCAGAATTAGTTTTAATAGCCTTCTGTTCCATAAAGCCCTGGAAAAGATTTTCTCACTGCTTAAATCCCAGCTTTTTCATCTTTATGAACTACTGTAACTTTTGCCCTTTATTTTCACTGATTTTACTTCATTTTTGAGAGATTAGTTTCAGAAACAAAGATTAAGATTTACAAGTCAAGAACCTCAAAGTAAGACAATTTGAGAATAGCTCCAACTTTCACTAATATCTGAACAGTCACAGACATAACCAGTAATCTGAAACAGGTTCAGATAGTGCAAATCAGAGTATATATCTAAGGCAAAAAAAGTATATAAAAATTAATTATTGAAATAGCATACAAATGAGCACATTTCATCATGCATTTTAACAAAACAAACCAAAAATCCCTCTCCTTATCAAAGTTTCTACATGTGGACAGACCTATTTATACACTTCCTTTATATTAGGTTTCATGTAAAACAGCATAATTTCAGAACAAATGTTTGACTGAGATCTAAATGTTATAATGTCTAATATACTTCAGCTTCAGAGAATTTTTAAAAAGGAATATTTCTTTGGAAGGATTTTTGGAATCCTTTTTTGTTTCTGCAACCAAAAGTAATTTTATATTTACTTCAAAATATGGTGACATATGATCTGAATCCAGAGCGAACATTAATGAACATCTCAGAAGGAGTCATATTCAGGGGGCAGCCATGAAGTTAATGTACCAAGAGTTCTTTACTTCTTGCTTTGGAAATTTTTATATGGCCCCTCTTGTAAAGCAATACCTACATCAACCACTGTATCTGATCTGAAGTCACCACTTCCTTTTTATTGGCTCACAGTTTGCAGTTTGATATTCTTATTTCTATTTACACACAACTATGTAAACGCTTTCCTGTTTGGCAATACTTCTGAAAATACCTTAATTACAGTACTACACCAGCATTCCTTAAAAGCCACTGTATTTCAAGTGGCAAATTATTTAACAGAAATTGCTATGGGCTCAAATTCTCTCTCCATATATTTCATGTAGGAACTACGATGTTCTGCAATCACACACCGGTATGAATATATACAAGTATTCCTGAATTACAGAACATGCTGTATACAAATATATATAACATAAGCTTACATAAGCATACACTTTTACTTTTCACTCTATTTTTTAGTTAAGCAAAGTATAAGACTTCAGAAAGACACTCTTCCTGTGTACTTTAAAGTAGATAGGCTTTTCCTTGTTATTTCAAAGAGAATAATAAATGCTATAAGCACTCTGGAAAATTCCAGCAAAAATAAGGGTTATAAAAGACACAGACATATAATATCCATATAACCTATTTTAAAACTGGCTTCTGTAAAGCTATTCAGCACCTCTTGGGATTTACCCATAGCCCTGAGTAGTCAGTTTTAGATGCATACATACCCAGAGTATTATAAAACATATTTACTGTATGTGTTTATCTCTTAAAACATCCTCAGTCTGGAAATCAAACATGGCACTGTCAGTGTGGCAGAGCTAATGATACACTCCACATCAATTATACCTCTCGAGATCATAGTAAGCACCCTCAGAATAGGTACGGCACATCTTATGGGAGCGCAGTAATCTGATTGCATCTTCACAAAACAGAGGATACATTGTATGATCCTGGCTGCCAAAACATAATGGGTGAACACAATGAAAAGCAACAAAAAGATGAAACAAGGACAAAAACCACGAAAAGCAAGCAATGTCAGCAACATAACAAAACACTGGAACAAAACGTGACTGGAACTTTGGTGAACTTTGTAAAACTACTTTTAAAAATTAAAGTATTTTGGCTCGCAGCTACAAGAGCTACAAGACTATGAGAAAGGTATCACTCTCCAGTTTTATCGTAACCTTTAACACAGCCACTCATATATGATTTTCTGAATATTAAAATCACAGTATTAACAAGTATTAGTGTTTGCTGATTTAAATTATTTTCTTTATATACACTCTAAAAGGCATTAGAGTGATGTAAATAAAGCGTCATCTTTGTGGACCATCAATTACAGACTATTGGCAGTAAAAAAATGTTCAAGTGAAACACAGGAAGAATTACCCAGTGTTTGTGTGCACACTATATTAACAAATCTAATGATGATACTAACTCAACTTCTAAGTTTTCTACCACTACAGACAAATAAAACCAGAAGTGGACATGTAGGTACATAGAAGTACATGCATTATCCACACATAGTCACACAGAGGAAAACATATACCTGACATCCCTGTAATGGTGATCTGGGGACTGGGTGTACCGGGAACGAGGTAAAGTAACATAATGACTGAGGTGATGGCAGAAAGAAAAATACAGATATGAGACAATAAGATGGAGAAGGAATGATACACATCACAAAACAGAACACATTATAATCTGAGAATACAGGAGCTGCAAAACATTGTTTAAGAGCACTGGACCTATTAACAAAATAATATGATATATGGTTCTAAAGATAAAATTATCTAGATGATTCATGTATTTATTCTGAGAAGCCAGTGGGAGATTATGGATCAAGAAGATAGATAAAATTTGGGATTTTCTACAGTATTTCAGTTAGAAAGAAAAAATGCATAAATCTCTGAGAGCAACTCAAGAAGTCAGATTGCCTATTCCCTTGTTTGAAGGCAGTTATAACTTTAGTATGAATAATATCTTTGAAAGAGGTTTACGTAGTCTGTGTGAAAGGCTACCACCATTTGGAAATCCGTCCCCACATAGCCCCAGAGCTTTCCCATTTCTAAGTGTAAGTTCTCCTAATACTGATCATATTGTGATAAAAGGTGAATTTAGATGAAAGTGTTTCATTATTTAAATAAATAATGAAGAGATATAACATCAGTACCAGAATATGCCAAAAAAACCCAAATGCAGTTCAAAATAATAAAACTAAGTTATTTATATTTTGTTTGTGTTTTGAAACAGTGTCAAAATTTATACATTTTAAGCATATTTGTTAAAACACTAGATATTCTCCAATTACCAAAAATAGAAGAAAGTTATTTTACTTGTAATATAAATACATGTACACAGTACAGGGAAAAGGGTTTGGAAAAGAGAGGGGTTTACCATTAACAAGGAAAGTCTAATCACAACAGTCCACATTGGAAGTGTAAACTGACTTCGCAAGAAACATGGAAAACCTCATCCTCCATTTTTATTTCTCGTATCTTAATTTGCTTATAATTAATGATTTTCCAGGAATCAAACACATTGTTACCAGTAGGTATATTACCTACACTTCTTATATTTGCCTTTTTTGCATGAGGATAAAATGTGCCATCACTCACATGAAAATATTCCTTATATTAGGTCAAATATGTATAGTACAAGAGGTCTTTGTGTTCGCTTCTTGTCAAATAAATGCAAAAGAAGAGTCGCCACTATAAAAAACTAACTTAAATCCCTGATTATGCAATTGAAACTTTGCAGTTTTTTTGTAAGAATGAGGAGCTGCACGCAATTCAACAGGGCCCAATTTGACATGGTAGAGTGAAAATTTGAAGAAGGACTAATAATTATTAAAATAGTCATAGAGTTTACACTGAAAGCTGGAAAAAACTATTAGTGCTTTTAAACTAATGCAAAGACCTAAGTATCAAAAGCAGTCTACCCATAACAGCCTGTCAGTCAGCATGCTGCCAAGAAACATTAAAAAAAATTCACCATGTTCTTAAAATTTTCTTTAGAATATATGCACACCCACAGGAAGAACAATCAAATAAAAATGTAGGAGTCTACCCCCAGCAGCTAAATGAATGATGATGGCAAACAACTGCACACCAGCTTATTCTGTGCACTACATGGTGACATTCCCAGGCTACGTCCACATGAATATGCCTTTCAGTGATTCAGATGCAACCCTGGAATTAACACTTCAAAACTCTTGCTCTAGTATTAAAAAGCAATTAAGTGTTTCCAGCTGGTAGATGACATTTTAATTTTAACCATACACTTTGCCTTTTATCTTTCCAGTGAATTGCTGACAAGTTTCCCTGGTACTCTTTGAAAAATATATGACATCAGTAAATACAATATATTTAACCATTATTTAAAAACCAAAGTCCTAAACAAAACTAGGACTTCAGGCAGAACATATGTTGCAGAACATGGATTTCACAGAAATGCACATGCTATTTGCAAGTAGATTCCTTACTGTCCATAAGAAGTGACTCCCCAAACTGTTCACTTCACTTATTTGTATGGGAATGAAACACCATCAGTTCATGTTCTGCTTAGGATTTCAGTCCTAACAACTTCATATCTCCACCAAACTATGTTAATTGCACTACTTCTGGTATCAAGTTTTGTTCTAATACTTCCAGAAACTCAGAGCTCTAGTGTTCTTACCAAGTTTTGGGAATTTTTCTTGGGAATGTCTGGTGGGCAGTTCAACTTTTTCCCTTTTTTCTTTTTTTTAAAATTCAATTCAGGATTTCAGAATCAGAGTAAGCTGGCATTTAGATACAACCACTTATACAATTTGATATGCAATAACTTTTAACAAGTTTAAAATAAGCTTCCTCATCACCCAGAACTTTGCTTATCTTCATATAGGAGTGGGGTAAGCTTGAGTTTCTAGTTGACCTGACCCTCTGGAATTACCGGCTATTCATACTTTTCCTTTTGTTTTTTCAGAGCCCGTGTTAACCGTGCTATCTAACTCTTAATAGAATCATAGAATCACTTCAAAGATCATCACATCCAACCTTTGACNACCAGTATGAATTTGCCTTTAACCAAATACTCCTCAATTTTTCAAGTTACGATTTTCTGAAAAACTAGCAATGTGATAAAATAGAAATTAGCTTAATTAGACTGCAGAGTAAGAAACAGGTGGTTCTTTGGGTCAATCAGTTGGAAATTTAGGGGGNAAACTGTATTTTAAAGTGCCACTTCTACATTTTTTTTTGGACACTTTCAGGGATGGTGACTCGACCATTTCCCTGGGGAGTGTGTTCCAATGCATAGACTCTCCTCTCTTTCAGTGAAGAAATATTTCTTAATAGCCAACCTGAACCTCCCCTGGGGCAGTTGAGGCCATTTGCCCTTGTCCTGTCGCTGGTTTCCTGAGAGGAGGCCAACCCCCACCTGGATACAACCTCCCTTCAGGTAGTAGAAGACAATAGATAATAACTTACCATAAAATATTTTTACAAGTGCAACAGAAAAAATTAGAAGATTATGTCTGAATCAATTAAGAAGCGAAAATACACTTCTATCCATGAATCAACACAGTAACTTACCAGAGTACAAGGCATTAATTATAAATCAAGAATATACAACCTAACAATGTTTGTGCATTTCCATAAAGCCTCTAAGTATATTACAATAATAATTACAGAGATATTATTCATGTAAGCAAGTGTCTGTCTGAAAATGGTTTCTATTGAAGCACAGTAATATTTTCCATAAATATACATGGTTAGTCAAAAAGAAAGGAAAAGTCCGTAACACATCTGTATGAGAGAATGACTGATATCACATAGGTCAAAGGATGCAGAGTCTGAAGCAGCATATTTTCCTGTGCTTTTTGTATTTCAACATACAGAGCAAAATGGTTAAATGCCATCCTTCTTCTGAGCATCCAGCCCATACCACACTAGTTGGCTTTTTATTATTAAATATATTACTATACATTTTTATGTATTTAGGTTAAAATAAATTCTTCATGGTTTTATAAATCTGTTAGCAACACCAAAAATGCCTATGACTTATTCTCAATGTCCAAAACTGAAACATACACCACATTATTTGGCTAATATCCAGTATAAACCACTTAAAAGCATAAAGTAAATGCATCATAATGCAGTAAAAACATTAAGCTTTGCATTACCTAAGGGCAGAAGAGCTCCAATAATGTCCCACATCTCCATCTAAACTAAACATATCATTTGAGCTGTTAATGAAATCATGACCCCATATGCACATATACATGGGAATGCTCAGAAGATGATGGAGACATGGACAAATTTAGATATGTCAAATTTTTAATATGGCAAAAGAACTCCAGGACACCTTTTTTTTTGCAACCTTGCTTTAGATTTCTAGCCTCTTATCACACATCCCTTACTTCCTAGATTAGTCCATGGCAGAAGTATGATAAATGCTGATATGGCAAAATGAACATAATAACCTGCATCCTCACAGATTTATGAAACATTACGTATTTTGTTACAGATAGAATAGACAGAAAATTTGCAGTAACAACTCTTTTTACGTATATTAAAACAATGAAGTTAGTCTAATAAGGAAGCATTCAAGGTTTTGCAATATGATCATTACTATACACACACCCATCCCCATCCCCTTACACACTGTATCAGGTGAAAAGAGATTTCCACTGCTCTGACAAGAAGATTCCAGGTATATAGGTAAACAGGATAACTTTATTTTTTAAAGATGAACAGAAAATTACTTAAAATTTTTCTAATATTGATCGCCTATTTGTCCATTTTCTTACAAATTCATAAAAATTCAGTTAACCATTAGGGTAAGAAAACAGAAATCAGTGAATCAGCAACTGATGAGATTGCCTAATTGGAAGTACTTAGTGTCCAGGAACAGGCTTAACACACACTTGAGAACACTCACACACAAAATGCCTCACTTGAGCCTCATGGAATACCTTTCTGTTCTTCCTATGCAAGGGGAGTTTAACCTGTTCTCTACTGCTTGGGATATTTTATTTAATAGTAAAGAAGAGGCATTTAGGAGATATTTTATTCCTTTCAATTTTCACTCTCTGTGACCAGGTCCTAAAATTTGATTGACATTCCAGCTTCCCTACTAGAGTAGGCAGTAGATTTCCAAGTGTTTCTGCGGAAAGGCTGAAGTACTGGAATATTATTACATCCTTGTGCTTGTTGGAATATCCATAAATAATTCTGAGTGAAAAACAAGACTTTGTGTTCCTTTCTGCTAGAGCCTGCATGAATGAAACTCAGTTGAAGCAAGAAATTTCTCTCATCCTATCACTGTTGATCTATTCCCATATTCAGCTTTTTCCAGTGTATTATCTGATTGCAATTAAAGTAATATAACGTATCATTGCCAATAGTATTGTCCTCTCTTTTTAGTAACACTCCTTTACATCTTTTCAACTGAAACAGAAAATTAAATGTATGACAAGTATAAAATTATTTAAATTTAAAAAAAATAAATATAATTTTTTACCAGTATGAATTTGCCTTTAACCAAATACTCCTCAATTTTTCAAGTTACGATTTTCTGAAAAACTAGCAATGTGATAAAATAGAAATTAGCTTAATTAGACTGCAGAGTAAGAAACAGGTGGTTCTTTGGGTCAATCAGTTGGAAATTTAGGGGGAAAGAGCCATTGAAAGTGGTAGAAAAGAGAAAGCTGCCATATGAAGTTTAGGGAAAGTACTGTGGGAAGGAATGAAGTAAAAAATTGTGCTTGGGATCAAATTGGCTGTGAGGTTGAGCACAGAATTGCTCAAGGAAAAAGGAGCTGGGAACCAGTAAAATGATGTGGGTTCAGAGAAAAGGTGTGCTATACTTCCTATGTACAGCTTACTCATTTCACCGATGGAAAGCAACTACTATAGCTAGTTACTTTTTCCAGAGTCCAGTTATACCATTCTAAAAGATTATATTCTCATCTGAATAAAGCAACAGTTAATGTTCTCTGTGGTAGAATGTTTTCCATGCTGCTTCATAAACACCTGGCATATCACACCAACAAACTATGTGAATAAAATGTGAAGCTGTTAACTCTTCGAAAATGTCAAATGCCATTCAAGAATAAAGCACTGGTTATGTAATTTCCCCTGATAAATTTCATAGAAAATATTAATAGAATAGTTTTATTTAACAGTTTGGGTTTTTTAAAGGGAAAAAACCAGATTTTTTTTTTTTTTTTTACTTATAAATATCAACAATTTTTTCACCACTAATGGTATGGATGGTTTTTGTTACACCAATTCTATAGAAATTTCTGCTAATCTCCTGGGATAGATGAAATCCTGGAAATGTTCCAACTGATAGTAACTGACAATTTGAAGACTTAATTTGAAACAATAGCAATTATCAGCAGAGAATTTTTGAGCTGACACATACTCAATCAAGATGACTTTCAATAATAAAATCAGTATCAAATTATCACAGTGCTCCCCATACTGCATTTTAGATCATTGCTCCAAAGGTGTAACACTGAAGTCTTTTATCAGAACTGCATTATTTTTAACACAGGCTTTTTTTTTCTTTTCCATTTTATTATGAGGAATATATCTATGACTCTTGGTTGTGGTGGTTTTTTTTTTTTTAAATCTGGCTCAAAGCTTCTTCTTTGCCACCTTCCTACTCCAACATCCCTGTTGGAGATAATCATCCTTCAGCAGACTCATGGAGGCACCAGGTGGGTGGTGCAGATAATTGTGCAATTAAACAGTGATGTGAAAGGAGAAAAAGAACTTAAAGAAACACTGCAATTATTGAGATTCAAACTGATGCAAACATTTTATAACATAGCTATAAGCAAATTTTCAGCAATGCATTTCTTATACTTTACTGGGTATTCAAAGAAGCAAAGAAGCAGTGACATTACATACCCCCGTGGGGGTACGTACCCACATGATACACTCAGCTGAAACCTGAAAAACTTACCCTAAAATTTCCAAATAAAACATCAGGAACCCTCTATACTTTACAATATCTTTGTATTTTAACTTACATTTAAATGATTTTACAGCAAAATACTAACTAAATAATAAAGAAATGACTACCTAATTACATATTAATCAGCTGTGTATTTAATAAATACTGTGAAAAAAAATAAAAAATCTGTTCTTTTCAGTGTTTTAATATGGCAAAATGTATCCAAAAAAATCTTTTCCTAGTTTGACCTAATCTGGCACCTACTTAATAACAGTATGGGATTAGGAGCCTGCTACCCATAGATAAAGCAACTGCATCGTTTAAGATTACTTTTAGAAATGTAAAATTTATGTTGCTCTCGCGTTTAATTTTGTGCCAAATAATAGAAGCAGGTATTTACACTGTGTTTTAGCAAACATGTAACAGACTCACTGTAGTGAATTATTTTGGTCTTCACTGGTTTGATTATAGGAAACGGAATTTTTTGGCATGTATTTCAACATTTACTTTATGTTAAAAAAATCCAAACCACATGCTCTCAACAGCATGAGAAAAACAATGGGTGTATTCCAACATGTGAATGAAATCTCCTCTCAGTAACAGGGCTGTGATAGCCCTGCTAGTCCCAGCACATCCACATAACATCTTTGAAGTGATTTTAAAATAATGGAGAATATTTCTCTAAATAACCATGCTTATGACTACCCTATTAGTTTAACAAAACAGATGGCAACTTCCGTTCTTTCAAATGGAAAGTGTGCAATAGTTTTGGTGAATGGATAGTGGATAGCTTCCCTTTTCTCTTGCTTTCTTGTAAGAGCCTCTTGGAAAAACATTTATACTTTAGGAGCTTTCTCATACATTTCTCCTGCAAGACTATTTGAGGTAGGCATTCTCAGAATGCTCTGGCTTAATATATCTATGCTAAATTCACCATTAGCAATGTTATGCCTCAGGAAGAACCCACCTAGGATATAGACTATAGTTAAAATATTAGTTGCTAAATATTATCTAAATTTGTTGAAGTTGTGGGCCTGAGTACAATTTTCTCACACTAACTTGTTTGTTGTTAACTGTTGATATATCTTTCAGAAAGAAACACACAGATACAGTTTGGTGGTTTTGCTGTTGTTTGTTGGTGGGTTTTTTTAGAACTATGCTAAGATTCTCACATTTTTCCTCTAATTCACCTAATTATACCGAATATTTAAATATAAAACTTTGAGGTTAAATCCAACTGTTTCCAAAATTTTCTCAATAGTTTCTATAGTTTGATCAGTTTCAGTTTCTCAAGTGAGGTAAAATTCAACCTTAGAAAATTCATTAAAACCTGTCAAACTGACATTTACAAGTTTATCCCATTACAGATAAATGTTTTTGTGGAACTTGGGTCCATATTAGGTCATAAGCATCCATATTTCTTTACATTTAAAATTTAGGGTATTTCATAAGAGTGTGAGTACCCACAAAAAACCTCACATTTTGACAACAATTACCTAGTAAACCATTATTAAATATACGGGTAAGAAATCAACGTGATTTCTCACTTTGACTTAGCAGTGTACACAGTAAAATTTGACACTTTTGATAATACAGCAACAGATACAAATTTAAACCGTAAATTTACCCTTGTATTATACAGAAGTATATGATATAGCCATATTTGACATATCTAAGCGTTTGGTGTTTGAAATTAAAATTATTTCCAATTAAATTTTAAAAAAATGTGTCTTTCAGAGGGTTTAAAATTAATTTTACTTTCTATTCTAACTATGCATTCAAGTTTGAAGGAATGTTTGCGTTGCCTTTAGACTTGAGGTCATTAGGCTTTTTGTATGTGGTTTCAACTAACTCCTCAGTGCCATATTCCCTAGAGAACTTCATGCTGAATTACCTAGAAAAGGAAGGAAAGAATTTTCTTACTCATATTCTCAGTCATACTTTAACTTAGCAACTGAGCATGTCTATAAGATGGTACTGTTTCTAAAACCCCTTTTTGCAAGCAGCTTCAGAAGATAAATGGACCACGGAAACAAGAAACCATCAGAGCTGTGGGAAGGAAAAATGTGACTTGTTTTCAGAGCCAAGTGTGGATAACATGTAGAGAGATTATAAACCTATACAAAAATACAGTTTTTCAACTTCTCCCAACTGCCTGCAGTTCCAGCAGTTTTCAGGAGCAATACAATTAAAGAGCTACTTTAGGGATACCATTGGGTTTTTATCACATAGCAGAGACAGTATCACAAATATTCATTAAAAAATTTGAAGTCTAATAATCTTTCCATTCATCAAATCACTGTCAAACCAACAATGAATATAAAACATGATAAATATTTGGGAATAGTCTTTTCTTGTGCTCTCCAGTATTGCCTCAAACAAAGGTTTCAGAAATGTTGCAACAGAGGCATAACTAGTCAACAATTTGATTACATAGGCAACCACTCACCATGTGCGAAGAGGAGAATTTCTCTGTGTGTTTTGGAAAATACAGACAACATATAAAACTGTGTTCAGAGATTCAGAGCACACCTATCAAGCAAATACCTACTCATCTAGAACGGTCGTGAAAATTCAATAATCTCATCACCAACAACCTTCTGACACTCTTTTTCTGACATATTCTAAAAAACCCAATCATTTTTCTCTAAATCAAGTCAGTCCAGCAGGGATTATTTGATTGAAGTGATGGAAAAACATTGTGGTGCAGTACTTCAAGCAACCTTTCACAGCTATGCATTTAACTGGGTGGCAACAAATGAACTTGCACAGTGAAAAAATGCAGCAGCATTCCATAAGGCATATACAGGCTCTAAGGACAAGTTTTGGTCCTATTTCAAGGATGACTGGTCTAAAAATCAACATAACATTATATCCCAAAAGCATTCTATAATCTTCTTTTAAGGAAACAGCTCAGAATCTTCAAGTTATTGCCTTCTGTATGAAAATCAGATATTCTAATGAACCAACTGAATAGCTTTTCTTTTCCATAACTTAAACAGAAATATTAAATAGTTTAATGCAAAAAAGAGGTTGATTTATGATCTACTGTACTTGTGATGAATACAATTACTATTCTGGATGAGAAACACTTGACTGTTTTGTCATTAGCTTTATTTTTGCCCATTTGACTTTTTAATTCACCAAATTAAATTACAAGTCACTTCGAATAGATTTGGGTTTGAATTCATTTTGATACTTTTTTTGTAACTGGTCTCATTGGGAACATTTAAATTTTCTTTTCTTCTGTAATTTAAATATTATAATCTTCTGAAGAACATTGTCTTGCATTCCTTACAATCATTGACCATCACATTACTGGTCTCTTAAGAAATATTAGCCTTTTCTGTTCAATATTGCTAACAAAAAGCCACTGACTTTTAAAATTCTTTGTATTACAGTTAGAAACCCCAATGATGTGTTTCGATGTCACTTGAGGAATAACCTGTAACGGCTATCTGTAAAAGTATTAACTTCAAATATTAGTCATATATCACTCAAGATTACAAAATGTATTTGTATTACTCCTTGGTATATGCAATTATAAAATGAGACAATATCTAGCAATCATGCCTATCATTATAAAGTGCAGTGATTTCAACTTGGTGCATAAGAAGCTGGAACATTTTAAAAATTAAAGGTGAGAAATGCTTTCTGTTTTGATTTTCTGACCTGAAGACAATGAGGTGGAAAAGACCAATATTTTTTTTTAATGTCACGAAGTCATTGCCACAATTAATTCAGCAAAATTAACTACACTGTTCAATTATTGCTGCAATTCTTTTTTACATCATTAAAATTCATAGAGGTTGCTAAAGCTCTGCTTACTCTTTCTTTCTAAGTTCCATTAGGCAAAACATTACTCATAGTCAGATGTGCCTCTAAACACAAAGACTCCGATTTCATACATGCTGCCCTAATCTTGTTTTTATTCTTTTTTACAAAGTGTCTCAGAAGGCTGAGCAAAGACAAACACAGAACACAGTACTAGAATATACTTTTGTTACATCTGTGAACTGCACTGTATCTGATGGGAGAATTACATTAATACTGAGCTGAAATTATCTATTTTTATGCCTCTTTATTCAGCAGCAGAAACTACCAAGTCTACTGATAGATTTTTTTAGAAGATATTTAGTACTTAAAGAATTCACTAATATAACACACAAAAATATTTTTATAAAAAAGGACAACTAAACTATTCAACTTTTATATTATATATTTTTTCATAGTTTTTTTCAGATTCCCTGCTGGCAAATATACACTTATTGGACAGTCTTGTCAGCCTTACGTACACTTATATTTGGTAATGTATGTCATGTACCCAGTGGATAAACGAGTAGAGAAATGCTGCTGTCTGGGATTAGGTATGTAATTTACTTTAGCAAGCTGCCATACTGAAGTTACTCACGTTGATGCGTGTAGGCTACAGCTGTTCTAATTCCAGCCAGATATTTACCTCTCTCTGTCCGGGGAGTAGTGGTCATCTATGACACGGTGTCTGTCCATCCGGTTCAGCGTGTTGTAGTGCGCAGGAGTAGATCGAGTCCCTCGTGGTCCCTGATCCACATTCCGACTAAGGACAAAAGATACCAGATTCTGAGTTTTGAGTGTGCCTGGATGACATCCTCTCACTGGTTTGTACAGACAAATATCAGCAAACATGTTGGTAACAAGATCTGTTAGCTGGCCAGACTTTTGTATACATTTAAATTCAAATGATTTTAAATCTTAAAGTAAAAAAATTTCTCATTTAGAAAATGGTGCCAAGTCCATAACAGGGATAGAGTTCTCTTTTTTTGTTCCAACGTGTTTCTTCTGGAAATATGAGGAAAACTTTTTTTCCTTCATTAAAAATGTTAATCTTAGACAAAATTTCATTAGTCTTTCCAGACTTCAAGGAAAAAAATTCCTTTCTAACTGAAACATACACTGTAAACAATTTTTTCATGAGCTCTTGATTTTGGCTTTGCTATAAAGATGTGAACTGTAGTAAGACACAACGGGGACTTGTGGCTGTTACTGCTGAAAACATTGTCATCTGAATTAAAAAATAGCTGCTTGTTTTGCCCTGGAAAACTTATTCTGTAATCTCACTAGAAAAACATCTGAAAAAAATCCAGAACTGTTTAGTTAGCTGTAAGTGGTACCCATAGTGCAGGCTTGGCTAAGGAGCACAAATCACGTGTACTATTTAAGACCAAAGCTTTGCCTATCGATTGCTTTGCTCAGTTTATCTATCCATACCTCCTCACACACACTAACTGTACTTTTTTTGCTCTGTAAAACAAATCCACAAGAATAGGAAAATAGAAGGCAACAGTTAACTGTAATAATTATTGGATCATTAAAACATAATTGTTCCGTATAGATTTGAAAACAACAAATTTCATGCTTCCTTCCACACAAGTTCAAGTTTTAGACCAATAAATTCTTCTGCCCCCTGTCCTCTACTACAATCTGCAGTAGTGTGAGCCTGAGTTTCTTTTTTTTTTTTTTGGTGTTGTATCACTCATTCCCCTTTCCTTTCTTGTCACTTTGTCTGCCCTTTTGGTACGTGTCATACTCATCCTTTGTCATTCACCAGTTTCTGATTTGTGTTAACTTGTACGTGTATCCTTCACTGCTGCTGCCCTGCCATTGTTCATTTCTGCATAGAAGTGCTATAAAGATGTTTCATTACACATAAATTTTTGCCTTCAGCTCCACCTCATTTGTTATAAAGCATTCTCCACTCTGTTATTTATGAAACCAAATATTGAATTTACTCTGGCTAGTAAACTTTATATTTGCCATACTAAGAGCATAATTTTTCTACCTTCTGCTCTACAACTTTTTCTTGCAACTTCTTTTCTGTATGTCTTATAATCCCCCCTGTTTATACTAAAAAGTTAGAAAATCCAGTATTATCTTTACCTGCCATTGAACACTTTCATGTGTATTTGTACTTTAGAATGGACTTCACAAGGTTCCTCTGCTGTTCTTTGTTAACCTTTTTTTACTTTTCCCAACAACCAAATCTCAGTCCTCCTTACTGAGCTCTAGTTTCTCTCTGACCCTTTTCCCCAGAGTCTTTCTTTAATGTTTCAAAAAAAAAAAATATTTTACTTTAATTATCTCTTCCTTGACTTAAATACTTGAGTTTTCTCAAGCTATCATTTCTTTGAAAAATTTCCCAAAGATCTGGGCTATCTGCCCACACAATCAAAACTCCTATCTAAACTCTTAAAGACTTAGTCTTTAAAATTCAGCACCATCCTGTCTGCTAAAATCACTTTCTGTAAGATAATGTTATTGGCTTATTGCTCTAAATAAATATTCATTTTCTTGAAATTTCTGTATTTTATCAGATTCTGACCATGCTTTTAACATCCTACACAACGGTATTTCTTCTGCTTCAAAGCGTTACTACTATTTCAGTTCTGTTTCACTCTGCTAAGGATACCTTTATTAGACAGATTTACTATTTAACAGGAAGGGACATACTTTCTCCAATGAACTTTGTTCTGTAAGAAAATTCGCTTTCACAACACGTCTTCACTCCTAAGAAACTTTCTTGCAATTGACAGAACATGGATGGAAGCAACTAGATAACATGTAAGCAGGTGAAAATTTGTAGTTTCAGGTGGTGATGGTAGAGAATAATGAGCATCCTACTGGATTTATCACACTATTTCAGCATAGTTACTTTATATAGTCACCTTCATCTTGCTTTTTCAAGTGCATAGTCTCAGAAAAAGCTAAACCTTGTGTTGTTCAGCACCTGCCACAGCCTGAACTCCATTCTGATCTACAGAGAAAATAACAGTCCATTGTATTATTAGCTATATATATTAGCTGAAAACACTACAAGAGCAGTAACAATTTCTTGTCAGCTATGATACAGTGGGCCTTTGGTGGAGTTTGTTAATAAACTTAAGTAGGACTGAGGACTGCAAAATGGTTTCTAAGATATAACAGCAACTTCTATGGCCCAAAAACTCCTGCCTGCAGAGGTGTCAGAAATGGGAAATCTCTGGGCGTGCAGCATGCTCACTGCAGTTAGGACATCCATATGGCAGCACATGCATAACAAACTCACCTGAACTGGGTGCAAATGTGATTGATAATTCTAATAGATTTCCTGAGTACACGTGCATTTTCAGTAGAACTAAAAAAGACATTTCTGTATTCCATAGATTATACTTCTTTTCTACAAACCCTCAAGCTCTCATAACCCAATTTTCTGAGTTCAACAAGTCCTCAAAGAAATTATTTGGTGTGTGGGCAGGGAAATATTACAGAAATAATGCATTTGATTCTGCCATTGTAGGAAACAGCTGCAATAAATTCAAAACTATATTTAAAAATTTAGCTTTAGGAAAGTTAAAAAGCAAGAGCCATTTTGAACATGTAAAGAAATGCAAAACTACAAGAAAATGAAAAGTACATTTTTCAGTGATGTTAAACAAGTGTTAATTACCAGCTTGGGTAAAAGTTCTGCCCAAAATGCACACAAAGTGCATGTGCAGACAGAAAAACATAAAAACACAAACATACATACAAATATACACACAAAGTGATTTTGCTCACATATATGTCTATCTCAGACAAATAAGGTCTGGAGATTTAGCATAGGCAATTACTTGAGCTGAAATCAGTATAGTAAAAATCAGAATAGGCCCCTTTGTGTCTACCATTTATGTCTCATTTCAAGTCAGGCTGTATGGTTTTAGATGGGTTTTGATTTCAAGTAGAAACACACAGTTTCTGCCTCTTAGCTGTATGAGATGATGTGGGATAATTTGGGATCCTAGAACCTCACTAATGCCAAAGGATATCATATAGGCTACATCCATTAGAGGAAATGGTAAGTAAAAACATAAGTAAGATATTATGAAGTCAAGAGAATTTTAACTTAACAAAAAGAACAAAGATAACAGAAAGGAAAGCAGAACACAAGAGAATCAGCACAGCTGCAAGAAAGGGAGAGGAACGTGTTCCTGCCAGGAAATATTGGAAACCAAATCTCCAGTATTAAAGGGGAACTGTGAACATTATGGGCAAAAGAGGCAACTTGCACTTTCATTTCAACTGATTTTCATAATCTAGAAACCTACCCATACATAGCAACAAAAGTACTGGAAAACAGTTTTCATTCCCATTTACATCTGTCCTTCTGCTTCCTTTCTCTTAAGAAAGCTTATCCTGAAGGAGTATTCAATCAAGTAGTAGGCATTAACCAAAAGGACTGGCTTCTGGAACAAATTTCCTGGTCTTTTTTTCTCAAGACAAATAGTTATCAGAGACCTTCCAAGATCAGGAGCTGATATCTTTCACTATAACATTGTATGTCTGTCAGTTTATTCTTGATGATTTAGAGCATGAAAAAAGGAGTAGAAAGGAAGCTACTATGGGCAGCAAGTGAGGCTCCCCAGAACCTTAATTCTACAGAAACAATAGGGTTGAAAACATCCACTGTCATATGAATGCTAAGGAAATATTGAATTATCACATACTATAAAACATGGCACCTGTAAATAGCTCTAGAAAGTTAAAATGTGGAGAGATATTTTTCTTTCCTTAGACTGGACTGTACTGAATTTTGATAAAAACTAGATATAAATAGGCAGAAGATACAATCATGTAATCATATAATAAATAATGTAGTAATAATAAACCATAAATAACACAGAATTAGATATAAATTAGGCACATCACTATAATGTAAGAAAAATCATTATTGGCTTTACATAATTTTGTAAGATCTAACCAATTCATTGCCATTTTGAAAGTCTGGAGATTATTTCCTGTATTGGTACAGGATCAATACCACTTCCATTTATAGAACTGCATAGTTAAACAAGAGTTTACCTTTGTGGGGGAGGGACACTGGGAGACCACGATCTAGTCCGTCCTATACTATCTCCACGGTGAGGGGACCCTGATCGAGAACAATGATTAGATGACATTACTTGTTCTGGCACTGATAATGTTGAACTTTGAAGATCTCTCCCATTATGTCGATAATCTAAAAAGAAATGCAAATATTCAGTGAATCTGAAGTTGCACTTTTCGATTTCCTGCCATTTCTCTAGTAGTGAGAACCTCCACAGAAGATGGGATTTGATCAACAGTGTTCTTGGGTTTTATAACGAAATATACATACGTGAAGTTGACTCCTGTTGTTATGTTTTATTTAAGTACAATCATGGTTCCTGTAGTTATACTTTAAAAGGATAGAAATTAATATCATGCACCGAACTGGGGACTTACCATTTATGGTTAGTATGATGTATTAAAAATAAAACAAATTAAATTGATTTTTCCTTAGAATAACAAAGTTGATTATTGCATTTTAATTAAAATTGTATTTCAACTGTTGTGTATAATGTATTTCAAATAGAAATTGCCATAATTAAAAATTAATCCAAAGTTTAGTTCAAAAACTTGGGATAGGGAGCTACTACGTAGTCAAATAAAGAGATTGGATTCGAGAAAGATTTGTATCTCAGAAACAATTAAAGTAACAATAACTCAATTACATCAGATTTCACTCACAATTCTGAATTAAAAAACATGATTCCTTCACAAATAGCAAGCATCCTGGTCTAATCTTGAATAAGCCTAACAGAAGGCATAAATGGTCTAAGCAAAAGCCTCCAAGTTACACTGGCCTAAAAGGCTACCACATGGACATTTTACACAGGCTTTTAATAAAAATTTTTTTAAAAGCTGGATGTATTAAAAGTGATTGTCTTCATCAGATTGAAAAAGCTGAATTCACTGTCCCAGGGTGCAATACTCTCTGTGAAAAAAAGATGCCAGACAGACAGCAATTTCAAATAAGCTTCCCCAAATTTTGTGAGGATGAAGTTAAAACATAATGATAATAAACTGAAGATTTGCAATTGTTGACCTGATTATAAAGCTTAGCAGGAATAGGTCTTCAGAGAGTTCCTGGTGGCTGTGACAACTGATATAACTGATTTGTTTTGAAGAGAGTAACCAAGTAAAGAATACTTAGAGAGATCCACCTGGCACTGGAAAAATTCTTGCTCATGAAACTGTTATGCTTTTCCCATGAGAATCTTCCAAGAATATTATAATCTTCTGCTCATGATTTTTCTTATTTTTCTTCCTGGAAAATGTTCACTAAGGACCTAAACAAAACCTTATTAATTCATTCCACTTTATGGTTCCGAGTATGTTCAATACTTTCAACTGAGTATTCATATTTACCGTATGACCTTACAACCAAGGATATATAAAACAATCCTAATTCATAAATAACTTCTTCCTCCTATGTTTAGGTGTAAACTGCTTTGTGTGTATCTGGTATGCGTACATAAAGGAGAAAAAAAAAGCACATTACCATTACATTACACTAATACAATGATGTTGAGGATCCCATAGTCTCTCCTCACTACACAGCAGTCAAATCATGTTATGTGTATCTTCAGCTGAGAGTCAGTAATGAAATACAGACTTTCATCCTACATACAAAGTACATTTATTAGCATAAGCACTGACAAAATATATAAGGGCCAGTGCAACATAATTCTGAAATCACCGAGGTGAAACAGGGGAAATTTTATCTGTGTTTGAAACAGTGTGTTTATTCACTCGCTAAAAAATGTAGGATATAAATAAATAAATTTTTTGCAAGTCAGTCTGGAAATCAATATAGTCTGCAATTCTGCAATTCTTTAACCAGAAGTAAAAGAGCTGAAGTAACAGCAGTGGAAAGCCCACCCTGCAGCAGACTCCTGGCAGGACCTGTGAAGAGAGAAGCCCACCCTGGAGCAGATTTGCTGGCAGGACTTGTGACCCACACTGGAGCAGTTTGTTCCTGAAGGACTGCACGCCATGGGAGGGACTCAAGCTGGAGCAGTTTATGAAGAACTGAATGAACTGACATTGGAGAAGTTCAAGAAGGACTGTCTTCCATGAGCGAGACCTCGCTCTGGAGCAGGGGAATAAAGTGAAAGGTTCACCCCCTGAGAAGGAAGGAGTGGCAGAGACAACGTGTGATGAACTGACTGCAACCCCCATTCCCATCTCCCTGTGCAGCTGAGAGGGAGGAGGTAGAGAACCAGGAGTGGAGTTGAGACCAGAGAGAAGGAAGGGATGGGGGGAAAGTACTTCAAAATTTGGGGCGGTTATTTTCTCATTATCCTACTCTGATTTTATTGGTAATAAAATAATTTCTCTGAGTCGTCTGTTTTGCCCGTGGTGGTAACTGGTTAGTGGTCTCTCCCTGTCCTTATCTCAACCCACAAGTCTTCAGTTGTACTTCCTCTCCCGTCTCCGGCTCATGAAGGAAGCCATGGAGCAGTTTTGGCGTCCACTTGGCATCTAGCCAGGGTCAATCCACCACACTTAAATGAGTAGCAAATTATTATAAACTTCTAGGTATTGAAATAAAAAACATGATTTACAGTACAAGAACACAGAGAGAAATATTTTCTTATTATCCTAATAATGCATATCTATTGATAGAAAAAAGACAGAGATGGTTCTTTGTGTTCTGCATACACAGGGAGAATTTGTTGCATTTGGAGATGGAAAATAATGAAGAGTAGTAATATGAAGAAATAGGTAAATCCTTCGAAAAAAATCAGCCATTTATATAATATTTGGTATGTACAGTCATCGAAGTATGATGGGAATGAGTAATACCATAAGGTATTCTAGGTGATTAAACATAATGAAGGGCAAGGTAATCAACTAACAAAACACAAACAAAAACCTTCTTTGTCTAAAAAATTCCTAGAAGTGAGAACAAGTAAATCAAAATTATTGAATTTATTAAGTCTGCACATAGAAACAGATTAATTACTGTGGAACAAAAAGCCTCTTCCAGCTCTAATTTGTTATTTTAGTTGACCACTTGCACAGTATTGTTGCAATAAATCAAAATATATCACTACGTAATTAATTGTCAAGTCTAATCCTGATCAAATAAGTGCTTTACATTAATTTGGAAGTAGACATGCAGTGCTTTCTGGTAACTAACACTGGTACTGCTTCCTATGACAATAACAAAGGCAGAAACAATCAGCATTCCTAGAAATTTTGCTACTTTTTTTGAACAAAACTAGATGCATTTAGCTGTGATCAAAGAAATAGATAAATATTGTCTAATAATATTGTTGCCAGAAAATAAACTTTGACATTTATAATTAATTTACTTAAACCATTACTTAAAATACTATGTTTATAAACTCCTCTTTTGCCAACAGGTCACACATGGAAAAGCAGCTGTTTCAGTAAGGCAACCCACTAACATGAAATCATTTCAAATTTATCCTTCAGTTTTGTAGAGTTAATGTAGCTCTGATCTAACTGCCTGTACTGTAGGTATGATTTAACTTGCCATTTCAAAAATATTGCATATCATGGAGATAAGGTTAGAGAAAGTAAGTAAAAATTTTTTTTTGTAAAAAGAAATCATAGACAGTAAAAACAGGTCATAAGCACAGCTTGACCAATGAGTTGCTATTGAGCAAAGCAGATATTTATAGCAGTCGTAAAAATAGGATAAACATTATCCTGCTTGCAGCTATAAATATTGAGTCATTACCATAGAATCAAAGGCTCTATAACTATGGCAAGCCTCTTAAATCAACATAGAGAGTACACAGAACCTGATAATCAGTGTAGAGATAATCAGTGATAAACAACTGTGAGCTACAGACACCGAAAAGACAGGCACATGACAAAGATAACTGCAATGCCACCACCTTATTCTTTCATGGGAAGGTTTCATTAAAAAACTGATATACATGAAAAGAGGGATTTTACAAGGCTTCTTCAGACCTGAAGTTTTAGTTTTATCTGATTTAAGAGAGACTATTAATATACTTGACTTAAAGTATTAATCCGCACAGTATAGCTGTACTGTGCTAATATTATGCTATGCAGGGTACACGTTCAATAAATACTGATATTAATGAATTGTTATTAAATTATGAATCTTTCAGGAACAAAATTGCAGAAAATCACAAACCTCCAAACATTAGGTTCATATCAAAAGCCCTAAAATAGCCCTAAAAAGAATTAATTGAAGTGTACTAATGAAGATTTTCATTTAGATGCCTTGCTGCTTGATTTACTTGAAAGAAAGCCTTTGTCTGAAAACTGTTCTAGGAAGGCAGTACTAGAATGGCTGTTCATCACAGACAACACCATTGACTTGTTTCTGACACTGATGCTAAGTGGCGTTTTCTCCACTTTAACATCTGTACTTGATTGAGGCGTCAAGCTTTCACATATTTAACTTTCTAACACTCACAGTGGCTGGGCTTAGAACAAGCACTAATTAAAAACAATTATATAATCAAATTGCCAGAAATGCTTAACATACCAAGATTTCACACATGGGCACTTTGGAGAGAGTTCATTTCTTTTATACAAATGTGCTCAGCTTCTGGGGTAATTTGAACATCTAAATGAAGAATTTGGAAGTCCTCAGAAAAAATTGCTGACAGTCACTGATCAAATAAATTGAATTAAGACTCTGTAAGTTGAAGATACATTATGCATTGCTTTGGGGAATTTTTTTTTATCAAAATATTACTCTACAAATATGGGAAAACTGAATGTACAGTGAAAGGAATCAGTAAACATTACAGTAGGAACAACTGGTTACTTGCTGCAGAGCAGCTCAGTTCCTCACAGGTATATTTAGCTCTACAGCACTAATTGCATTTATGGGCCCATTACACTTGAGACAATTCTTTTCTTATGGGAGAGCCTTCCCACACAGTAATAAACTAGAGCTTGCTGAGTTTTCAGTACTGTTCCTATAACCCATCATGACATGAAAAGCTTGGGGAAAAAAACCCCAAACCACCACAGTTACTATAAAGATGTTTCTTCCTAGTTAAGCACTCTTCCATGTATATTTTCATCGGTCCAGCAAGTCCCCCAAATTAGCCTCCTCTTCACACTGTTTATTGGAATTTATCAGTCTTGTAGCATTTCCTTTTCAGAAGTGTTCTTCACCACAATTGTAACCCACCCCAACGAGTCTTTCCCTTATGTGAGAAGTATCAACTAAGAGCATCTCTGATAGGAATGCAACTTCATTGCAATTTTCATTGCCTATTAATGCCTTTGTCACTCCATAGATATTAGGACTGTGGTAGAATATAACCTAACACACCAAGTTCATATTTGCTTAACTTTCCTCAAAGAGAATGCTATTGATAATTATTAATAATCTGAAAATAAAACTCGAATCAAATTACATCTTTACTTTCAAAGTGGAGTGATACAGCTTATATTTAAAATAGTTTTGACTAGTTTAAAGAAAAACATTGAGAGAGAATTTGGTTGTTTGAAGAGAAAGATGATTTTTCAGCTGAGGAAATGATACTGAAGAATTTTTTTTATTTTTAAACAATAAAAGTATTACATTCAAAATTTAAATAAGAGAACAAACATAAAAATGGAAAGTATACATTAAGAAATGAAAGTAAAAATGAAAGGAAAAACTTGAAAAATTATAATAATGTGTAAAGAATTTTAGGCATAAAGTTGTAAATAATATATACATTGTTTAAAAGAAAGGAAAATGGTTAAAGATCCATTGATCTAGGGGATCAGCATAAGGATTATTTTAACATGGCTTGAATTTCACTTTCAGTTTGGAAGGGGGATTTTTGTGATACATAGACTAACATTTTTAACTCAAGGGAGAGCCCAGAAAGAACACATTTTAGACCAGGGGATTTGCTATAAACATAAAATAAAAGAAAAAGCTTGTCGGTGTTTATGTCTGAAGTTACTGGGCTTTTGGGTCACTACAGGCTCCCATTTAGGGCTAGCTGGTGATCTACAATGAAATCCGTATTTTAGCAGGGATAGAAGTAATCCACTCTGTGCTAATGCTGTAAGATGTCTTTCTATAGGCAGTTGATTTCAATCTGTAACCAAAGCGTGTTTTCTGCATCTGCTTTGAGAAGCAATCATCCACAGGATTCAGGTATAAAAATTCAGGCCACGTTATCAGCAAATAGAGAAAAAGACATTTCCTCTGCAGCGAAGGCTGCAACATGATGGTGAAAGAATTATTTTGAACAAAGGATTTCTCAGGTGTTTTGAGAAGTGAAGCAAAAATGGATAATTGGTTTTTGTTCTTCTTCAAACACAGAAATATTTTTGTTAGTTCAATAATAATTTCATACTGATTGTTACTATTTTTTCCTAATTTACTTGTCTTTAACTATCCTCTGAATAAATACCTTCTTTGTATTCTTATTTGCTCCTGAAACATACTGCTATCTTCTGCATAATGATAAAAACTTATCATTATAAATGTTTTTCTTTTCAAGGCTGGAGACTGCATTCTTTTACTTGGAAAAGCTCTTCTCTATAGAGATTTGTAATGCAGTCTATGCAGAATTCACTCCCTTATATACTTCCATGATTCCTCTGTTGAAACACATCTCAGACTACAAGTGTTTCATAACACATTATAATGCAGATGAGATATTGGTGTAGAACCGAATTTTAAACATGAATATCTTACTTAATATTTTAGTGTTACAAAAACAATAGGTGAGAATTTTATGTTTAAATGGTCTTGACAATACATGTCTCTGTTCATAAAGTCAGATTCAGTAGGCTGCTTGTACTCCCTAGGTTCAACATACACTGTAAAGTATCTGTGACAAAAACTATTTAGAAATCATAGTCCATATTTATTGAATTTGTCAACTGTAATGCCTGCTCAACTTTGGACACTAGAAACGAAAAAAAAAAACAACCAAAAAGCCAGCCTGCCTTTCACTGAGTTGTATTTATTGTTATAAACGATGTTTTGTAAACTTTTCTGGCATTTTTAAAAAATCAATATAAAAATACTGTATTGCTTTTATCAAAAAGCACATAAGTGCATTCTAAAGGGAATGTGTAGATGCTGCTGAACTCCCACACAGAACTACTGGTGACAGACGACTTTGAGGGCCAAGGTTTATTGTTCAGGATAGCAAAATAAATGCTTTAAATTGTTTAAGGGCTATGTATAACCATTGTAAAGAAAAAATCAGAACTGTGAATGCTGCTCATTCCACTATCCTGTGGAAAGATTAATGCCAGCAAAGATAAAATACAATAGAGACTCTATTCTAGTGTTTCCCAAGATGAATGTATATTATATTTGAAGACAACTATTTCAGAATTTAGTAAAAAATTGTTTTTTAAATATGTAATATGTGAAAATTGCTGTTGGAGAATACATGTGTAGCCAGAAAAAAGACATTGAAGTTTTTCAATCTGTTTATCACTATTTTCTTAAAAGCCTTTCCTGTTTATTACATTTGTCTAAGCAGGCTAAGATCCAAGCCACAAGAAGTGATAGATTTTGTGAATAATTTTTCCAAGAGATCATAAAATCACAGAATGGTTTGAGTTGGAAGGGAACTTTAAAGGACATCTAGTCAACTAATATGAATATAAGTAAACTGAAGAGGAGCAAAAAGATAATTTTTATTCTTCTTAAAGGTTTCTGGAGTTTAGTTCTCAGGTGTCATACTAGGAATGTGCATTAATTTTATGGAAATGATCACTGAGAGTACTTGAAAGATGTTGGCAAGCTTACTTCATGTAATACACTATTTATACAGCAGACAGAAGAAGAGCAAAGTGTCATGTTAAATAAAACCCAAAAATACAAAATGAAAGAACTGGGGTAAGTGAGAAAGAAAGAAAACAAAGAGCGACAAATGGTTTCATGCAAAGAGTGCATATATTTAAACCAAGATTGTGATGAGTCTACAAACGAATAGAGGAACTTCAAATGATAGAGGGAATGATAAGGAGAATGGATGATAAGACAAGACAAGACTAAACCAGAAGACTTACAAACATAGTGATAGCAGCACAAAAAAAGTAAGGCAATAAATTAATATTTCAAAACCTAAAAACCACCAAATTTTCTTACCAACACAGCCAGGCTGAATTAAAATGCAACTAAGGTGTAGAATTGTTCAGCAAAAATTCAATAGCTTAAAGATCCTAAAAAACTAAAGGTATGTCAGAAACTCAGGTAAGGGAAGTAGACTAATTAATTGAACTATAAAGACCATAATTTTACAAGTTGTCAAAAGGTAAGTTTATTGAATCAAAATTGTAAATCTAGGTGTTTCGTAAGAATCCTGGTGATGTTCGAGCACCTGGTAAAAAATTTCTGCAAAACTTGGTATCTTTTTCCAGGACAGGAAAAAAGTGCTACTTTCAAAATGATGCTACACTGGGCACTCTAGCAATATATCCATCAAATACAGCTCTTTCTTGCCTTTATTTTTAAGCTCCAAAGTTAGATTGATACATTTTTAATTTAACTGACCCACAGCAATATGAAAGCCCTTATTTTTGGGAGGACAGGCAATTTGAATGCCTTAGACACTACTAATTACAGACAGAAAGCTCATCAAAGACTGAAAGTACAGTCAATAGGAACGAAGCACTTCTGAGAATGACTGCCTCTTTGCTTCCAGTACCTCACACCACTCTGGCTACATATCCTTCCTGTGTTCTGACTGTACTAAAGCAAACAGGGGAGTGGGAATATAAAAATGCTGTAAGATTTCCTAAATAGCTTTCTAATTAAGGTAATAATCTGAAAAATGAGCCTGTTACTGTTTGAAGATTAATGCTTTAAGGAAAACAGAAACTTTAGTGGTTTTGCAGCCCTAGTGTTCTTTTTGTATCTGGTGAAACTGTTGGAGCCTTAGCACAAATATGACTTGCCCTGTTTATATCACAAAGTCTGTAAAATTTTCTGTTGGTTTATAAAAAGGGCTTTCTAATAAAATTTACCTGATGTTTATTTAAAAAAAAGGAAAAAATTATCTACTTATCATAGCAAGTGCAAGACCCATGGCATTGAATAGTAACATACCAGGGTCAAAAATTAAGAAAAGCCTATGAGATAACCATGAAATAGCTGGAAATAAAAGGATGGCTATATAGACAAAACAGAAATGCATCTGAGCTCAGACTGCTAACAGTTTTTAAAACAGGACTAGGCAAACACATATAATTAGATAGTTCGCTAAATGTTTGGATTTATCAATACTCAGCTTCACACCATCTGGCCATATCCAGGACTGCCTATCTCACCTCTTTTTTTTTCCCTCTGTTTCTAAGCTGAGCTGTATTCCTCACATTCCTCTTTCCTATATACCCTTCCTTAGCCTCCAGCAGAATGTACTATACCCCACACACTGATGGGTGGCTGTGTGGCAGGAACATGTTTTGACTGACTTGAGCGGATCACTGTCTTACAGCTTCTGTGTAGCCCAGAAGGATTATACTGCTCAGCCTCTACTAAGGCCCAAACCCCACTATGTAACACTTGAGCTGGACCTGACCCAAGAGAACCAGAAACTGGCTAGCAGAGGATATTCTCAGATATTAAGATATTCTGATATTAAGAATCTCAGAAGAGCAGCAGGGTAACAGAACAGACACTGAGATGTGTATGGGCCCACTCTGTGCTGATACCAGTAGCCCCCAGTACTGGTTAAAGGTGGCACAGCTGCCTCCTTTGGATTGGATACTGGGAAAAATGTTTTCCTGAAGGAGTTGTCAAGCAGTGGAACAGGCTGCCCAGGGAAGGGGTGGAGTCACCATTCCTGAAGTTATTTAAAAGACGTGTGGCTGTGGGACTCAGGGACAAGGTTTAGTGGTGGACTTTGCAGTTCTAGCAGCTGGACTTGATCAAACCTAAAAGAGTCCATGATTCTATAATCTTAAATATCTTCTTTGTTGTAGTCATCAAAAGCATATATTTATGATTTCACTGTTTGCAGCTATGACTATTTTTTATCTTTTCTCTTAGAAGAGGAGGAGACATAGTCTTTGACATGACAACTTTTATCTCAAATAGTCTCAATGCCAATACTTAGTGAAACAGATTATCTGCTAAGATACCTCCTGTCCTGCCTTAAACGTTCATGTTTCAGACCTTTGGCAGTGTTATTATTCCATCACACAATTTTACAGAATATATCAACCACAAACGTCTGTCAAAAAAATTAAATGAACACTTCTTGACATTTAATAAAAACATTACCTTTATGCTATTTTTATCACTTTATAAAAGCAACAAGGACATTCACACACTGACTTTTTCTTCCCCCATTAGTAATTTTTGAAGTTAGATATGCATTATGCATAATATTTATGCTGTGTCTCTTAGAAAAAGATACACTTAAGTTGCACTTATTTTGCACCAGGAAAATATTGTAGAATTCATAATAAATTATAAATAAGTAATATTTCTACTGAACACAGACAAGTAAATGTAAACATTCGTACCTGAAACAACGCCAATTCCATCATCACAGTCATAATCAGAAACTTCACTATCGCTGATTCTTTTGGATCCTGGAAAAAAAAGACATGTATCATTTTTCTTCCCGTAAGTTAAAGACCCTGTTATCCTCTGCCAATAATACGTAAATAAATGTATGGATTTCATACTAGACCATGAAGCATTATTATCAGCATACAAAGGTAATTATTCATGTAATATTATTTCACATATACGAGTGCACCGATTATTTCAGCTAAATCTTTAAAATTAAATGCTGAAATACATCTCCACAACGTTGCATTTATGAAATATTTTTATATACTTCATATCTATATTCATTCCATATGCACAGATATCTGCATTCATTCCATATAGAAACTGGCATCACACTGTTCATCTTCCAAGTTTTCATATACAAGGCATCATCCCTCCCCAAAGTCTCTGAATAACAGAAAAGTTAATAACAGCAATAATATTAAATGCATGTAGTACTTCATTTGAGTTCTTAACAAGGATTAAAGGCAGCTTCAGGAGAAAAGGCAGCTTCACACATATAGTGTGCCATGAAACACAAGCAAACTATTAAACGTACACCTGCCAAAATAGCTAGAGCTGAGTTGGCAAAAGCAGATTCCACTTCCACAATTAGAGCCCAAATGTAGGTCACATAGGACAAGTATATATGTCAGTTTTTGTTCAGCCTAAACTTGCTTCAGTCTTCTGTGGCATCTTTTAAACAGTATTTCATTGCTGATATCAGGGTTAAGCACTGGCATGTGACTGATAATTATTCATTTACTTGTTTTAAATGTGAAAAAACCCTGTCCTTCAGCAAGATGGTGTGTCTATTTTAATTTTCTGACCATCTAAAAATGGGTAATTAGAAGGCAGAAACTTTAATTTAATTGTCACCACACCTCCAATCACATGCAAGATTTTTTTTCCTGCCTCAGGACAATTTCTTCTGAAAAACGTAGACATAAAAATACCAGTAGAAACTTGGAGTAAACCTGAAGAAGCCCAGGACAAAGTAGTCTTAAAGCTCTGTCTGGGTGACTGGCACAGAAGGATCTCTACCTTCCTTTCCCAACAGAAAACTGAGAGAACATGTACTAAGAGGGCTTTTGACAAAAATAAAAAGTTTTAAATTTAAAGAAACTTTAGAAATTATTTGAATTATAAGAACTGCTGTCAGTTTTTTAGACTGTTGAGTATTTGTTTACCTACCCACCAGAGGATAGTGGAAGGTCTTTCTTTTGCAGAAAGAGTGTGCTTACAAGATCTGAGACTTCTCCTAAGCCATCCTGATTACAATAAGTAATCAACTTATTCTCCACAAATTCATATAATTTCATTTTTAGTCACAATATTCTGTTGGCCTCTGTAATATGCTATGTCGGTAAATTCTGAAGTTTCAGTATGCATTGTGTGAAATCAACTTCCCTATATTTTATGTCTATTACATTATTTCAGACAATGCCCTCCAAGCTTTTGTATTCTGAGAAAAATGAATCAGCATTCTGTGTTCTATAGTTATCTCTTTGTTTTGGGGTTTTTTTTGAGCTGAAATATCATTGTTGTGTTCCTTTACATATGCAAACTATTTCATATTTCTGCTGTATTTGTTTGTATATTTTCTATTTCTTCTGTGCCTTTTATGAGAAGTCAGAAGTCACTGCAGCAATTAAGATGTGGTTGTATGAATTTATAAGCTAGACTACAGACTATTTCTTTGAGGATAAAAATTTCTCAGTTTAAAAATTATTCAACTAAAAAATCGTGTAAATGTGATATGTGCTAATTCTTAGAAAACAATATAGCCTGCCAATACATTATGCAATTTCAGTAAAGAAATTTTAACTGTGGTTATTTAATTGCAGTGAAGGTTTACACTTTCCCCACAAATAGGAAATTAAAATTAGTTCAGGGAAAGTAACGCATTTCTCATATGGTAGCTCAATTTATTATAAAATTTTAGAAATAGCCATGCTGCAATGGGTAGGGGACAAGTATCTTTGAATTCAAGAAATAACGAGTCTTCCTCTACAACAAAAAATTACAAGCAAGTGATGACAATTAGCACTCGAGAAAACCTAGAAGATGAGGGCAGAAATGCAGGAAAAGGTTTTGATTTCCTCTGATTATTTTCTTAATTATAGTATTACAAAGGCCCAATCTCTCCTTTTCCCCAAAGAAAACATCCATTCCACCTGTGGTGCTGTCCCTGCTGCCATTTTGAGGAGAACCTTCTACTGGTGTAGTAATATATGTGCCAGGGAGCAAGAAGGATCAGTCTCCACTCTCCTTAGCCCCTGATTCAAATCCAGGTCGTTAAAGGAGGATAATATTTGTGACCAAACACTAAGCAAGAGAGCACTACCAGCTGGCTGGCGTTTGGCTGGGATCTGAAAGGCAAAGCAGTGGGATTCTGTCTTTTGGTAGCCCTGACTCTGATCTGGCAGTGGGGCTGTGGCTGCTGTGCAGAGATGCCAATAAAGTTACTCAGGCCCTATCAGAGAGAGGATTGTGGAATGGGAAGATGAGGGCAATTAAGTTTGCTGACGCTCGTCACATGGATGCTTGGAAAGGTTTTTATCATGAAAGATGTAAAAAGGCTGAATCAACTATGATTTGAATAGATGTCATTTACTCATCAACTAATTCATTCTTATGAATGAATCTAATTAATTACAACTGAGGTTGCTTTTTATTTATGTTTATATTTACAGCTAAGTACATCTGCTTTAACATATTTTTAGAATATTATATTCAGTATTCGGGAGGAGATATTTGCATCTTTGACGATGAAAATAGTCAGCTGTTGTCACAGTGGGCTCTAGACTTCCCAGCTGTGTAGCTAAAATTATATCTTCTTGTAGTCACAGGATACATCTGGCAGAAAAGAGAGATTAAGAAGCTTCAACAGACCACAGGTATAAAAGACAGGGTTTTCTCTCTCTCTCTCTGTCTTCTCAAGCCACATGGTCAGCTGACAGAATCTCCTAATATCTCAACTCCACATCATCTTCCAGGATCTAGAGATCTCAGCTTCAGGGAAGAGCCAGGGCAAGGGAAAGTGAATGGGCCAGGATTGAGACCTGCCCAAAGGATGGGAGTAGAAAAAGAATAAAAGCAAGAGAAGGATCAGATTTCAGTGTTTTCTCAAACTGAGTTTGCTACTGCAAAGAGGAGAGTCTCTTGTAACACCTGACATCCTTAAATATGAAAGCTTGATCTGTAAGATTATATAGGAAACTTGTTCAGCTCAGATAATCTATTCTATCTCCTCAAGCTGCTTCAAGCCAGCTCTAACTACTAACAGACATAAACCAATTGAAAAATAACAATAATGTTTAAGTAACATTTTTCATTTCCTTACAAAAGTAAACTTAAATGATGGTAAATAAGTCAGAAGAAATTCAAAGCAGAATTAATTACTCGGTTTTATCTTTGGCAATCAATGTTTTCAGGAAGGACGGAGGAAGGAAAGCATGTCAATTAAATATGTAATGTCAAGAACTACTGACTGGAATATGTAACTTCTGCAAAGGAATCAGATTATACATATTTAAAAAACCTTCCATTAACTTCAGAAATGGAACAAACTAGAAAGTGCACAGGTCAAAATCTTTTATTCAACCAAGTATTTGAAATGTCAGTATAATTGCTGGCAGATGAGTTTGATATTTCTTGGAATTTTTGGAACAGTAATTTTATCTGCTGTATATTAATTTTAGATGGCAATTTTCTTTTTAATCTATTAACAATGTAAATGTGAAGATTTAGGCATCTGTACCACCTCAGCCATGTCTTTTCAAAATACTACTTCATTAAGTAATTTGGACCACTAATTACAAAGAAGAGAAAGAGCAATTCATATTTTATCTGGGAAATGTGACGTTGAAGCCTCTCACAAATTATTGCAAATTATTATTGTGAATGAAACTGTTATTTAGTATTTAGTGAATATCTTAAACTCTTTGACATATACATTATAAAATATGGGCCTAAAATCAAGAGCAAGGAGTTTAAATACATTCTTACATAAATTCAGAATTCAGTAAAAGTCTTATATTCCAGGACACTGGATACATTAAATGAATGCATTGATGCCAATGCTTTTCCTGTACTTAACTTCTTCTTTGATGCCATTCCACTAGTATGTGGTTTATTTATAAAACTCTATTGGAGGTATTATTCCCCTTTTGTCTGATAGCTGGGCAGTAATAGATGGGAAATACAGACTTTCAAATCCCTTCCACCCAGATTAACAATTATTACAGTTATGGACTGAAGGAAAAATGGACCCCATGCTACAGTAACCCTCGTAAAAATGACTTAATTCAGTATAACCCAGGCCCAGTGAAATCAAAATACTTATTCTTATTCCCTTTAGCAAGTTTAGGTTTAATAGCCTTAAACTCTCAATAAAACTTTTCAGGGGAGAGTGAAAAACCTCCCCATCAGAACTTGACAATGTTCAGCATCCTCCTGCCCTTCCACAGCTCCCTGCTCCTTCCCTGCAATGCTGCTCAGCACGGCACTGAGCAGCCAGCACAACTCTGAGAACAGGGACACAGCAGAACTGCAAGCTCACAGCACTTGCAATGGAGCTTCCATTGCAGGGCTGGGGAAAAACCCCATCACTTAAAAACCATTAGGACCATTATTTTCAATTTCCATTTAGAAAGTACTGTCTATATAATTTTTTACTATTTGTATTTTTAATTTCTATTAGGCAGAAAAGGAATTTATAATACACGTAGTTTCTTAGTATAAAAACATTTCCATTTTTCATCCTCATGGGTGAATTAGCATAAAGAAAAGATGAGGTGTTTCATTCAATTTCATGAATGAAACAGTTATTTTTTTATAAACTTTTCATGGGATGCAGTGTTGGTGGCCATGGAACGCTTTACCAACTTCTAAATAAAAGTAATATGGAAACAATTGAAAAAATGTTTACAGAATATTCTTTGGTTTTCCCAAGGCTGTCAATGTTTAATAGGCATTTGGACAATGCATTTAATAACATGCTTTAGCTTTTGGTCAGCACTGAATGGTTGGGCTGTTGGACTAGATGATTGTCGTAGGCCCCCTCCTACTGAAATATTCTATTCTATTCTATTTCACCAGAATCATTTCCTTTCATAACAACATTCTAAATAATTGGAACTCTCCCAGATGAATGAAACAATATGCAAACATAAATATTTTCTTACAAAGCAACCAAAATCTGTGAAGGGTTCCAAAAAACCTTCTGCCTTCCACAAGAAAACTGATGTTGGCACACAGCTTTTCTTCACTCTGTTATTAATATACAGAGGAAATAATACAAAATATCTTCTGTGCTTCATATATTCCCCACAGACATTTCTGATGGACCTCAAGAGAAGACTAACACAGAGGTTCAAAGCTCTACTAAAGCCCATGTGACCAACCAACATAGTTATCAAAATGAACTAGGATAGGGGGTAGAATGAGAAATAAAATGAGTGTGAGTCAGCCTAAATACAGAAGGAAGTGCCAAATTTGTGGCTCAGGAATTCTGTGATTTTCTTGTGGAGAAAGAAAAAAAAAAAAGAAAAAGCAGACCAAGCTCCCAATCCTGTCTCTTACAATGCAGGAAGCTTTTACAAGGTTTTGTGGACTCCTTGGGGGAACAAAGGGTAGTGAAGCGTGCTTGTAGTTCCTTCCCTGGAGCTCACAGGCAGCCTTCACAACCACTTAAAGTCACTTAGCATTGCCTGTATTTCTTCTACGTTCAAAGCCAACATATAAGCAACCCCAAAACAGTCTCATAACAACTGTTTTAAAGAATTTGCTCTCGGATATTCATCCAGCCTGTGCCTGAGGGTTCTTAGTGTGAGCTAATTTCTCATGCAGTCCTGCTGTCTCCACGTCAATCTCTCACTTTATCATGCTGCACATAATAGTGGGTTTTAGAGGTTTTCGGCCAATTTCATCTACATTGACAGAGGAGTATAAATATCAAATTCTACTAAGTTCCTACAGATCTTTGAAAATGGTTAGAATAGGACAGAAGAGAGAGATAGAAGAGAGAGATACAACGTGGAAGTCCTTAATCAAAAAGAAACTAAAGCTAAAATTTGTGCCTAATCCACATGTGTTCAAGTCCAGAGATGCCACACCAACCTTGGTTTCTCCCCATGCAAAGATATTGTAAAACATGAGAAGAATGCGGGATTATTTCACGAGAGAAAGGAGTAGAAGAAATATGGGAGACTGATATTAGATGTAATGGAAACTGGATTTTATTAGTACTACTCTCAAGAAAGCTCTGCTCTAAGGGGGTTTTGTTTCTCTGCACCATGGTATGGATCTATTTTCATAACAATGTGTGTTTCATTTTTTAAACGTAACTAAAAGATAATTAGTTGAACCAATTCTCAAAGAGATTCCAATAATTAAAACTGCAGACACTGCAAAAAGTCCCAAATGAAACACGCTACAAAATTTAAGTTTGTAAAAACTGTATGTTATTAATTTACTTATATTTAATTAAGGCAAATTCCTCAGATATAGCTGGATTTGTAATGGGGGATTTAAATCAAGAAACTGTAAAAATGTGTATCAGTGTAAATACTGATTTTGCCAGTACTTCACTTACCCCATGTCTGTATTCTAAAAATACTTACACTAGTTCTCAAACAGCTGTAATGTAATAGTGTTCCTTTTAATACAGTTTAAGCAAAATAGCATTTTCCTAGTATAGTTAATAAAGCTCACTACAGTTTTCCTACCATAGCTCTACCTAAAATAAAGGCAAGCAAAGCAAGGATGGTGTTACAATATTGCTCCAATATCAATACTGAGATGTTAAGAATAGAGAAAGAAAGCCAACAAAAGACCTATTACTGAAAAGCAGACAAGAAAAGCCAAAGAACTTTTATGCAATTTAGCATCTGCACAGTAGGTAGCAAAAGCACACCAATAAAATATCAAATTAAATTTTGCACGTATATGGAAGCAATAAGCATTTCTGGCATGCTGAAAATTTACCTGAATTATATGAATATAAGCCTTTATCTGGAAAACAAATATTGAAATGAAGTAGTGTCAGGGAAAAATACATGAATTAACACATGTAACAGGGATGATTAGAACCTTAAACCTTGTTATAATTGCTGCCAGAGATGGAAGAATTTCATACTGTGGGCTACACTCCTTCAAAATAATAAAACTCAAGCAGCTAAGTGAAATTAAACCACAAAAATGCCAATCACTTCTGGATCAACAGTTATACACAATAGCCACAGAGATCTATAAGAGCAATTTCAGTAATTTCCAATTCTGAAATACAATTGCACACTTTTACTGTAAGTGTTTAACTTTTTAGGGCAAAATGTATATTCAACTAGGCATACAATACGTGCTGCTACCCTTAAAAATATTGCACGCTTCTGTTGGCACTGCAACATTAGCAGAACTTTCCCAAGATGTAGTTTTGAACCCTACTTTAAATTTAACAGACTCAGAAGTGATATGCCATTCAATCTTCTCCCTCCAGCTAGGTCTTGATTTGGTAAATATGTACATACATGAGAACCTTAATTACATCCTGTTGTTACCACAGAATTCAAGAATCCTGATATGAGCTCAATGATTAAATGCTTGCAATAACTGATTTATTGTTTGCATTCCTTAAGTCTGACTGGTTTATGTATTTTAGCTTTCCATACAATCATATCAATTTTTCTAAACTGAACAAAATAATAGTATGTGAATATCTGGACAATTGTGGAAATATGAAATGTTAACAGCATCTGCAGATTTTGAAAATATTACTTCCATAAGATGTCATAATACAAAGACGCCAGGAAGCCAGAATAACATTAATAATACCTTGTCATTAGCAAAATTTTATGAATATTTTTATTCCTTATAGTCAAAAAGCTCACAGACATCATATTACATAGGAAAGAGTGACAGTCTGTAAGTAAATGATGCACCTCAGATTATATGATATGACAGTGTTAGAGAAAAAATGAAAATTTCAATTTCTTGCCAAATGGTGCTGTTAATGGATTCACTGGATGACTAAGTACCTTCTGGCAAGTCACACTTTTTCTGGCATCCAGGTGCTAACTGTTTTATGTGGATCATATCACTAAATCATCTACTACTTAAGATTTCTGACTCCCTGTATTTTCAACTTTGGTTTCTCGATAAATGTCATACATTTTTATGTCCCAGACCCAGAATTCCATTAGGCAATATAATTTCAAAGTGAATGATAGGAGTTTTTTTCAGCATCATTTACAACCTTTTAGCTGTGATTTATTGTGTAACTTCTCTAATATTTGTATTCCTTAGTACTAATCTCTTTTGGTTATGAATTTCATTTTAAAAATGACAATTACTTGGCTAAAAAATTATGAAAAATGGAGTTTAGAGACTTTGCCTAGTTTATTGTGACAACATCAGGTGGAAGCGTGCCACATGCCCACAAAAAAAATCGATTAACACAGCCTAGAAATTATTTATACAGTTAAAAATTATGGGCTTTCTGAATTTAACTGCTGGATAGATCTGTAAAAGGGTAGAGCTTCTTGAAGGGTACGAGAATATAAAACTAGTGAGATTATAATGGGATTGAGGACTAAGAAAGCAATGTTGGCTTCTATATGGTCACAGCACAGAAAGGAAGAAGTCAGAATAGTATTAAAACCATCTGAAAACTTCATTACACAACAGAAGAGGAATTTAATAACATGATTGTATCAAGTAAGTAACCAGAGAAACTATTTAATTCCCTTAAACTGCTTCAAACAGGTTTTTAAGTATTTTTGTAGTTTAATTACAATTTAATAAATTAATATTCTAAATGAGTTTCTTTAATTTATCCTAAATGAGTTTTCTTTTAGAAAAAGAAAAATATTTTGGTAGTTTAAGGCCTTTTTAGACATCCCTGTATCATGTTAAATACCTTTTAATTAAAGTATTTAATAAACCATAGATGTACAATGAAATATAATAAATAAATAATAGGTGTACAATAAATACAGTATTGGTATATATATCCATATTCTGAGAACAAATATCAATGCATGCAAACAAAGATAACATGCCCAAGGCCTGTGCTCCATTAAAAGAAAAACTAAGGTAGAAGCATGAAAGAGAAAAATAATTGTCATTCTTGCTCTCTAGGGTAAAATTCTTATAATAAATTAATCATGGCCTGTGCCACTGACCATAAAATGCTCCAGCTGATAATTTGGAAAAAAAGTCACTGATGCATGTTTCCATTAACTACAATTCACTTGCCTACTAGTGAACAGCATTATTATAATTTCCTCAAGTAAGGTTCAGTGACATTCATTGAAAATTACTGTGCTGACTTACCATGCTCACAACAAACTAAAAGGAAATTGCTGAGACAGCAAGATCCTGGTTCTGCAGTAAAATGAGCCTCTACAGAGCTCCAAGGAAGAAAATAACTTTCAGTGGAAGAAGATTGGCCATCGTTTCACAGGGGCTCATATTTCACAGGTTAAAGTTTCAGATACATTTGTAATTAATCACTGTTAAACTTTAATGATTTTGGTACTATGAAATGTATATCTTGATGTTCTACAATATAGACTTGACAACTTTACCATTGAACTAATGGAAGAGAGCGATTAAATTAACAGTTATGAACAGTTAGGAAGAACAGTTCTTCCTCCTTGATCTGATGGTAGAGCCACGGAGCATTAAAAAAAAAAATTGTCGTCACCCAGCAATGACAAGTCCACCTAAAATGTTTTTCAAAAATTAATAAGTAATGGGATTCTTTATTTTTTAATTCAGTCTCTCAATTTTGTTTTTTTCTAATCAGATTTAATAATTTTTGTCATCTTAAGGTCTCAGCATTCCCCCAGAAAATAAAGCCTGATGGAAAAATGTACAAAGTACAAAGCTGAAAAGATGACAAAACTTTTCATGCTACTCAAAATACTTTGTTTATGCATTATAGATTTTCTTAATTCCCATATGAAAAAAATGAAAAAAAGTTGAAAAAAAAATTTATATATAGCTTTCTGCACACTATATGCAGATTTTTTTAGAATATAACTATACTCAAATTTTATCCCCAGAGTTTACATACTCATTACTGTAATTTCTCTCTCTCCGGATTTTTTATGTGCCTGAAGAATCATGAAACTCAGTGAATGGAGTCATTGACGAATTTAATTCTAAAAGTAATGGAAGTCAAATTCCCTTTACAAGAAAACTACTTCAAAGTCTTAATATTTACATTTATTTTCATTTTGATTGATTTTTCTGGTCTTAAGATCTGAAAAAAATACACCATTTTGGACTTCTACATATTGATTTTCAAACACTGTAATTTCTAAAATACTTGAGATCTTGCTCTCAGCAGAGTTTATCTCCCATAGATTTATTACTTTTCCCTTACTGAGGATGCTCAAAATGTAAAATTTTTATTTTTCATATCATATTGTGAATTCTCATGGTATTTAAAAACTCTCCTTCAGCTGTTGTACAGACCCATGCTGCAACAAGAGGCCTGAAAATGTCTGGGTTTTCTGCTATATTCACATTTCTTCTCGTTTGCACACGTAGCGGTTACCTGCACTGTACATTGCACTCTCTCTGGGCTGCAGGTCAATAATTCACACAGCTTTAAAAATAAGCTGCAGAATCTGATTTAGAAAACTAGTGTCAGTTGCTTTTCAATCCTAAGTAATTGGGAAAGTCTAAGAACACTTGGAGTAAAAAAAAAAATCTACTTCTTAAACAAATTCAGTATCAAGATAAAACTAAAAAAATTGTTGTTCTCCAAAATAAACAATAACCCCATACTCTTTCTCAGTTCAGCACTGCACAAATGCTCACATTACATGAATATAACTGTAAGAGATGGAATAAGAATGCCTCATATCCAATTTGATTTCTATCTCTATACTCTGGGCTCATGGAGAGGAAGTAATTTTTGATATACAATCCCGTGGTATAAACCTTGCTTGATTTCTGTATCAGTTCTCAACAAATAGAAATACTAACAATAACTTCCACACCAGTGATCCTAACAACTATGAACACAGCATCCAAGGCACATTCAATTTTGCATGTATTCTCTAATAAGATTCTTAGCTAATGTGAGATGGAAAACCTACCAACAATAGGTTGGATATATTCCCTGAATATTTAGGGAATTTCTAAATATTCTCTAAAATTATTTTTAATTTTCTGGTTACAATCTTTTTTCAGAGGCAATATAAAAAGAACTTCAGTTTGGCTGTAATTCTAGTTAATATTGTCTGGAATTCTTGGTGCATGGATGATTTTATGGTACATGTTAGAGAAAATGAGCTAATTTTAAAAATTCACTTCAAAAGTTGAGCACAATAAGTAAAATAGACCTACTCGTTACCCCACATTTAACATTAAAAAAAGCTTAAAATATACTCATTGGATCAGGTTATGAAAATCTGAAATATAATTAGCTGAAAGAGCTAGTAAGTCATAATCCTATGTTCTATATTAGTTCCAGTTTCTAAGTAGATGTCAGTCAAAAAACACAAAGGAGAAAGTATGGCAATGATTCTTTATCACTAGGAAGTTAATGGAATGTATGGATCAGAGGACTGGGAAAGAGAAGGTGGACAGCTGACTTAGATCAGTCTGTACCACAACACACTGCCCACTCAAAGATATTGAGAGATAAATATATGTAGAAACTAAGCTACTGTCTCTGAAAGCTGGTTCCTAAAAAAATGGCATATGGGGCTCTGTGGGAAGCTTGCACTTTGCTACTGGCAATCTGTAAATACAACTTCACTCTTCAGGGCTGACAGTCTGCTCTTCTTCAGGAACACTGCAATCCAGTGATATTGAGAAGAGAATAGGAGCGGTAAGTGTAGGTGGTTCTTTTAAACTACCTTTAGAGTGTAACATATACGTATTGTCTTCAAATATATGTGTTTATCTCTATTTGGCAATCATAAAGATAAAAAAGCTTAGATGTGTAATGTGTATTTATACAAATTACAAACAACCTTGTAACTCAAAATCTCCTGTCATTTCTCACACTAACAATTTTTTGGGGTATTCAATAAAGTCTTTCATATTGCACTCACTAATTCTATACATGGAGGCATCACAGAAATGAACAAAAGGTAGGAGGACTGAACTGCTTAGATTTTGCAGCCCCAAAACCTGAAAACAGCCTGCTTTATAACAGCCCAGTACATGTTCTAAGAAGTGCTTTGAAAAACACAGACAAACTTGCTAGACATGCCTTGTCTTCATTCTAGAGATTTTTTTCTTGTTGTCATAATGTACTGCTGGATAACATCTTCTGTTTCATCATTTACAAGAATGTTATTGAAAGATACAAAAACATCTTCAGACACAAGAAACTAGTATATAAAGTTTGACTTCATACTCTTTTGAAACCTCAAAAAAAAGTAAAAACCCCAGACTTCTACATGTTATTAATATAGTACAAATATTTTACTTAGTGAAGGCAAACAGTCTTAAGACGTGCTGTCTGCCCTTCACTGGTCCCTTGGTGATGACATTTAGATTGGAAGAGCTTTTTTGGAGGCCATCTGGTGCAATGCCTGTTTCAGGCTTGGCCAACTTACACCTCATTGTTTACAGCCTCATCCAACTGAGTACTGGATCTCTCAGTAGGATATTGCATGACCTCTTTGGACACGAAAAAGTATTTTTATTTCCATTTCAGAGGTGTGACAGCAATAAAAGAAAAATTGTATTTTTTCATTGTTAAACGGATTCTGCTGCCATAGCTAAATTTCCAATTGTATACCTTTTTAGACCCCAGAAAGCAAAGATCTTAATTCCAGGAGATCTTGTTCTGTACATTTAAAACTATCTGTTTAAACTGAAAATTATTTATGATACACAAGGATTCAAGACATGAATATATTCCTAGGCCACTAAAGAAAATCCTTCTTTATGGGATAACTATTTCCGTACAAATGGAAATAGGATAATTTAGTGTAGGAGTATGTGCATTCTCCAGCAATAATAGTGAACATCTGAAACTGCTTATTTGTGGATTTTAGAACCTGAGGCTGAAAAACTAGTGCTCTGGGAACAGTCAGGCTAAACCATATTCATTGAAATGCAGGACTTCTATACCAATTCTTAGTATTTCACCAAACAAGAAGTTTTCTAAGTCCTTTCCTGTATATTTACAGACAAGCATATAAAATTTTTCAGTTGAACACATTATTAGTACTAGTATTTATTAGTTATTTTTTATTACTTATTATTACATACTGCTATTACTGTATTAAAAACCCTGAATGTCTTTCAAATTTTAAGTCAATATCATTCAACAGATCTTTACTCAAACATCACCAAAATATGTTAAAAAATAAAGCATTATTTCATTCTTAACGGCATTTATTGCAGTCAGAAATTCTGATAGACAAACAGGGTTTGTTTGCAGGACTGAATATTTCCTGAAAACCAGAACTTCACCAACTTCACATACAAAGAGTCCAACTGGTCTGTAAAAATAGTTGTACATGGAATTTTAACTTCTTAAAATGTATTAAAAGATGGTATAAACCGTGTAAGAAAAATAATTTTAAAACTTTAGTTAAGTAACAGTCATGGAATATGAGAAGACAGAAGGTGATTGAATTGCAATAGAACTCCTTAATTCTTAACTATCACTTCTTTCCTCCTTTTGTGGACAAGTATTATCTTACAACTACAAGGCTATGCAGTGTAAGTTTCTGAGAGTGTGTCTATCTCAGAATATTATGATATGGAGCATTTTAATCCTTCTCACCATCAAGTGCACAGAAGACAAACAGATCAACTGCTTGAAACACTTGTATACCATGGGTTATTTAATAAAGACTCTACATAGAACATATGAAATATCCAAGCTTGTAGTCATCCAAGCATGACTACACCCAGATTTCTGTGGGTTTGTGTGAAACATACGCACACACGCTCACATAAAATGACTCAAAGAAACTCCAAGTAAATCTTAGAAACTGGGTTTGGGTTCTTGAAGTTCCTTTGTGTTGTTGGGGTTTTTTTTGTCTGTTTTGGGGTTTTGGTTTTGTTTTGTTGGTTTTCTGTGGTGGTGGTGGGCCTTTTGGGTTTTGGGGGTTTTATTAATTTGGTTGGTTGATTTGGTTTTTTGGGGTTTTTTATGTAACTGCCAACTGGTATTTTATAAAGTTTATTCAGTGAAGGAGCTTTAAATCACTGGCAGTACTGAACAGTTAAACTAGAGAAACCAGGAAGTATTAAAGAACCAGATTTCCCCCCTTTACTGTCTTATTCTTATGTATCTATTTTTATTACCATACTTGATATACTGTATTTTCAATCTGCTGATAACATCAAACTACTATGGATTGGGTATAGCAAACTCTACAAAGTAGAATTTTCAGAGAAATGCCATTTGTGAATCTAAGCACATAAAACAATATCAAAGCAAAGCAACAGGCCATGGCATTAATTTATCTACACATGATGTTATATACAGGTTACTTTAAGAAGAATGAGCTAAAGAGAGAGGTCCTGCACATTCACTTTCAGTTAGGCAATGAAATTATGAACATAATATAAAGATAGGGCCTCATGATAAAAAGAGCACATTGCAAAAACAAAGATAATTTACTCAAGCTGAAGATCTGAACTGAGTTGTCTCATAAGAAGAAAACGCTGTAACGCACAGTGGTTTATACCATTTCTAGCATGTCAGACTCTCATCAGTAATCACAAATGACCTAATTCATAACAGCTACAAATTAAGAGAAAAATTCTGTCAGCTTTCCATTTGCAAGAATTTAATATATTTTATTATGCATTATTTCAAATGAACTATACACAGTGTGCAAAACTAATAACCTACTTTGTAACCTCCGTGTGGGACTCTCGCCATGGAGTTGTCTGCGTGGCAAATATGGTGAGGGATGGGGAAGTGGCAATGAAGAGACATCATGTGTTTGAAGTTTGTACCAGTGAGGTTCATCATCTAGTAATGCTGTCTCTAACTCAATAAGAATCTAGAAAAGAAAGAATGGTTAAAAGTAGGAAAGCATTACGTGACAGAATATTTAAAAATAGATATATTCATAAATTTTTATTCTATTATTCTCTTATTGCTAAGGACTTTGAAGTTATATAAAAACCTTGCTTTAATATAAAAGAATCTCCTGTGCCTTTTACAACACTAAATATACCAAAAAATCTTTCACAAAACCTTTATTACCTTATGAGAGCCTTTACAGCATTCAAATATCTCAAGTTAATGAGCAACATTCCAAAGTTTTGGTAAAATACAACTATGGATAATATGGATTTTAATGAACAATTATAAATTGAGAAACCATATTCATGCTGTTACTAAAAGAGAAAAAACACAGAAAGAATCTCATATCAGGATTATGTGATATGTGCAAGATCGCTATTTGTTTACCACAAAGTGAAAGAAAAAATAAAACAATTAAAAACAGTTTTGCTTTGCACAGTTAGTAATTTTTTCAAAAATAATGTATCTATACATGAGTATGTGAAAAACTGTATTTCCATAGTAACTACCAATACTTGTATACCTCTCCTAAAAATTCACTTTCTTCCTCTCGAACTCGTGCTTGGTCCCAAAGAGTGATTTCTAACATTCGTTCTCTAAACTCTCTCCGATGAACTGGAGAATAAATAAATGTCTGATTCCACTTAGGTTCCAATGTTTTCTTTACTGTTTTTGTTCTTCTTTTATTTTTATCACTGAAAAAAACAGTTAAGTATTAAATATGTTCAAAACACCATTACACTGCATTAAGTATATAAAGGAAAATAGGATATCTTAAATCAGCAGTTCAGTTTGTAGGATCGTGGGTACTATAATCTACATCAGGAATTTTCCTTTATTATAAAGATCAGTGCTTATATTGAGGATAATTCATAAGTTCCTATTAAAAACCGAGGTTAGGTGATTTCAAGTTTATGTGCCAATTCCAATTTTAAGATGTTCCCCAAAAACCACAAATGTTTTAATACGATTTTGGGTGCATTTTCTTTTATATGGGAAATGGCATTTTATAAAGCAAAATGTACTTCCGTAGATGGGATTTCCACAAGGCACAGTCTGACAGTAGAACATCTCTACAGACAACATTGGGCATAGCAAACACCTGCATTTCAGACAAATGAGCCAGCTGGTTCACTCAAGCTTCCAGTGCTACAGCAGCTGACTCCAACTGCAGAGCAGGAAGGAGCAGCTGGCCCTCATGAAGGAATGGGCAGGGAGCTGGGGGCAGTGCAGGGTTTTCCTGACTAAGGGCTCCATATCCACCTGGGAAACCAGAAGCCCAAAAAATGAGTTACATGTTCTTTTCTAGCAACACTGGAAAAAACAGTGTTCTCAAGACAGCTTCCCAAATCCTTTGGTCACTCCAATGAGCCACCCAGGTTGAAGGTGGACCTCCACTACAAGGTGAGCTTCCATGCAAGGTTACCCTGGCAGCCGTGGCTCTGGCTCCAGGGTGCTGTTGAAAGCAATGTCTTTTGCAGAATATTTCTATTTGAAAGAATTAATACGTTCTGATTGAAACAATTTTTGCTGGAAAACACCCACTCTCCTCCTACTGAGAATACTGACATGAGTCCTCATAACAATGCTTATTTTAAACCTGCTGATTGCTGCATAATGCAGCTGCCATACTAATTTATGAAGATTTTTTAATAGGCAATGCAGATACAGTCCATTCGTTAATACTTGCAACTGTAATAAAGTCATTGTATTTCTGAACTGTTACTTGGAAGCTGGATCAAAATATCACCTAAGAAATAATATTTTTAGACACACTGTCAAAAAAAAAAATCATCTCTAGAATACCAAAGGTTTGTTTACCCTTGTGAACTGAAATAAGTTGCATTGTACAACATTTTTCAATGAAATTTCTGTAATCAAAGAGAATTCAGCATCTTCATCTAAACAAATGCTTGACTTACTTAAGTGTATTTTACCTCTAGCATGTTTCCTTCTACTATACAAGAAATATACTCTTGCTTACTTAGCTTTTAAATCTAAGGAAAGGAAAATTAATTTCCATATCAGAAATTCTGTAAGAAATTCTGTAAGAAATTCTGTAAGACAAATTGCTGATCATAAACACATAAAAGAACTAAAGAAAAAGTTCTGAATACTTCCCATAAATGGGAAAAACCATTATAGGTTAATAAAATTTAATGTCAATGTATTTTTTAGTTATCACAATTTACATTGTAAAACATTGTGAACACAGACACTTTTCTTAGCCTATTAATTACTTATTAATCTTGAAAAAGCAGGCAAGATAATTTAAGCAGACCTGATTCTCAGTTTAGCACAGCTTCAGTAGCTAAAAACACACTACAACAGTTTGAATAAACTAGAGATCTAAAGCAACAGTTCAAATACTGCTAAGCCCAAGAAAATCTATCCAAAACGTTTTAATCATCAATGACACGGCAAATTAGGTAGTCACAGAAAATTTGCATGTCAACATATGGTATACAATGAAAGTGGAAAAGCAATGTCTTCCAAAATACTAAATAGCTTTAATTCCTGTTGAAGTCAAATGGTACTGGAGACAGTTAGCATCTTCCCAGTTTAGCTATTAGGAAAAGCAAAGGAAGTAAAACTATGAGTTACATCCTTCAGCAATCCACTGATCTACTTGTTATTTTGAGTGACATTAAAGCTTTGAATTGTTTGGTACATTAGAAAATAAAGCTAAGCATGTTCCCCATCTGACACCATCTGAGGAAATATAAATTTAAAAAATCAACTGGATAACACATTATTTTTCACTGCTCTTCCCAACACCTAAATTAAAATGCAGAAAATCATGGACTAAGAAGTGAAGAAGCTATTCCAGAATAGGGGTCCTACTACAGTTTAAATTTCCCTAAGTGCACCATCCAGATTAATATGAGTTTTGTGCTTTAGGGGAAGTTTTCAAAGTGCAAATGGGAAATCTCAATTGAGACCCCTTCAGCCTTAACTCATTTATACTGTGATAAGAAATCTGTGGGTTTTCAGATGCCAAACCTCTTGTTACTGCTTTATTGTATAAAGGTGGGGCAAACCAAACTGCTGGACTCATCAGTCCAGAAATACATCAACCCAAGTCTGTAGCATTTTCTTTGCTCTAGAATAACTGTCATAGGAAATAAAGGCATTATAAAACACTAACAACATTCTTTGCAAATAACAGACCCCCCATGCAAAGACATACGTTTACCTTTCCTTTTCTGTTCAGTATTTTATAATGTAACCAGGGAAAGCAAATTTGTGCTTAGTATTCAAAGACATCTTGCTTTTACATAGCATTTTCAGCACAAGAATTCAAAAATGTAAGCTTTTTTCCATATGACTGATAAACTCAGCTCTGCATGTCACCTGAGTATCAGAGTAATTCAAATATTCCTTGTCTTTGCATTCACCCTACCTTCTGTCTGGAAGAAAATAAATTTTAACATAAGGATTCCTTGGCCTCCCATCTTCCCTTGAAGGAAGATCCTTTGCTCCCAGTATGGTCACTATTAACTGATGACCAACCTTGTCATACCACAGTTTTATCTGTAGGGAGAAAATATTAATTAGTGAACTCATTTCTACAATGAAGTAGCATATTAATCCTTAAAAATAATTTTGCTCATAAGCTTCTATTTATATTGGTTACTTAAACAGAAAATATTATATTCTATTTTGCATTTATAACAAAGAATAAAAATAAGTCAATATTGTAATAGCTTCAGTATGTACCAGGAGTTACTCTTTTTTTAAAACCCTGTACAATAAGCATCTTAATTCACACTAATTGTTTTTCACATGATGCTCTGGCTAGGATTATTCTCCCTTGTATTGTATTACTTGCCTTACTAATGTATGGTATTCATATATATACATTTCTGAGGCGTTTATGCACAATGAATTAATTAGTTTTTAATCTCCTGTTGTGCTAAAGAGACTATGGGATAAACCCATAAATATTTCATATCACTAAATGTTTTTCAACATATATACACTTATTCTGAAATCATATAAGCCATCCAGAAATACTAAGAGAGGAAGGCTCAGTACTCCAACCCTCTTCATAGTCCAACTCAGCAACAAGGTAAAAACCACTATTATTCATTTTTAGAATTATCAGTAACCAGTCTAAAGCTTGATTTGCTATCCTTTTCCACTACAGTCATTACAAGCTGCTATTTAGCTATTTCAGTTTGAATTCTATGACTGCAAACCCATCAGCCAAGAAAGGGATGTACCTACTTTAGAGCAGTCACTGCAGAAGGGGGAAATGGGGCAGGTAGGACAAAACAGAGCCTTCCAAAGAGCCAGGGAGCCATTACACGGTGGTAGCACTGCAGTAGCACTGCAGTATCACTAACTACATGTTACTGAGGAGGCTCTCTTCATGAGGACTCTGCCTGAGACAGGACAAACTAGGACATTTAAAGAAAACAGTGACCCTGCCTGAACTTAAAGGAATCAGAGAGGATAATGCCCAGCCTGCACACCAGGCAATACACCTTTAGGCATATATATACCCTAGCTAAGGTAGACATAAACAGGAGAAGGTGCTCCTTCTGTGGAAACCTTCTCACATAATTTCAGAGACAGGGTTTTCATCTGCCATCATAGCTCCTTATCTTCAACATTTCAGTCTCCTAAAGAAAGGTCTTGATGTAATTCTCAAGACTTTTAACCCATAAAGAAGAGGCTGCTTTAGCTCTCTGCCATTCCTAATACTTCACTAAGTGAGATTACACTAAGACACGCCAACTCAATTATTGGTGGCAGTGTACTTCTTCCTTCTCCACTGCTTCAGATCTTGCAATTCCTGTATCCACCAACCAAGTGTTTGAACGGATATTAAAAATGGGATACTTGTCCTCTATTATCCCATCACTGACCCTGTTACAGACTCCATAGGTTTCTGGTACTAATAGTTAAAGGGCTCTGTGGCTACTCATCAGTGTGTGAATTTTAGATGCTGTTCCTACATTCTTGCAAGCCAGGGGCTTTGAGAGCATTTTTTCTACACTGAGAATTATCTGGACTTCTAGCTATCTCCATCCAGCTACAGATCAAAAGCAGAAAGCTTTTTACCAACAGTACAGCTTTAATGACCTCCGAAGTGCAAGTCAACTTAAATGTTCTTTGACATTAAATGTATCCACCCGCAGGCCTTCTTGGGAGTCCTCAAGCAAAACACAGACTTGGCTCATCCCACATCCCAAGGGGAATAGCACTAAAGACACTCTTCTTCGTTTGCTTTTTTGGGAAAATTATGCTTGCTTAATGAGAATGCAATATATTTGTGATACAGACACTATCATAAACTGTGACTGATGAATGTGAAATCATCTAGATATAGGCACCAAAAATACAACCAGAATTATGTGTTCGTATTTAAGCTAAATATTTCCTCACTATATTTGTTTCAGACTGAATTTTTACATGCAAACTTCAGTCAAAATATTTAGAAAATTACTTAAGCAGAAACTGAAATCATCTGACACCACTTCCCTGAGATGCTTTAACAACTGTAGTTTGGAACAAGAGCTCGAAATTTGCATTGACTTATACCTTCTAATCTTCTCTTGATGTTCTGAAAAAATAATTGGAAAAACTTGTACATAATGGGCATGTTTTCCCTGTAATTCCCTTTAATTTGGCTTGTTACAGGAGGAGTCAGGAGTCAGAATTAAGACCAGAAACCTCTCTCTCTCCTGCATTCACACTGCTAGCACTCCAATAGGCAACACAGGTACTTGTAGCCCAAGCAATCATTTGACTAGGATGAAAGGAGAAGAAAGGAAGAAACTGTGAGAGGATGGTCAAAGAAGCCCATGGAGGGGAGAATGGGATTGCGTTTTAATGGGATTAGAAGAAGGAAGAAGGGACAAATAAAAAATTGCTTTATAATTACCGTGAAAGTAAAATATACAGGATACTTCTTGGTGAAACACAGGAAGAATGGAACCGCTAATGTCAGGGACCAGAGATTAAGAGGGGCAAAAATAGACTGAATGAGAGAAATGGTGTGAGGCGACAAAAGAACTAGCCATGCTAACTGGCACAAAATATGTTGAAAGAGAGACTGGGATGAACAAAAATCTAACAAGATTTTTTACACACACACTTTCAAAAGCTTAGAACGTTTAAGAAACTTCAACAAAGCAATCCTGATCTAAATGAAGGAAAAGGAAAGCTAAACTAACAACACATGAAAAACACGACAGAAAAAATTATGCTGGCTGATGCTAATGTGGAGGTTAACACCTGTAAAAAAACCTTCTTGAGTAGGACTTTGTCTGTCTAGATTACTTGGGATATAGGCCCCTAAAATTCACTTAGAAAGTGATCCAACCTGAATACTTTCTGAAGACCTTCCTACTTTGCATTGAAGTCCTGGAGACTAATTAGCCACACACATGCTCTTATACTTTCCTTCCCTGGGCTCCTTCAGTAGCCAGACAGGCACCTAATGCTTTATTAAGCTTCTGCTGTGACCTACATTCAGGCAAACAGGCATCTAAATTCAATGCATCCTGATATTGTGTGATGGTCTGTTATTCACAGAGGGGTGCATCTGCTGCACTCCTTCAGACAGGCTTCCAGGTAGGAAAAACTTCCACACAGAGTGCAGGAAACAGGAACTCTTCTGCACTCAGATGATTGGAGGAAAACAGAGATGAAGGTCTGAGCCCTGTTTCATTCTTTCTGGTTTTTAAACAGCACTGGTCTAATACAAGAGCAACACTGATTTGTGGTATCAGCTCCAGAACCTGCTGTGCTAAACTTAGGCATGCTTTGATATCACACACTTATATCCAGCCAAACAGTATCTCAGCTTCAGATGAGACTTTGTACTCCAGAGAAGAAAGAGATGTGGAATAGCTTGATGATAAAGGCACTCTTTTCATACACAGATTCAACTTCTTCAGTCTAAACAGTATTTAGACAGCACAGGTCCTGTTTCTGGAATAAGCTTCCTACAAAGACAACAATATGTAACAGCTGACTGCTGGTGTTGCATTCTGAGAAGTGAGGATGCAGGTAATCTAGTATATCTAGTTAGTATTCCTGTTTCACAGAATCACAGAATGGGTAAGGTTGGCTCTCTGTAGCCTCAGTAGAAGGCGCCTCCCTCTGGAAAATCAACTCACCCTCTGGAGCAGCCTAAGTTTCAAATAGAGTTAATGGGCTTTGGTGTCTTTTATTTGGGTTGATCACTCACTGCAGGTACTGAGGTACTTAGACCTTTCCTTCAACTATACAAGTGAAAGCTCTTCCTCAAGGCACCTCAAACTTATTTGAAGTCAGTATAAGTTATATAAATTAAGGACATAAATTCAGTTTACTAGATTTCATCTTTTTTCTATTAGATCTCATTTTCACTAAAAATTTTAGAGCACTGAGGTCAGAGTTCTAAAAAAGAAGTAATCATGTGTAAGAACCCCTACTCTAATACACATGCAAAAGCGAATCAGTTAAGACAATCTAGATAATATAATTGTTGCACTTTATATACTCCTGTCTCATGAATGTTTGACTTTGCTCAACTATGCAATTCTAACGCAGTTTTATGTACAGCACATACAGGCAAAACATATCTTCAGTCATAACTTAGATTTAGAAACAGAGAATAGTTGAAGTTTTAAATCCTATGCTACAGTTTTTTCCTTGTTATATAAGGGTTACTTCATGAATCTCATGAAAAAGAGATAAAACTTGTGCCACTGGGAGAGACCATCTGCCCTACAGCTTGATTTTTACCACCACAACCTACTCAAACATCACTGGCTTTTAGAGACAGCTGGCCAGGCATTTTTTTTCTTCTGTTGCTCATTATAATTTTTCATGTAACCTACATAGATGTTTGTTATGTTTATTATTATTTAAAAATGAGATACTACTTTTCTTTCTCACATTGTTCTGAAACAAGAGATATACCAGTAGGATCTGTTGTTTGAAAAAAAAACTCAGTTTATTTTTAAGAATACTTGCAGTAATCATTTTATCGGACTTAAGCTTATGTAGATGCTGAAACTGCCCTGAGGTGGTGATGTCTTTGGCATAGCTGAGGTAGGTTTTGGATGTTGTTAAACATACCTCTAAAGAATCCTGAGTACTGAGGGCTGCTAAATCAAACTACAATTGCTTTCTGCTTCAGCTGCTGTCTGATACGCTTGAACAACTACAAGAAAAGGCTGTCAAATGGAAAAGCTTGTAGGATATAAAGGCCAGAAAATTATAGAAGTATTTAGGCTGCCTTAATCTAGATTTCTTTTTTCTTTTAGTGGTTTTACCTTGTATATATCTTCATACATGATCAAATATATTGATGTTCTGTACTAAAGCCAAAAGGATGGCTGGAATTTTTGAAGTTAGAAAAAAAAACAGAGGAAACTCTGGCTCAAAAGAAGGCTTTGCCAAGTAAACAAGAGATACTGCATAGAAAACACAAATTTAAGAACAAATTTTTCCCTACAAGGATTCATAAAGCATTGCTCTGCAAGTTAGAAAATTACTATTATGCTAAACTGAATCTAAAAGTTCAGGAAATAAAGATGCACTTTTACAAATACTGTAAAATTACTAACAGCTCAGAAGGGCTTTTGATAGGGAAAAAAAAAGAAACTGAGTGTTTTTCTTCCCAATAAAATAATGATGTTTCTATGAAATCATCCAGTGAGCTAGAAGATGAATGGAATGACATGGAGAGAAGTGTGGGAGAGGAGCTTTTGCCAGAAAGGATCAGTTTCAGACTAACAAGTAAAGAAGATTCAAGCAAGAATAAAGATGTGCATTTCCCACTGAGAGTGATGAAACAAATAAGTATAAACAGAATGTTTGGAGAGCCTCATTCTCGTAAGGAGTTCTACAGACACAGCTATACCACAGCCCACAATGAAATCCATACTTCCTGACAACCGTAAACAGCAGCTCAGAGCTCTGGTTTAGTGAATCTGTCATGCCAAAAAAGTAACCAGAGTTCTGCACTGATGCTGGACTGCTCCTAATACCCTTGTCTGAAGACCACTGGAGAATTCCTCTTCTTTCTGCAGCCTGCATGGTAAATATACCTAACATTAATCTTTTTCAAACTATCTACCATCACTACCAAAAGTGGGCAGATGGATGACTTTTTGTTTCAGACTAATTGTAAAGATTTTGCCAAGGTCATAATTTTGAGTTCTTCAGGAACTCTTGTCAAAACCCTTATGTTTAGCTTTGACTGTTACTAGGCTCTGCAAAAAGACCTGTTAGAGAGGTCCACAAGGACTCCACAGGCACTGATTGTGTAGAGAGAAAACTGGGGCTAAAGACAATCCTTATCTACAATACAAAAAATAATCCATCCAGAGGGTGAGCAAGCCGTAAACATTTTCACCTCTTGTTAGATATTTTCTAGCAAACATGACACTTATTTTCTTTTCTCAAATAATTACCATAATCATTTGAGGAAGGTATTTTTTTTCATTAGAGGATATTAGTCTAAGTAGAACAGACAATTTTTATGTCTATTTCTTTATTTTGTATAATGTGATTAAGGAACTACTACATGTTATTTCTACATTACAGTATTTCATGAAACATGCAGGTTTCAGGCAGAGATTTCCTTTTTAAATTCAACAATCAACTCTCATATAATGTTTTAATTTATTTAGCACATATATAAAAATAAAATAAATATTAAAAAACTACTTATGTCATATATAATATTTACCTCTATGAACTACTTAACAATTTGTGATTGTACCCCTCCGATTTCATTATCATGAGCAGAATCCAACTTTCTTAGTCATGCTAAAGGATGTTTTACATTTTTAATACAAAGCCAGTTTATGTCAATAGCACATATTAACTTTAAATCATACAATCAAGACATTATTTTATAATCTCTTTTTTCTTTAGAATTTTTTAATTTTGAATTTATATTTAAGCAGTTGTAAGGAATACTTTCAAGAATACTATGTTGTGAAAAAAAATGTACTGTATCAAATATGAGTCATATTTGATGTCTTATTTACACTCTTATTTAGAATTTTTTTATAAATATATGTATATATGATCTCTTTTCCATTTCATAATGAAATTCAGTTATCTCTTTCTGATCACTTAGATCATCCTTTACGTCTTGGTCAATTGATCAAACAAGAGAAACATTTATAAAGCTGCCACACAAAAGATTAACATCTCCATAAAGATATTTTGTAAGAAAATCATATAATATTCTAGTTACGAAAAGAAAATGAAAAACATGCAGCAAAGCAACATAAGCATTGTAACATATTAGTAAAACCTACTTTTGCATTAATCTATAGTACCTTAGGAGCTTCCTAATGAAAAAAAGGCAAACAACTTGTACCTAAACAGAATATCAAAGCTAAATAAATTCAGTAAGACAATGGGAGAATTCATTTTTTATTCAAATAGAGTTTTGGTTATTTTGATGTACTTAAAAATGCAAGAACCAAGTTTCATACACAAGAAATTTATTATTTAAACGAGGTACAAATTTTTTGCCCATCTTCTACTCAAGGCGCTACTATTATGTGGAAAATGCAAACAAATATGTGTTAAGTAATGATAATGAATGATTTAAAGAGACATTCATCTTTATACAATAAACTCAAGCACAAAATTATTTATTGCTGAAACAATACACAAATTTTGTATGTGGGATGCATAGCCATCATCACTATTGAAACCTGTAAAAGTTTAATATTGGGCAGACCACAAACAAAAACTAGTTGTCTCTTTAAATTTTTATTTAATATATTAACCCCCATGCAAAATTTTACAAGCTGCTCACAAGATGACATGAAAGTTGTTAATATGGTTTAAAGCAACACGCTCAAAATATGGGAAAACGGACTATAATGTAACGTTTTCCTACTATGCATTTTCCATAACAAACAAAAGAAAAACCCACAACTTTAGTTTCTGTCAGGCAGACGAAGTCTTTACCTGAACCCTAGGAACAAAAGGCGTTGTTCTTCTACTAAGGCTTTGGCTCTGGTAAGCAAAATTAAAGAAAAAGCAATAAAACAAAACCAAAAAAGACAACACGCTGGAAACTAAAAGACCAAAAGTAAAAACAAAGACACGTAACTATTACTTTAAACACAGCTTTACACCAACAACATATTTATCTAACACAAAGTATTTTAATGCAATGCATAAATTAAATCTGCAAATCTGTTACCAAGTCATATCAAAACCCTGTGGTGGAAATTCTTGCCTTAAGAAGTCAGCAGGAATTTTACCACTGATTCCCCAGGAGCAAGGATTTCTCTTTGCAAGTCTACAGACAACATTTACAAAAGATTTAGAAATAACATGTAACAAAAAGAACAAGTAGACAAAGTGTGATTTAAAAGTGGGGTTGGAAACTAAGTTAAGGTTGATCGTCTCTTTCAGGGAGATTGTAGATGCATATTCTGAGAGAAACAAGTACAATTCACACACTGACAGTTTTGGTTATTTAGGAAAGTGAGTAAAATAAAAGGTTTTCTCTTTTTTGCAACTTTAAGAGTCAAGTCTATGAAAAGTCCTCCTAAGTACTTTGAAAACAATTAAAAGAAAGTTAATGCTGTCTGGTATTAGCATTACATGGGGGAAGGTACAATCTGTGTATTTCAATTCTTTAGCAATCATGACAGAAATGACATATGGTATACACAGAAAACCCTCGCGTGAAATGGGATCTAGAGCATTTAGCAAACTGCATATATAGATGCATTTATAACATATTTTTGTGCTGTAACAGTTCAGACCACTTACAACCTTGTGGCCTCCAGTGGCTACATCAAGACTGCATCAAGTACAGGCAACACAAATTCCTGGACTAGCTGGAAATTCCAAGCAACCACTCTCCACCTTCAGCTTAGGGCAACAGCTAATGGAGTGGCACAGAATTGGTACAGAGTATGGGGCATGGACAGGAAAAGGAGCATGTGTTGATACCTCAGAGGGCCAGTGAGGGGGAGAACAGGAGCATGGAGTAGGTCACAACAATCACAGCCATCTGACAGATTGGAATCTCCTTTACCTCTGCTCAGTTTTCCTGAGATTATTGATCTAATTCAAAATGATAGAAAGAACCTAGTACTCAATATTAATTTCCATTAGAAATGTAGCCAAAGCATGGAAATAGGCACAGTGATGATGCTTCTGCCACCCTCCTTGCTTATTTGGCATGCACAGATGCTGGAGAAATCTGTTCCATAAAATGTGTGAAGTAATCTGTTCTTACATCAAAGCAAGAGGATATATAAGAAAATTTGACAGTCTGAATCACGAGTTTTGTCTGATGTGCTCCCTGTGCTCCGCAAGGTGCAGCAGCTGCACTCTACCTGCCACTCTGCATGGGCAGGACTGCAGAGCCCAGTGTTAGGGTGTCAGAATGTGACCTACTCACAATAAAAGTAGATCTTCAGCTTGCTTCTGCTCCATTTTACACTGGAAAAATAAATTATCACAGGATATTGCAATCCTAAGAGGGACAGAATCTCTCCCACCATGCACTAAGGATCCTCACCTGTCATATTCTGCCTTGGAAATGGAGGAAAATCAACACATTGTGTGCACTACCTAGAACTTTCCATGTTAGAGCAACAGCAATTTAATTGTATAGAGGTATAAAGGGGAGGAAGAAAAGGAAAAAGAACATGTGAAAGGGCGAGGGGAAGCATGTGTTGTACTTGATCTCATCCCCTCAATGTGCTAACATATAGGCCCTTCATAACGTACAATAAAAGCTTTCCAGTATGCTCCATATATCACAACTATAATTAATATAACTGTATTTTCATTGCTTTATAAACTGAATATGTATGGCAAATCTAAAGAAGTGGTTCTGTGGTTCAAGTGCACAGGGAAATAGATTAATTTTATAAATTACATCCCTTTTCTGTTAGAATTTCCACCAGTAGAAAAATTAAATACTGTGATTTTATACTTCTATCTGTTTGCATGGTCTTAGAGTTGTTATTATTCCCTAAACCTAACTATTGGAAAAGCATTCCAAATTATGCTTTTTGTGCAGTATCAAAAAAGTAGCCAAAATGCAGCAATGAAGCTAAGAGCACTAGAATACAAAGAATACTTTTGACTTTCTCAAAATTATATTAAAGGAAAAACAACTCAGTGAAGAAACATAGAAACAGGAACCAGACAAAGCAAATAATAAAAAAAACTATAATTGCAATAACAGTCAGATACTCCGCTGAAAGAACATGAATAAAAAGTGCCATAAAATAAAGCGCAGAGAATACAGATAAATTGTATACCTTAGTAAGTTATAACACACTATAGTTTACTGTAGTTGCACATAATTTGTTCCATTAAATATGTACTTGGGCAGAATAATTATTAATGTAAAGAAGATTTCCTGTCTATGTGAGATGGTTTACTTTGTGGTCAATCCTATTAGTCAGCTCTAGACTGACACTGTGACCTCCACAAAAGAAAACAGTTAAACAGACCAACACCAATACAGAGGAAAAGATGGAAAACTCAACAGAGAAAGACATCCCTGAATACTACAGAGGCATCACTGCAGCTAAACTGGCCAAAACCATACTGAACATAAAGAAACAGATTCCAAAATACTATTAATACATAAAAATCCTTTAAGGATCTAGAGCACTAATAAGTCTATATTCAAGTATTCATTCAAGTACTTCAGACCTCCATCTGAATGGCTGTACTCCACTTCTGCTCACAACTCTTGTATTTCACTGCCTGCATTTCACAGTAACCACAGCTGCACTAACAGCAACCCTTCAGTACTTCATGCTACTGTCCAAAGGCACAGAAAATACAGAAAACACTTCCAAAACCTTGGCTTTAATCTGCTCCTTCAGATTCATCACACCTGCCTGAATTCAGCCACCATCACCCAGAACATCATTGACACTTCTACAAAGAACAGCAACCTGTCCTCATTTCCTGCTAGGGTTCTGTAGTTATTCTCCTGCCTAGGCACTCACCATAAAAGCACATTCACAATTGCATTCAGAATTTAGTATTTCCTTTCATTTCCACCTTACTCAGCTATTTTGAATGAATATGTGATCCATCAACTGTTCTGTTAGAAAAGAGCTGATTAAAACATGAAAAACCAAAATACTGAACCACATTCATTTTGCAACGTTCAAACGACAATATTTTTTGTAACTTGAGGAGATTTTAAAAATTCAGTTTTACCTTATTACTTTACCTTTGCTAAAGGTCCAAAATTAGAAAATCTCATAGTCCATTCTAATTTTCCAAAACCTCTCCAACTTTATAAACAGGATTTTTCACTAAGTCTTCCAAAGTTTCAAAACTTTTTAAAATTGTAAAATGATAAACCCAAACATTAAAAAGTAAAGGAAAAACTATTTATCATGCTACCTTCTAGAACATAAACCCCAAATTCGAAGTCACAAAATTTTTAATTTTTCAAAACTATCTTAAAACATCAGATGAAAAAGAAACTACATTGATTGTTTTGAAAATACTGTTCCTGTAGAATACAATTTTTATGTCAACTTTTATGAAGTCCTCCATTTATAAAAATGCATATTAACCAACACATTGCCATTTGCCCAGTTAGATCCCTTGTTGCCCCTATTCAGAGCATCTTCAGGCACTAAGACAGCCACCCTGCTTGCAAAGCAAAAAGTTCAGTACTTGGCTCCCAAAGTCTTGACCCACCAGCAGCAGGAGTTGGGTTGTGCCCTTAACATGATTAACATGGAACACAGCTATTGCCAGTGTTTCTTTATCTGGGCAGATAAGATAAGCATCCAAACTTTCGAAATGTCTCTTAATCCTAAATGTCTAAATTGCAACTTTAGAGAGTCACAAGGTATTTCTGACTTCAGTTTCACTCAGCTGGAGCTTTGTGTTCTCAGATAGATATCAGCTACTCTCTGAGGGAAACACAGATAATATGTAGTAGGGAGTACTGAATGTAATTGCAAACAGTACACAAGGAAGTACCAAAAATGAATAGGAAAGATTTTCTAATGTCTCTTAACATTATTTGGTTGTCTTAGATGGAAAGAAACGTTTTAGAATAGGCATTTCTATATTGAAACATTTAAAAAATAAATACAAAAAGGAATTATGCCTTCTTGAGTTAAACATTGAATTTATACGCCATTCTGAGAAATAAAACCTTTGGTTTTCTGTTATTCTCAATAAATTAGAATATACCTCAAAATTTCCCAATACTGTGATTATATACCTCAAACTTCAGTATCCTATCAAACCACTAAATCAAAAGACTTACGGACTTCACTAAAAAATTCTAATCTTAAACTCATGAAGATTTTTATCTGGAACTGAGAAAGTGAGAAAGTAATTTCTATGTGGTTCCTATATGGACAATGATTCCATAGTGTATGTGCACTGGTCACCTGAGCAGCTAACTCTGAATCTTAAATTTCATGCTGGGAACAAGACATCACAACTTTTTGACAGCCTAATCTTTTATGAAGTTTAGACAAAAGAAATTTCTTTCTTCCCTGTCTCCACTATCAACAATTTTTACTGTCTTGTAAAAATAAGAGGGTTTTTAGAAACTTTTTTCTGTGTATTTTGACAGTTCATGTTCCCTTGTCATTGTATTTTTGCAAAGCACTCTGCAGTCTACAGTCAAGATTTTTAGTTTTCCATTTATCCAAAGGAATCAATCTTTCAAAACAGTCAAGTACATCAGCTACAGAAAATAAAAAATTATATCTTGTAAATGGTTGGTCGGATGAGCAAACAAATAATGTCTCATGCACTGCAAAATGGAGCCAACATGGCCACTGAAGAGACAAAAATATTCTTCCTCTCCTCTATCAATACCATGAACCATTTCTGTGAGACCTAGAAACAGTCTGCTTGGATTTTATGAATATTGTTATGGTACACTCAACATATACAACTTGGAAGTAACATGAATACGACATTTCCAAACTTGTTTAACACCGGTTTTGCACTGCTTCCATTCCATTTGCCTTTCCTTTTCAATATGTCAGGCCACAACTGAGCACTTTTGAAAAATCACACTTTGGAATTGTAAATAACACAGAAAGGTGCACAAAACCCAACTTCTCCAGTTTATTACAAAAAAAAAAGTACCCTTTAAAAGAAAACATTCATGTAATGAACTTTGTTCTCAATGAGAGTGAAGAACAAAACTGAGTAACACTTGTACAAAAAATACAACATGAGTAAATTATCAGAGGGGTATCTGGGGAAGTTATATATGAAAGTTAGTGCATAAGAAATAATCAATAGTAACCTCCAAGCACACAGGTAATAAAATCTGCTGACTCTACACATAAGTGCAACAGTTGAAAAAATGTTTACACTCAACAGCACAAACATCACTGGAGGCCAAGATTAGACCTTTCTGAAAATTTGACTCTACCAGTATATCTTACCAGATAAATATACATATATATACCAAATTCAACTTATATAAAATTTCCAAAAGCTAATAAAATTAAATACGATTATAAAACTCTGATCCTGCCTAGACTGAGATGTATAGCATTAAACAAAAAATGTAGCTAGTTTAACAAGAAATTTCTGTTAAAGGTACCTAGCACTACAGTAAGAGTTGTACATGCTGCAAAAAGCACAACATTAATATCAATGAAATGTTTACATACTGAAAGTTGTCCAGACAAGAACTGTGGAACATCCCTTAACATGCCAGGACTCATAGGAGAAGTCACTGAAATAGAAGGTCGGTCCATTTTTTGAGATTCAAATGAACTAGAACCTGTAATTATAAACAAAAATATTTTATAAACAGTAGCAGTTATGCATATTTTACAACATTCTTTGAACAAAAATTGTAGAAATATAACCAAACATGCAGTAAAGTTGTGATAAATATCACTTTTTAAAATCTATTTAAAATTACCAAATAATGATACTCAATCTTTTGGTGATCAGATGCAATCAGGAGCTTTTATTTATAGAATGGAAAATAGTTTATTCAGATACTTCTGACTGTAATTATGTCAGTAAGTTGAAGGTCCAAAAATAAACATTTTACTGTGGTCAAATGAATTCAGTCTTCTGACTTATTATCCGGTAAACTCAGACTAATTTTTAATTAGATTTTTACAAAAATATCAAGATATATGTTATGGTTTTTGCGCATTTTGTTTCAAATCTACAGGGTCTGAAAATGGTCAAAGGACAAGTTTTGACATAGAAAGCATAGAGCAAAAGTGAAGTATTTTTATAAATGCAAAAGACAACCCACATCTCATAAAACATAAAATAAATTTTAAGAATTGGCCAATGAGTAAAAAGTCATTGAAGGAGTTTTTCATATTATTATAATCAAGCTTATGCCATTTCAGTTATTCATGGCTTCTATTGTAATAGAGTTCTAAAACAATGATAAAAAATAACTCCAGGCTGAAATCCATCTTATCAGCTCTAAGCCAAAGAACAAGTTATTTTTCCCTACATGAAATATGTCTTTAGTCAATTTAAGTAGCACTGAATGGCTCTAATAAAGTAAGAGTATTCTGAGTTCAAAGTAGCTATCACTCAGGCTGTAAACAAAGAACATTTCTTTCCCATTTTTAGTTTATAAGATGCAATTGAAATGCAAAGCAAGAAAACAGGAAATTAGAAATTGCTATTAATGTTCTTATATGTTAGTTAAAATTATACTTTCTTCAATCAAAACTTATCTAAGGTTATAACCAATGTCGAAGCCAAAGCACAATATCCTTACTTTTGATAGCTTATTATTAAACAAAGGTAGATAGATAATACAGTAAGATGACATACTGAGACAAATATAGACAAAGAGACAAGAGCTATACTGACTGCAGAGGACATTTTTCATTCTGCTTGTGCTTACATAAAAGAGAGAGAAGATTTTCCTACCCCACAATTGAAACTTACTGGACTCCAGCTGTGCATGTGTGCTGTCAGGTATTCTGGGAATGTCCCTGAAATCAGGAAAATTAAGACAGGCTGATCCTTTATCTAACAAGCATATTTAAATTTCAGTTACACTATAACACTTCCCAATCCACCATGGAATGCCTCAGGAAAAGTGTATGATCTGCTGGCTGTCTTCAGCCACTGGGACAATTATCTGTTATCCAGTGTAAGTAATTTCAGCATCAAATTAAATCCTACAGAAGAGATTTGGTGGATGCAGGAGACAGGCTGCATAGTCATGGATAAAATAATTCAGTAAATAAAAGAACAATCTCAGCGTTAACGGTAGACTAAAACTGTGAGTAGTAGATTTCACGATGACATTATACATTAATTAAATTTACTGGACCCTCACTCAAACATACTCGGCTGCCAATAATGGCTACCCCAGTACATTCTTTATTGTTCTTGAACCACAAATTTAATCAATCATACCTTTTCCATAACAAAACAAAATGAATAAGTTCATTTGGCAAAATTGCATACTTTCATATACAGGACATGTTGCAAGACCTGCACTGAATTGTGTGCAAAGCCACGAAGTTTAAAAGCACTCACTCACATTCCCCCAAGCAAAGGAATATTTTCTTCTTCTGAGTGGCAAACATTACTGTATGCTAATAAAAACTATCAATATGCTAATGAACAATTTCAGAGATATTTGAGCAAAACCAAGCAAGATGAAGAGCTTCAGTTCTGAGTCACAGCAATACCAACATTTAAAATCATGTTGTGGGTTTCAGTGCAGCTGGTTTCTCCAAGACCACAGCCTGAGGGGTGGCCATGGTGAGGAGAGGCTGCACCATGCTGGGCCCAGCTGGCTCCTTGGGTGCCTCTGTGATAACACATTTAATAAAGGGTAAAACAACTGTGCAGCAGCTGTGAGAGAAAACAATGAGAAAAAAAAGCCACGAGAGAAACATCGTTGCAGACACCAAGGTCAGGGAAGAAGGTGGAGGAGAAGGACTGGCTGCAACTCCATTTCCCCATGCCATGCACTGCTTGGTGGAGAGGGAGGCAGAAAAAACAGGGGAAAAGGGGTGAATTTGAGCCTACAGGACGCTTCAGTTTTGGTTTTATTTCTCACTATCCTATTCTTTTACTAATTCCTAACAAATTAATCTTCCTCGAGTTTGTTTTGCCCATGATGGTAACTGCTGAGTGGCCCATGAGCTTTTTCATCTTATTTCTTCCACCAGTCCTGCTGAGGAGGGAAATAGAGAGAGCGAGTCTGGTGCTCAGGCAAGGTCAACCCACCAAAAGGTAAATGAAAAGGAAGGGGAAATGATGAATGTTTCAGTGATATCCACTGTCTCACACAGTGAAAGAGTCAGTTATGATATATATAAAAAACTTATTTCCTTTAGAAAAGCTGTTCCAGAATACATTTAGTGTACCTTTTCCAAACATTTTTCAAGACTCACTAGAAAGACAGCTTTACTAAGAACACTGAGGAATCTTTCCAAGTGAGTTGATGCACAGTATCCAATAATTGAAACAAATCAGAAGGCGTGCAACTGCTCTAAGTGCCCACTAAAGGCAAGGAAAAATCTCTGTTGTTAGTACCCAAAACTTGTGAGAACCTCACAAGCACTGTTGAAGAAGTGTATTGGTTTGGCACAGCAAATATTTAATTTTTATATTTGATATATAGAGAATTTGTAACAGGATCCAATACTCGCCTAGTAGTTGACTCAGAAATACACTCTTGAGCTTAACTCATAAATTCAAAAAATTTCTTCTACCATATGAGTCTGAAAAGAAAACCTTGAAAGCATATATATATATAATATAAATCATTCTGAACAGAGTGAATAAGAGTTTTCTATAGATAGCTGAAAAAATAAACTTGAGAGCTTTGAACATTATCATTTATGCTCCTAAAGCATACAGATTCCCGTATTTCATGGTAGTGCGAATGGTATTTCTTACAAGGAACTCTCATTGAGATAAACAGATGGAGGAGAAGTAAAGTTAGTTCTATAATGACTCTTTGCATAATATGTTCCACTGCAAACAGGTTGCATAGAGCAATTATTAAAACACAGTGCATTGTTTCTTCCAAATCCAAAACAGACGAAACCATGAAAATAACATGCATTTTAAGTTATCTATTTCTGAGAATTAGAAAGCAGAAAATAAGTAAGTTCTTCTGTATAAGGGACAGCCAGCTCACACTTATTAGTAACTTGGCCATCAATTTTTATTTTAAGATGGAAAAAGTGGTAAATTGCATGACAAACTAGCATGTTTTGTGTTGTTGGGTTTTTCTAGAATGGCTTTCAATTTTATCTGTCTTGTCAGCTTAGCTTGTCATCTTCAGTCTTCATAGCAGTCAGCCTATAATAAAGAGTAAACCTAATAACTGTGTTTACTGGAATTTGGTTTTGTACTCAGAATACCAGGATGTGACAACAGATTCTCTGCCAAGTTAATTGCCAGTAACTGAAGATTTCTTGCATGATTTAAAGTGTTGCCATGAAACCACCGGGAAATTCTCCTTATAAGTAAAAAGATTTATCTCAATACAAAAGTGAAATCCTTCAACTGGGAATCAATAATTCTAATTAAAATAAATATCACTTCTGATATCTGGTAAATAAGAACTTTTTAAGAGTTTACATACACTGAAACTTTATTTCCCAGAGCAGAACACAATCCTATGGAGTTATGTTTCCTTGGACAAGTGTAGGGTATTAATTTCTATTGTCCATTTGATTATGAACTGAAATCTTCTAAACTGAGAAAAGTAAAACAGTCTTTCCAGTCCATCAACTCCAACCTCATGAAAAACATTTCTGACCTTATGCTGTTACTATCAAACTCCAAAGAGTTACACACACCTAACCAGAATCTAAAACCTACCAATTTGTAGGAAGTATTCATCACTGTGACTCTTTTACATCTACTGCAAAAAGACATTGGGAACCAAATACACTGAACAACTCTTTTATCACTGATCTAGCTCAGTTCTTCAGACTACGAGGCAAGTGGTTAATGCAGAAGAAAGCATCTTTAGAGCCCACATCACTGTTTAAGGAATTATAGATGAGCTGCTCTAGTGACAGCAACAGAAGGCATGATGATAAGGAAGCTGAACAACAGACAGCAAATATAAAAGCACAAGAAATAATACAGGAGATTTTACACAACAACTGTAAGCATCTTCAAAATCAGTGATAAGCATTCCCCTCTTCACAACCCTGGTGTGACCAGATATGGAACTTCCACTGGAGAATTTAAAACGTGATGCATATGACATTAGGGTGTGGGAACTTGGAAGAAAAAGAGCTGATGAAGGGCAAGTACTCATAGTCTAATACAACAAAGCAATTATTGCTATACAAGAAAAAATTAAGTTTAGACATTGAGAGGTAGGTTTGAAGGTTATTAAAAATGGACAATGTACAGCACTGAAGAAAACATCCCACACAGTTCTAACTATTCATTCAGATTTGTTCTGTATTAGATGACAAGCAATAACTCAAATGATTCCATAGATGAAGATGATGTGAATGTGGACTTGAGACTTTCCAAAGCATATTGATTTTTTCATTAGCATACTATATTTCACACAAAATTCTACGTTGCAGGCTCTCAATAAATAGAGTTCATCATCAGTTCATAGACCAAATATGATCTTATAAATTTATGTATACATTATAAAAAATGGGAATGGAGAAATAAAAATCAGCAGTCAAGAATTACAACAACAAAGAGTATAACCAGAGTTTCAGAGCCAATATAGGCTGGCTCACCAATTGAAAAGCCAGAGAAGGGAACCTATTTTTAACTGTAATAGCAGATGATGCTTGAGACTCTGAGAATACAGGATTTCACACCAGCTTTTTTTACTCACTGGCATGATTTATCATTCTAGCTACACTTTAGGTTTACAGAATTTTGCATAAGATTATGCTGTTTACAGTGTTTATAAATGTTTTATATACCCATTCTAAAGTGAAATTTAACAACACTTTTATCATATTTAATACAAAAAATTCATGAAATTACTTACCCTATAGGTCTTGAAACTACAAGCTCTACTTGTGGCTCAGGTTTGGATTCTAAAATGATGTTATACACCTCCTCAAAGGTAGCTCCTTGTAGTAGCCTTCCATTCCATTCTAATACTTCATCACCTGTAAGTTAAGTAATAACACCCTGCTTAGGAAGTCTGCTGTGGACACCACTTACAATGACAATTTAAACCATTCTACTGTCAGTTTTTTGGATTATGAAACCTGTGTTGTAGGACAAGTTTGGAGGCCTTTGTGCAGGAAAATCCTGAGTATTAAAGGTTTTCTGCAGGTCAGCTTCAAAAATGTAAAGTTCTGTGAAACAATAACATAATCAGTAGGACCCCAATTTGAGTTAGATGCTGCTCTTACTCTCTTTGGCAGCTGTGGCGTACAGAAATCCCAACATTCTCTTTAGAAAATCCATATCTTTAAAATGTCATATCTCATCAACTTACTGTCTTGCTGTACTTTTAAAAGTTTAGTATTTAAGGTTCAGATATTTCTTATGTTAATAATTAACATTTCTCGAACATTCTCCAAACTAGCAATCTACGGTTTGCATGTTGGAATAGAAGCAGCTTCCTAGCCAAAGTGGTTCTGTTCACACATTTGTAATAGCTCTAAATAATGCCACAAAATATATACCACAAAATGACTAGGAAAGACATCAACGGAATATTATTTTGAGTATAAAAATGAGCAAAAATGTTAAAATATTTTTTGAACAACATGAAAATATATATTTCACAAAAGCAACCGTCTAGTAACAGTGTCAGGTTGAATTCTGCAGTATTTCATCACATCTATTTAACATAATTTCACATGTAATTAAACTTGCTCACTTGTTATCACCTTCAGAAAAGCAACTCAGCAGTATAGATCTGTAGTAGATACATACCTGGTCTAAGATGCCCCACGGTATCAGCTAAGCTTCCTTTTTTAACTTTGGTGATAAATGCGCAGAGTCGACCTGATTCAGTCATCTTTCCTCCTACTACCTGTTTCAAAGAGGAAGTATTTTCATAGTATGAAAATTACTTTAAATTATTTAAATGTTCTGGCAATAGAACGAAGAATTCAGCTTTTTCCTTGGGTTTTATGTAGCCCAGGTAATGCATATACACTTGAAAAAAACACCATAGAAATTTGGCTATGACAGGTTGTTTTTGTAGCTGTTCTGGCAATTTGCACAATCGAAGAACAATGCATATAGAGAACACTAAAGCTTTTAAATTTTAGCAAATACATGTATAGTATCTCATTGTATTATAAATAACCACCTAAAACAATATAAGGTATTGGTCATTTGATTGCTCACTTCAATATTTTTTTAACCGGAAAAAGATATATTAATATAACAGAACTCAAGATGTTCACACTAAACAGTGACATTCCCTTTGGCTCAGTAAATCAGATGAAAATACTTGTCACACTGAAAATTCCTCTATGGGGAACTTCAACAGGTTTGACCTTAATATTTATCTTAGAATCAGACTTTCATGTCAGAATTAGTCATAACTGAATAATCTTCAAATTCTTAAGGTTTCTTAACAGTCTTCATACTGGGATTTAAAATTTGTAATGCTAAATCCAGTTTAGTTTACTTTTAATATGTAAACACTTGAAAATTCAGGTCAGGAATAACTGTTGGAAATCACTCTTTCCAGATGTCTATTGAGATTTAAAAGTAGTTACTCTTGAATCTGAACTATTAATGAATCTCACTGAAGAGCTCATCTTCATAATACAAGATTCTAGAAATTTTAACATAGATGTTTAAACAAAACGTGCTTCCTATTGGAACTGTTAATCTCTTCTCTGGCATTTTCTGACAATAAGAAAAAAATAACCATATAAAACTTGATGTTCAACTGGCTTCTCCACTGACTTCAAACAAAATTATTTACTAATTAAATAAAAATTTAAAATATTTCCAAAAGATGTTAGTATATGTAATACATAACTACACTGATTTAATCCTTACTCATAGGGTGTGACTATAACCTAATCTGTATACCTGAGGTGAAGTAAGAGTCATGCGAAATAGAGAACAGAAAATTTAAACTTCTTAATAATTTCTCACAGCAAGGATATGGAATCAAAATAAATACATGTTTGTTTCTTTCACTGTGTATAGTTTGTTCTCATTCTTGTACTAGTATTTCTGGAACAGCAAATAATAATATCACACAAAATTGAGATCAATATGTGAGCTGGAAATAATTCATAATGTGTTTAAAGAGCACTGCATCATGAAAAAGAGGTTCACACATGAAAAAAAAAGTTAGTACATTATTTTGTGATAAAAACCAATAATATTAAAAAAATATTTATTTTATGTTTTTAAAATGTGGAAAATCAAGCAATCAGAGGAGAAGAAAATTCAGAAAGAGGAAGTTCCATTGGCATACTCTGATCTGGATTGAAATGTCATTAACTCCCAGATGTCCCCAAGGTCTTCAAGAGAGATAATTTATTTTTCACTTTTCTTTCCTTTCTTGGGAAATTGAAGTTATACCATGGTGCAATGCTCCATACTGAAGAACACAGACAGGATTTGGCTTGCCTAGCAAGGGTGCAATTAGTACTTTGCTAAGAAGTCATTCTTGGAAAGCTTGTGAAAACATGTCTAGTCTTTCAGAAAAATACAATTTCTTAATTCTGCCAAGGATCCTGCAAAATTACCCAAGGTAAATGAATATAAAATGTCTATACTTTAATTTTGAGAATTAAAAGGCATTATCAATATTGGTATGCATACACTATATAATTTGAGAATACTTTAATTATAAAAGTAGCTAATTTAACTGAGAGAGTTGTTAGTTTCAAAATTATTCATCACCAACCTTCAATCCAAGCATTGCTCCTGAATCTCTAGGCACACTTCCATCTTTTAGTCGTTTATTTAACAAAATCCGACCAATGAGACGATCTCCATCTTTGGATGGTTGCCAAGTTACTGGATGCTATCATATGGTGTTAATGGAAAATACAGTGAATAGTATTTTAATGAAAAATATTTCAGTAATACTTTTCATTTCCTGATATATTTTAAAAATGCTATGAAAGTATTATGATTACACTAATATTTAATGTAATAAAATTAGAGAAATTGTGATGGAAAATATTTATTTGGACATATCGTTCATCACAATGGATATCTAATATTTAATACCATTATCTATTTTACTAAATCCAATTTGTAAATATCTAAAATGATCTTTCCATCTTGAATTGACAGATATAGACAACTACACATAGTTATCTACACACAATGAGAATCACACCTGAGCACTGAGAAAAACATTGCTAAAAGTCTAGTATAAGAGTAATACCAGAAAAGAAATTTAACTCAAACTGTAAATTTGATGTAAGAAATGTCATATTTTTCCACTTTTTCAAACATGCCAATTTTTATCCAAGACCAACAAAGATTTTTAGTGTTTTACTTTCTCTCAGTAGTAGTAGATTAAATTTTAAAAATACAATTGAAAAGTGACTTCATTTGAATATTCTGTTTCTTTCTTGGAATAATTAATTCACGTATGAAGGACGGTTACAGTCAGCATTATTATTCCATTATACATGGGCAGAGTTATACTTGTCTGTTGGCCTAATTAATAAATTTTTAATATTTTTTTTGTGTAATCATAGTACTTTTTCACAAAAAAATATTATTTCATGCTCTATTTCATGCAAAATTAGCAGGCACAGATAAATCTGCTCCCATTACAACTAATAACTCTAAAAAGATTTATCATAATCTCCACCAAACAGAAAGCAAAAATAAAAAATACCAAAGCAGATGGCAAAGCCTTTAATTCTGCACAGTACTGCACAAAATTGCATGGCAACAAAACAAATGAACAACCATGACAGTGAAAGGGAAAAAAGAAAAACAACTTTTCTGTGCAGAGAGACCCAATTTTCTCCCTTTTTCACCTGGGGTTTAAACTATTAATTTAATTTCAGCCCCAGGAGTTTGGAAATAGTAAATCAAATAAGCCAATTGGTAGAATCCTTATTGTTAATTACTTTATTCTTTATGGTAATATCATGATATGCTAATTTGCAACCATAAGAACATTCCTTTATGCCTCTCAATTTTTTTTCTTAGGCTGCCAAACAGTAAAAGCTGCAAGCATGCATAGACTTTTCATTTGTTTTTCTTTTCTGCACCTTAAGAAATGCTATATTGTCTCTAGAAACACCCTATCTTTTATTTTATGCACTATTTTAATGAGTGACAGAGAGCAAACAAAGACCAAATGAGCAGGTTAAAATGCAGGCTCCATAATCTCAGTACCTTCTCACTATGGCTATGTTCCTCGTTTAGGGTTGTGCTACTACAGGTATCTACCCCAGAGTCTTTTATCTGAGGCTCAGACCATTCCAAGTCCTCTTCCAAAGAGTGGCCACCAAAGCACACCATTTTCTTTTGCCTCTCGGATAAGGTGTTAGAATCCGACAAAACTGCCTGCTCACTAGTTTTTCTTTTTCCCCTTTGACTGTCCCCTATAGGTGTGGGATAAAAAAAGGATACAAAAAAGAAAACATGCAAAGGTGTAAATAAAACCAAGGAAATGTAAAATGATAAAGGAAACTAAGTGGTAAGGCTCCACATGTCTCACCAAAGACATTGGGGATGCCTCACTGCTATGCCAAGACGTATGGTCCAACCAGTTGTAATCCATGTCTCCTGTGAGAATCAGACAGACAAGATAGTGCAGTAAAGGAAAGGTGAAAGAAAGGACAAACAAAGATACAGTAAAATTGTAAAGACTTCTGATTATCCTATCTGATTCATAACCTCTGCCAGCAGGACTAGCAAAGGGCTTCCAAGAAAAAGTTCAGGCTCCAACAACAGCGTACATGGAATATGAAAAACAGTGAGGAAGGAGATACATTTGTGTGTGTCTACGTGTGCATAAAATTATGTACAGTGCAAAGCATCATTGTGCCAGGTTTATTAACAGTCCCTATAAAATTATTTACAGTAAATTAAATGAAAAGGCAAATTGTATTTCTAACAGAATATCCAGAAGGGAAAGCACATGAATACAGAATGTCCTAAGAAACTTATTTCTTTTCTTCTCTAACACAAATTAGTATTTATTCTAATCATGTCAATAAAATACTTAAAACAATGGCACTATATATTTGCTTTGCAGTAGATGATGTTTTAAGGAAGGTTAAATGAAAAAAATTTCTAGAAATTATATTTAGAATAAAAAACATATAAATTTTGCTTTGTCTACTGGTTAAATATAAGGACGAATTCTAGTAAGTACAGGTACCCCACAACTAGGAGTGTGTAGGGTTTTGACAAAACATATAAATATTTAATGGAGTCAGAATTTAACCTCCATGGCAGACACATGGTAGAAAGAAAGGTTTAAAAAACAGTTCTAAAGAAAAGATCTAAATTAATGCTGCTGTCCAAAGAACTGGGGAATGACTCATGTATTTTAATAAAACATTCTTTTTTATGTAGGTACTTTAAACTGTAAATTATGCCCATACATTCTGCACTATTACGTTTCTCTGGTTTTTTTTCTCCTCACCATTGTTGCTACATGTTTTATGAAAAATATTTTGTTACTCCATGCTACATAATATTTTTATATTACTATATGCAGGAAACAAATGTTTAGTTTTCTATCAAATTTGACCAAACTAAAGCAAAGTAGTTCTGGGTTTTTAAATACAGACCTCAAAAACATTCTTCTATTTCTGTTACTTCAGATCCTGCTTTAACATTGCTCTACCTATTCCTCTGAAACTACATCAGTAGGGTGGTGAAATGTAACTAACAAGTCTTAGCATTGTCTTAACACTTGTCTAGAAAACTCTACAGAGAGGATGTGAAGATACAGCCCCATAAAACTACAAGAAACTAACAGAGGCTTTAGAGAAGTAAAACAGTCTCCTTGGAGAGGTATCACGGAATTAACTAGGCTGGAAAAGCCCTTTGGGATCATCAAGTCCAACCTGGTATATTGTATATGTACAATGGAAAATACAATCTTTTTCCACTTGTTTCCTCCTAATATAGAGACTTGCATATGCTGTATTAAAAAAAAAAAAAAAAATCAAGTCTCATTTTCATTTTAAAGACGTAAATAGTCAAAATACAAAGGCTTTGTTTCAAAAAGATACCTTGAAATTAGTCCCTTACACATTGCAGAAATATTGTAGCATATTAAATAGCCTTTTCATTCATAAAAAGTGTTAAAGTAACTTAATAAAATTACTTTAAAGCCTCAATTCATTCATATTTTCTAAATAATAAATAAGCTATAAATCTATTAACTATGTTTCTTGACTCTTGAAAGGAAGATAACATTTAAAAATGGGAAATTCTTACCAAAACTGCTTTACCATGAATGTTAACATCTTGCCTGTAGAACAGATAAAAGTATGGCTATCCTGCTAAAGGGGAAAGAAAAACTCTTTTGAAAGCTAGTAACATTTTCTAAAGGTACATCTGCAATGGAATTTCCAGTGCTATTTCTGCCTCCAGACATTGTTTCAAGGGGTACTGAGTGAAATCATCAGAGAGTTCATGAAGATCTAGCCCTTACTCATAAATATACATTTAGAGATATCCAGAAGACAGCAAGAGTTCCAGGCTACATATTGCCTGTTTTACAAATTCCCTGGGCCCTTTAAGCATTGGTCCCATGCTCCTCTCCTGGTGTAGCTGGTTTCCACTTACTCCAAGTCCTCTTACCCATATATTACTGTATGGTGCATCCAAAAATTGTATGTGTCCAAGATTAGATTCAGTTATTTTGCAAAAATAGTTACTCTTCATTAAATGATAAGCCCTGGAAGTAAACCTGCACAGAGGAACACCTGCAAAATCGAGCCTGTTACCTGATCAAAGTACTCCCTCTTCTTGCTCTACCATTTTCCCTTCTTTTCAAACAAGATGTAGAAGGCTGACTTTCTTTTTATTTTAGTTGTCTCTCACCGTAACTACCAATTAATTGGCATTTATAAAATGAAAATCAAATGAAAATAACCAACAACTCCATCTAAACACTGTTTTGGGTTTATCTGTGTGGATATGTAGTTATATGTTTCCAAAAATTATCATATAAATTTGAAATTGTAAAGCCGTTGTAGATCTTATAGATTTTGCCCTTAACACTGCATTAAGTGATCCAAATGACAGGCATAAATACTATGCAAGTTAATAAAAGGATGGTTGTCTGGAAACCCTATAGTGTATTACATTTCTATGAGACATGTATGGCTTAGTATACCTCCAACTTTCTGAGATACAATGAACGGCTTGATGAAATCACTGGACATAAATTTTTCAGTGCAAGTTCTACAAATATTAAAATCTTCACTAGGTAAATGATTACTGAAATCTTGTAAAATTAAAAGTAATATATGTAAGGCACATAGGTCTTTGCCTACAAGAAAAAAAATTAGAAGTAAATAACCAAAAGAAAATAAGGTAAAGAAATGAAAGTTAAACCATGGTATTTTGTACCAAAGACACCAGGGTTTTAACTCTGAGTACCACAGAATGCACCTGCTGCTCTCTTAGAAATTTCTCTTCCACAATAGAAGATACTTTATTATTGATAATATATACATTTAGGGTATGCAGCAGAAATGTGGAAGAAAATGTCACCTCACTGATAAATTACATAAGCTATAATATCAAAACCATCATTCATGGAAAAAGGATCTAATATATTACTAAGCAAGATACAACCTTAGCTTATGCCATTATAACAATATTCAGATGCCTCATGAGTTCAGGAGCGCATCTGGATACAAAAAGCACATATGTGAGGTCTGCTCTTATTAATGTCAATGAGTTCTGTGTGTGTATGGAAGGCTGTGCACACATCAGTAACCCAGCCCTTCTGTAGAAACAAGGTTAAGCTGAAGCCTTTGTAACCTTACTGGTGTTCAGTTTTGCTTCGTTTCTTTAGACAAAATCAAACAGGCAGAGGAAAAGATTTTTTTCTTCTACAGTCAGGAACCCCCAGGAATGGGACCTTCCTGTAGCAATGGGAACTTCGAATGTCAGAGCATATTTTAAAAGACTTTTGGTCAGTTTCTGTTTCCCTTATATTTTGATGCTTGATTATGTAGTTTTTTGGTTCCTATAATGGCTTTGCCACACGGAAATACAGTAATTGAGTATTTTTATAAAGCATTAAGGAATTTTATCTAACTTACAATACCAGCTTGCCCTCTTTTTTGAGTGTTGTTTAAGTTCATGGTCAAGTCCAAAACCATTTATCTTCCAAACAGGTTAGAGATAAAGCACTCAATTTAATTGGCTATTCTACTCATACAGAGTCATTTGGATGCTCTAAAGTGCCCAAAATCTTCACATAGGATATAATCATAACCCAGGCCCTTTCTACCTAAACCAAGACTTCTCTAAACTGTCAACTGTTTCCCTTAGTAAATTAAAAACGTAATCTTGCTTTGAACCAAACAAACCAAAGCCTTGTTCTCAAATTCAAATCTCAATGCCAAAAATGACAGGTCATATAATTTTAAATTCTTCAAGCTGAGGAGACTACCTGACTACATAGTGTATACTGAACACATACTTCTCACTACTTGAGCCAATAATGGTACTTGTATGTCATTACTCAAAACTGCAAATGATTTAACCATGCAATTAAGTGAGTATATTCCCCCTGCAAGTTAATTTTCAGGATAAGGGTACAGAGAGCTGAACACATCCCGTGTGTCTTCATCTTCTCCTAACTGCACAACTCCCAGTGCAGCCCTGTACCAGAAGGGCTCTGGAGTGAAGTAAAAAGTAAACTACAGCTATTGAAGAACTTCCATTTCAGCAGGTTACTTTCTGTGTTTGCAGTGCTATCCATCTAGAGGTGCCACACAGTGGGTGACTCCAAAGAGCAGCTACACAGCTAAAATTGCCTGGAGGTGATTCTATGAGTGCTTAAACAATTGCTTTGTCAGCTCTGGACATTTCAGGGACATTCTAGCTTTTGGTGCGGGAACAAATCTAAGTTGCCTGTCACACAGGTGATTGTAAAGCACACAAATATTTTTCAACACAGTCACTGATGCAGTTTGAGCACTTATTACAAAAAGAAGCACCTTCTTGCAGTTCTTACAGTAGGCTTTGAAAATTCCTACCACGCATTTCAACATTTCTTGTTGGGAAATAATTATTCCTCTGCATTTGTCAACTTTCAACATGGAACAGCCTAGGAAAATGTCTGAAGGATCTGGTCCTACCAAAGCAAAAAAAAAAAAGAAGCTGTTCTTTATATAAAGTATACGGAATACATTTTGACTTTTAACATGAGAGATAAACAGAAATGCAGCAAATAGGAGAAAAACGCATAAATCTTCATTAGTGAATAGCAAAGTGCTGCATTCCACAAGGCAAAGAGAAAGGTGAGAGAAAAACTGGGGGAGGTGGGAACAGGTAACAGTGCATACCCATGTGGCAAGAATGATGACACTGACAGCATACAAGCATTGCATAGAGATGCTGCTACCAAAGAAATGTCTCTGGACCCCATGGGTTAGTCACTGAGAATTTAGAAATATCTTGAATTTCTTTGTTATTTTTATTTAAGGGACACTGTTTGGGGGAAAATCTTACTAGAATTGAAGACCCTAGTTTACCCTCAAAAACTGTGTAGCCTTGCTTTCAGCTACTACAAGGACGGCTTAACAGATAAGATATTACTCTTGATGTAAAGGCTTATCTAATGTAAAGAGGAAAGGGCTTCAGCGTGTCTATTTCATTCTGCCTCTCTTTCTGAAATGGAGACTTAGGATCACTATTAATAGAAGAATATTTACTGAAAGTATTTTTAAAATTATGTTTTGCTGGAAGGATCTAAATTGCAGGAAAGACTTCCTTCAAAATTACATTTTCTAAAACAAAATTACACTCAGTCTGTTAGTCAAATATATTTTGATAAATGTCTTCCCTTGGAATAAATTGAAAGAAAGCACATCAATATGGCAAATACATTTAGTCACAGCTCAGTGCACAAACTAGATGACCTTATACACTTACAATCATGTCTCTCATATGACACCTGAAGTGTAACCCTATATGTCACACCACAACCTCTGTCATATGATCCAGTACACAAACTCTCACTCTGGATCAACAAGAAAATAGACAGGTACTGTTTCATTATGAGAAACAGCCAGACGTTTTATACTGTCCAAGTCTACCACTGCCAGTTTGTTTTCTTATTAGGATTCAAATTTTTCAGATTTGCACATCTTTGTTATATACTTCCTGCCACTTTAATAAGATCAGGAAAAACTAGAACTAATTAAGCATAATATCCTATGGATTTCTCTCTTGTTTGATTGTCTTTAAGATTTTATCTTAGGAACATGTTTACTCCAAATTACACTTTTGAGCCTACTTGTAGCATTTTCACTTTTTCCCTTCTTTCTTAGAGCCTGTGCCTGAAAAAGGAAGTTCTTTTGGCAGAATACAAGGAAAACACACATTGGAAAGTTTCAATACGACAGTATTTTTGGATCATGCCCAGTAGCAAGCAATCAAAAGCAATTTTTTACTCTTTTATTATTATTTTTAAAAGACGCCTTTTTTCCTTTTTCTTCCCTATTCACATCCACAAAGACCACATATGTGTTCATGGGCTGACCTCACACATCTTCCCTGACTGTCTGTTATAACCATGCATCCCTTCACCTTAGGGTTGCTACTGACACCTCGATCACAAGTTCTTCACCATCTCACGCCTGGAACAAGTATCAGCAATACCAGCTTGCCTATACCAATCATCGGGACTCATATGAAGAGGAAACAATGCAGGGGAGAATAAAACCTTTTAATCCTATCAAAGAATCCCATATCCAGCCCTCTTTTCAGCAGCTAAGTGTTATGCAATACTGTGATAGTGTTCTCATCAACTAAAACCAGATAGCACATTCAGGTGTTCTCAATGAGCACGTCCTTTTTCAGCGACTAGCCTACTGAAAGTTAACAAGTTCTTGGATATAATGCACAGAGGAATTAACTGGTATCTAGAAAGTGAAAAAATAACCTGTATTTCCTGAGTTAGTGAAATCCTGAATCAGAAAAATGAGCCATCTTGGAAAACAGCTGCTAAGGAAGCACAGAAGATCCAATGGTTCTGTGATGTGTTGGAGTTGCTGCACAACTGGGAACCAAACTGCACATGCACAAGAAACTCCTTCCTCAGACTTTGAAACCAGTCCAGGCAAATTCAACTGTTTTGCTGCCAACAAGAAGGCAACAGTAGAACCTGACAAGCCAGTTGGAAACAAGCCTTATAGCCCCCTGGAAGTGAAGACAGTTCATAATTGGAGCACTATGAAAATTTGTGAGAAACAGCTGCAAAGTTTAGGAAACAGGTTTGGGGTTTTGTGTACTCTCAGTACCTATTTCCATTTGACTTTTCTTTTCATTACCATTTTATATACACTCACCGAAGAAGGCTTAGTTAAGCTGAAGAAATAAGTAGCTTCAGGAAAACTCTATTTAGCATTAGCAGACATATTTGCTTATGCAATTCACTTTGTGCTGGCTTACTCTACACTCAGCTTTCCAGAGATACACACTCTTTCTACATCCTGAAGTCTTGACTTTGCCAAAATGACTATCAGAGTAGCTCCAACAAGGCTGCCTGGCATTTCCATGTCTCAGGGCCATAGGATTTACTGCATATGTACTGAATCCTAAATGTGACCCTATTTCTGTTTGGACAGACATAAGCTCTCTACCTTTGAGAGGCAGTGTATAACCAGGTGCGTTTTAATTCCTTTTAGTAATGGACATCTGTTGACAGAGAGCCTATGATAATGTTTTCTATTTCCATTGTTCCTTCTAATACTTATTAACAACAGAAAAAAAGAAACTAACGAATTAAAACAAACAAAAAACCTCCCTTATATTGTGTACTTATTTACTTTCAAGCTTTACTGCTTTGATGTCTACACAGTAATTATTACAGAAAATAACCCTAAGCTACTTTGAATCAGTATATCTTAATTAATAAGTAAGTTTCAAATTTGCAAAGTGAAGACAACAGAAGACCAAGAAAGACAGCAAAGGAACGGATTCTTCATGAGGCATGATGTCAAATTCACAAATAAGGACATGGACTTAACATGTGAGTTGTACTCATGACAGAGCTGTACTACTTTCATCAAGAGAACTATCAACCATAAGTAAAGCTGAAATAGTGAGCATGTCAGGAAGGAAAGTCTTCTTAGCTTAGCTTTAAAGAAACATAAATATATTTATTCGTAACAGTTTTCTATCTTTTATCCCCAATGTCATGTAAAGCTAATCCTAATGAAAGGAGACATCACTAACATAGAGATGGCTCCTCTCATAGGCACATCATTATCTAGAATCAATTTCCATCATCAGCCCAGCAGCCACCCATATATCATGACTGAGGATCAGCCAGTTGTTTCATTGATCACATCTTTTTCCTTTCTCTCCACTAATTCCAGTGAAGATCACTGATATCTTGCTACGAAAAAGTGGTATTAAGAATTACTCGGTTTGTGATTTTCAGTATGAAATAACCAATATGCAAATAATATATCTGTTTATCTAATAGAATTCCTCATCAACAACAATAATAATAAATTTAAAATATAAAAACATTTAAATTTTTGAAGTGAAAAAGTCTTATAAAATAATCAAACCAATATCTAAGTTCCAGATACTTGCTGCCTTTTTCTGTTCAGTTATTAGATTTTGTTTGGGACGAAAAGATATCCTCCACTTTTACCCTCGGACATGGCTGTTATCCTATAAGGACAGCTGAAGGGAAGGACTAATGCAAAAAAGGTCCAGTTCATGTTTTTAAGCATAGTATTACCAATAATTTCTTACAAATCAGTGGGTACAGAAGAAGACTCTAAATTCACTCTAAATGTCTTGATCGCTGATAAGGATATGCACATTTCAGAACAGAAATAAAAATAACCTTTAAAAAAATCCTCTGTATTATATACTTGAACAACTAGCATTTGAATAGTAAATCACCATTCAGAAGTTAAGCTAATTTATTTTCTTGTCTGTAATTCTCAGTTGACATTATGCAGAAAGACATGGGCAAATTTTAAAATTCTATCAAACAATCAAGAGGGAAGTAAAAGTGCTGTGGCAAATGTCACCTTTTAAAATTATGTGTAAGAAAGAAATACAGCATTTCTTTACAAGTCATAGCAGGTTGTTTTTCTTTAAACCTGACCTAACATTTCACATGTGGAGTACAAATAATTTTCTGGATGTCTAAACAAGTACAATTTTTAACCTGTTACCATCTCAAAACTAAACTGCAGGAGATACAACATACATTCACTTTACTTTCAAAATTATTTGCTTTTAGAAACAAGAGCTTAATAGCAGCTATAAGTCCAAAGTATCATCCATCCCTGGCAGCACATATGCCATAAATGATCTAGAAATATGCAGTGCATCTGCTGATTCAGTAAGCTGTACTGGCAGCAAAAAAAACAGTGCAAGAGGCTTTTTCATCACCTTGACACTGCAATAAAAGCCTTTGTAAACTAGTAATTGGATCATTAATTACTGATCTCCCCTTCAGCAGTCGTGATGAAGAAAGTAATTTGGTATATGTAAAAACACCTATTGTTTTGAGTTTGGTTACATGTTATTTTTGTCAAACCACGTTCTTTGAAGGAAATTAATTACCTCTTAAAGAGGAACAGAAAACCTGAAAATGAAACTCAGGTGGATCCCAGAAGTAAAAATCATAATGAACTGTCTAATTTAGTTTCATACCTTCTGTGCACAGGCTTGACAGTGTGATACTGTATAATCAAATTAGTTCAGAGCAATGATCTGTTATACCTGGGTTACAGCTTAAAGAACAGATGTGCAAAAATAAAATACCAACGACTGTGGTTGTTTTTAAAGACACTTTAACACCATCAAGGTTATTTTGCTCATGTATACACATTTATACATCCATGTAGGAAAATTCCCATACACATTACAGTAAGAGGAAGGTTACATTGCAAAATTAAATATTCAGAAGGTAAGGGTGGTTCAAGACTTAGCTTGTCATGAAGCATTAATTTAGTCCCTATACAAATGTATTTATGTATAATATTTAATAATACTATGGTAAAGTCCCCCATCCCCACAATCATCTTCTGTGCACAGAAAGAAAGGTGTAACTTTGAAAAGTTAATAAAAAAATAAAATATAGTCAATATCATTGTTTCTTCAACTAATGACCCCTTTCATTAGTTATTGAACATAATCTAAATGCAGATCTACATGCAAAATTATTTGTCGCCTGAGAGCTCTGGTGCTGTGAGCATGGTCTCCAGGAGTCAGGGTTGAATTCAAGGAATTGTTTCTTTGTGGATTGACTGCATAATGAAATGAATGGGATGCTACAATTACCCTCTTAAAATGAGCTGCTGACATACAGACATACCATCAAATACTGTGAAATGTTCCAAACAATCAGTGCCAAGCTTGAGAAATACAGGACTTGATTATTCCTTCATATTTTCTAGGATCTTAGTTCTGCCTTTTCCTAGCTCTATTATACCCATTCTTAGAAAATGGCAAGTATTTACAAAAATCTACTCACCAAAAGAGAAGTAAATTTTATTATATGATTAAAACAAACAAACAAAAAAAATCATCTTTCCAACATCCATCCAAGGCTGCTCAAGTCTATGTACGCTGGATGTAAAACTCCTTTGAACAGAACTTCCCTAAGAATGTTCTTCAAAGAAAACCAATATAAGGTTGTTAAAGTAATAAATAGAGATAGAGATGTAATTTGCATTTTAAATTAATTTCGAATCCTAAAGAAAAAAAAGGAGATTTCTTAATAGTAATTTTCACTGTCTTCATTATTTCAGAAGAATGCAGAACAATGGAGGAAGTCTCCACAGAAGAAAAGTGGATGTTAGCTCTGCAATTATTTCATTTTGCTGAATACATAAAGAAGCACATTGCTCAGGGACCTTTCCACAGTCAACAAGAACTACACTCATAATTATAGCCTTCATGGTAGCTGAAGCTGTAATAAAAGTTACATAAGGGATTTAATCTCAGTCTCTTGTTTTTGTATGATCACAATTACCCAAAAATATATCTCCTGAGGCTAAATATTTCCAGAATGAGTTTAAGTAAAAGGTCAGTATTTTCCACTACTTTTCAAGGAAAATTCCCTCACATCCTCTAGTTCATGTTTAAATTTCTGGAAAGTTGTGATAAGAGGAGAAAAAAAGGTCCTAATACTTAATGCTTGCAAAACCATCAGGAAATTCCACCTCATAAATCTGGCCAGTCCCTACACTATGGAGGCTCTCATTGCACAAAGCAGTCCTTCAGACAATGTAACTTGTGTGGTTCACACCAAAAGAGTTTTTCAGAAGCAAACAAATTGTGTAGCAGAGCCTGGACCACCCTTCTCTTCTCCAGGTAGAAGAGCTGTATTCACAGAATAGAAGGTGCATAATTGTGATGTAAACACAGAGACTATACTGCTCCGAGAGAGGTCAGTAACTTATTCTTGTCACAAATGTATTAAGGACAACAAAGCAATTTGCTTCAAAAGGCACCAATTGACTTCAGGCAGAGTTGTGTAAGACACCTGCAGTACAGCCATTTTCAAACCACCCTCTCTCTTGCTTCAGTTGCTGATTTCCTTAGGTGTGCACCTTACTTGAAAAAACGATTTTTCCAGATTAACACAACTCTTCAAATGAGAGGTTTTTTACATTTGTCTTGTGACTCTCAACTTCAGTTTTATTTTCGGACAAACTCCTAGCCCACTAACCTGCTACTGCCTAAAGAAGACTAACAGAAAATGCATCATGTTATCTCCATAATCTGTCCAAAGACTTATGCACTTCACTCATGAAATTCTTATTCATGTCTATGCAGCATGAAGCTGAAAGTCCTTGATGAGGAAACATAGCAAGAAATACGAAAATTACATGTAAGCATTTTTTTGTTGATTCATTGGGTTTTTTTTTAAATTTTAAATTAAAGAAGCTGCCTCTTCTCATTAGACATTCTTGATATCTCTGTCCAGGACTCAGATGTGAAAAAAATAGGTGTGGGATCCAGCTGGCACAGGTGTCAACACAATGACCTTAGCAGATATGGCCAGCTGATTGGTAAACAACAGAAGGATCATTCCCCTGATTTAAATCTGGCAGTGAACACTTGGAAATGCACTCATTAGTCCCTTGGAACACTGCTCAGCAAAACACTTCTCTGCCTGTGTCTGCTCAGCACAGACGAAATAGCATAGAGCATCTTTGCTGTACTGTAAGAACTGCAGTCCTTGTCAGAGTGAAGGCTTTATAAAAATGCAAAGCATGAATAAGCTATAATAAATTTATTATTATTAGACTATTGTATTACCAGATTCTGCCATTTTTTAAAAGTCTGTGATAATATTTTACTTATTTTACAGAGACTAGAAATAATTTTAACCTCAGTATTCTTCTGTTGCTGTTTATTATTATTCAAGTAAATTTGGACTATCCATAACTATCAAAAGAAAATAAGATTAGATTCAAATGAAATTTTGATTGGTAATACTGAAAATATACGAATAGTGACACTATTAACATTTATTATTTTGCATTTTATAATGGACTATGAACTGCAATTCCCATTCTAGAATTTGTTGAAATAAGGAGATACCACAGGTTTTTGCAACCGTAGAGATGAATTTGTTGAAATCAAGAGATACCACAGGATTTTGCAAATGTAGAATTGGCTATGCTCATAGCTATACACTGTACACAACACAAGCAGTTAATGACTTTTTAGGGTGACATTACTTTTCCTGATTTTTTTTTTTTTCTAGATCATCCTCTGTCAAATCCAATAAAGAACTGGAAAGTATGATATGCTTTGGGAATAACAGCTTTGGCAAACTACACATCTCAATGAAAACAGTTACAGATTTTATCTGTTTCTCTGCCACAAATCAGCATCTTTTCTTTTTCTTTGTTGATTTCAAATGGGATCTTATGCAAAAAAAAAAAAGGGTTTCTACATTTAATAGACTCATAGAATGATTTGGATGGGAAGATCCTCCAGTTCCAGCATTAAATTTCATAAATGACTGTGTTATTAAGATGTTTCTTGTAACTTTCTTTATTGCGTGTTTTTGCAAGATCCTTTCTTGTATAAGCAAAGTATAATAAGGAATTTGTTATTTCTTGGAGTAAAGTCAGAAGCAACAAAAGTTCATAATAAAAAAATGTCCTATTCCCTGGCCTTCATATATTTCCAAGTATAAAAGTGTTCCAATGGGGGAAAACTAAAACCTCACTGCACTTTTTCTTTAATTTTAGGTAGTGCACACACCAAGAACTTAGTAGGAGTTTGTCTGTTCTTAAGGAGAATAGAAGTTCAATAGGATCCTTCAAAGCCTTTAACTTAAGTATTCCCTGCAACCATAAAATCTTATTATACTTATTAATAATAATTAATTTATACTTATTTCCAAAAACTCTGCCATACACAATCAACATTGTGTAATCAGACATAGGAGTTAAATAAATAGGTGAATGCAATCCTAGAGAAAGACAACTTTGGATACAATTTTACTCAGCTATTTGTCTCCACTTGCATCAAACCATGTGGAAAGTTCTGAGCCAGTGCATTGCCATAGTCTTCTCACTGGCAGCTGTTTTGTACTTGATTCCTCATGTCCCTGAACATGACAAGGAAGCATTCCAGGTGACACCTTACAGTAAGCCACAGCGTGTGAGTTACCAATGCACAGTGTAACAAAAGACCAACATGACCATTGACCTCATTTTGACAGCTTGGGTACGCTGAGGAATGGGAGTTATCTCATCTAAGACAGGCATAATAAAATAGTTGACTCTGCAGGATTCATGCACTTTTTAGCTTCTGTGGAAGCTGTCCACTCCGGTAACAAACACTTCAGAGCTGTTGTGTAACCAGCAAACCAGGTATGGTGGATGTCAAGACTGCAATTCTTTCCCTGGTTTAAAGGCCCCCATCAGGAGAACCAGCGGGCAGGCAGCGCAAGAAAGCACCGGTGTGGATTGTTCTTCCTCAAACACTGCATAACAAAGGCAGACATTCCACATGGGAGACTTCAGGCCCTGTTCCCAGCCCTGGCCTTGTGCAATGCCTTAGTTACTGAATCTGCTAGAAGAGATTAATCACAAAAAGAGCAAATTTGGGAAAGCTTTGAACATAGAAAAAGGGTTATGAAGTCAATGTACAGGAATGAACAAATGCTAAGAGAGTGAAATGCGTATCACAGTTCAAGAATTTAGAAGATTTTGATTTTTGCAAATTTTACAAGACCCAGAAGAAGGATGAAGACTCTCACACAGAAAGTCAAAGAAGCAAACCTGGCAGTTAGAGGAAAGCGAACTGAATGCAGGAAAAAATTCAATCTTTTGCTTTGTGCCTGAACAGAACCCAAATTTTAGCAAGTGACCCCCGACTGAAATCTAATAATTATAAAAATAGTTAGCTGAAATGTGGATCTTCAGTTCTTTCCAAAAGAGTAATGAGCAAAGAATTCAAAATACAAGGAATCTGAATGCTAAGCTTTGTTCTGACAGTGATCCATTGATTTCCAGTCCATAAAACCATGATAATAAAGCTTTCTTCCACTTACAGAGATAAAGGAATGAATGCAAGCCATTCAAATACTACTGTGATGAGTGTTCTGCAAAGGACCATTAAAAATTTGGAGACTTAAAATAATCCAGGATCTTTTAATAAGAATTAAAAGAATAAATATGTCTCATTTCTCCAGATACCATGCATTCCCTAAAATGAAAAAGGGAGATGCTGAAAAAGGACCATGGGGTAAGAAGCAAAAAGAGATTGGTATCAACCAAACATTTCAGGAAGCAAAGTGTAGCTGACCATGCAATCTAGTTACTTAAATTTTTTAATTTATACATGATTCTGAAACACAACAATATTCTTCAAGGGAAGAAGAGATGAGAAATGAACTCTGATTCTGTGCACAAAGGAGCAAATACCTTCTCAAAGGTGAATGCCCAGGGCTTAGATTCATCTGGCTGATATGCAGAATCTTATTTTGTCACACTGTGAATTTAGTTTTCAAGAGTAACCTTAATTTTTTACACCAGTACTTTTTTTTAAAAGCTCTTCTTTACAGTTCTTGTTTGCTTTTGAGTTAAATCGCATTCTAATATGATAATTTGGAAAAGAGAAAGAAATTACATTAAAAGTCCACCTAGTTCACCTATTTCACATAAAGCTAATGTAAATTAAATTAGTCTATGTATAAATAAAATAAAAGAATAAATAAATAAATGTGATCACAGCTACGATCGAAAGTATGTATGTACATTTGCGAGTATACGTACATACTTTTTTACTCAATTCAGATATTGTTAATTTCAATATTAAAAAAACTTTCATTATACCTTAGTAAGTATTATGTTGTATTTACCAACATCAAAATACTGTTCTCAGTCCATATTTGACATCACCCAGAATGTTGTCAGATTGCATTGCAAACACAGATGTGAGAAAGAATCTGGTCAGCATTTCTCACATTGTATTTATAGAGTAGTTTATTTCTTCTGGCTTAGGAAAATACTTGGCTTTGTTTTATACAGATATAGCACTTTTAAATAAGTGTTGATGGAGATTTTTTTGTTTTGTTTTCTGCTAACATTACAGAAATAAGGATCATCGAAACAGAAGTATGCCCATTAATTAAACTACATTAAATACACTGAACATATTCATGGACACACTTTTTTTTTTTTCTTAGAATTGAGAGGAAAAATGTGTTTCTTCATATACAAAACTCTCATTTTTAAATTGATAAAATACAGTAAAAATTAAAATACAACACTTTCATCTGTCAAGAGTAATTATTTTTGTAGCTTGAAACACTTTGCCTTTGGTGACTAGTGTCACATGAGTTGTACTATGCCAGAATGTGCATTGTTACAAAAGCCTTATGTGAAAATTCACAAATTTTTAGTCTTTCTGTAAGTAGCTAATGCTGTATTTAATGGAATTGTTCCAGAACTTCATAATGAAAAAGATCTGCTTACAGTAAAACAATACACATTTTTCAGATGCTGAATACTGCTTTGTTAATCAGTTCTACAATTGTTTTTATTATTTAGTTCTTCCACACACAATGCAAATAAATCCCCAGCCTCTTTCTCATTAGAACTTTCTCAGAAATCTGCACTATATTGTGCACACTATGGAGAACACAATGCACTTGATAAAGAAAAACAAAAGCATTATGTCTGCTTCAACATTACTATAAACAGTCAACATTTTAAAATATTACCACACTGTTTCAATACTTATTCCTGGAAACGTATTTCCTATTATTTCATATTACCATATTGTTTCATATTGTTTGCTGCTGGGAGAATATGGACTAAGTTATAGATATAACCAAGCTCACTAGATTTCTAGCTTTGACTATGCATTAACATTATACTTAGTGAAAAGATAACCACAATCCATATAAATGCCTCCAAAGGAAATAGAAAAATTCTCAGCTGACTTCTGAATTCATGACTTGCATATTTTGCCCTTTGCTCTGCTTTGTTCATTATTCATGACTCAGGATAACAGATACCAGGACACATTAACATTTCAAATTGAAAAGAAATTTCAATTTTTCTACCCTTTCCTACCAGTGGAAATACTTCTCAAATACGGGCAAAAAGTGTCTTTGTGTGCATATTAAAATCTTTCCCTAAAGCAAGTTCCATACTTTAATGAGGAGCTTTCAATAAGCCAACATTAGGTATCACATGCACTTGCCATGCTGGATTTCCACTCTCAATTGCTGGTATTTGTTAGCCCTTTTTTTTGCAGTGTTGTAAAGGCCTGAATAGGATTCTGGGTAAAAGACAACTAGCATCTAATTTCTTAGGAGCTGGCATAAGTGGAAACTCATATAATTTCAACTTTCAAAACAAGAATTTCAGAACGTCACCTTTGCCCAGACAAAAAGCAAAAGCTGCCAATGAATATCACAAATAGAACTAAGACTTCCAGTCATTGCTCAGCTGAAAGGAGCTTTAAAAATGTAAAGTTCCATACTGAACTCTCGGTGATTTCTGGGTGAAATCTGCCCATACTGCAATTTTAAAAGGCAGTTCGTGTCACTGTTTTTACAGGAAAATCAGCCTGTACCTCAAGAGCCTCTTCAAGCTTGTACAACTCCAGCTGGAACTTGCTTTGCAAGCAGAACTTTCCTTAAGTTTGGGATTGAGAAATAAACCCCCTCTTTCTCCCAGCTCTCTGGGATGTTTACAAGGAGCACAGCAAAAAAAAAGACTAGTGAAGTGAAGAGATTTGACAGGGATGGAAGGTCTTTTCACTAAGATGCCAACTTTAAAGTCATCTTTCAGAGGAAATAAAACACTTTCAGCTGTGTCTAAAGAAGAAATAATACAATTGATATTAAACAAATATATTGTGCTAAGGATACAATCTCATAAGATTCATGAACACTTTGCTCCTTTTCTGAATTTCTACATTGAATGAGAAAGTAACTTCAGAGTTTATTTGTTCCCCATATTTTAATTTACTTATAAATTTGACATATAAATCAAATACACTAAGCGTAACATAATGAGATATATGAAAACAATTTTTGTTATAAATCATGACAGTCACAAAACAAGTAAGAAATGGCAAATGCTTTGTTAGTGTCAAGTTCTCCATTTTGTGTCTACTTTCTATTTCCTTAGTTGTGAGTTCTGTGTAACAATGTAAAGATGTAAGCAAAAATAGGTGAAGTGTATAGCAAGTTTAGATTATTGCATAGTATACAATCTGCATTTTCTAGTGACTTGACTGCTTAGGAAACATTTCTAAAACTTTGGATTTTTCTGGCTGCTCTTGAATTTACTGATGCTAGTAAATTTTTTCTTTTGAAATACTAAAAAAATACTCATATTGCAGTTCATATTGCAATGAGTGCCTTAACAGATAAATCTCTCTGGTATAATGGACTCATTTCATATACTATTTTTGTTTTTTTAAATACTGGTAGCATGCAACAAGGATTTACTGCATCACCAGGGCCACTGTCACGTGCTTGTCTATTTTCTTCATCGAACACCAGTACAGCAAATTTTACCCTTAAATCTTAGAATACTTTAAAAATACAGTCCTATAGATTTGTAGAATAATTTGGATTGTAAGGGACCTTTAAAACTCCTCTAGTCTAACCCCACTGCAATAGGCAGGGATGTTTTCAATCACACGAGGTTGCTCAGAGCCCCAACCCACCTGACCCTGAAAGTTTCCAGGGATCCCCATTCCCATCTACCACATCTCCGGGCATCCTGTGCTAGTGTTTTATCACCCCCTTTTTAAAAACTGTCTTTCTTACATCTAGTTTAAAATTATCCTCTTCTACTTTAAAACCATTCCCCTTTGTAAAAAATCCCTCTCCGTCTTTCCTGTAGGCCCTTTTTAGGTACTGGAAGGTGCTCTAAGGTCTCTCCACAGCCTTCTCTTCTCCAGGCTGAACATCCCCAATTCTCTTAGCCGCTCTCCACTGGAGAAGTGTTTCAGCTCTCCGATCATCTTTGTGGCCTCCTCTGGACTTTTTCCAACAGGTCCATATCCTTCCTATTGTGGGACCCCCAGAGCTGGATGCGGTACTGCAAGGTGGGGGCTCACAAGAGCAGAGCAGAGAGGCAGAATCCCCTCCCTCATCCTGCTGCCCACGCTGCTTTGGATGCAACCCCAGACACATTTGGCTTTCTGGGTTGCAAGTGCACATTGCTGGGTCATGTCCAGCCTCTCATTCCCCAGCACCCCCAAGTCCTTCTGGGCAGGGCTGCTCTCAATCTGTTCATCCCCAGCCTGTGTTGATAGGGGGGCTGCTCTGACCTGGCTGCAGCACCTTGCACTTGGCTTTGTTGAACCTCATGAGGTTCCCATGGGCCTCTTCTCGGGCTTGTCCAGGTCCCCCTGGCTGGCATCCCATCCTTCAAGGGTTTCAACAGCACCACTCAGCTTGTTGCTGTCTGCGGACTTGCTCAGAGTGCACTGGATCCCTCATCTCATTCACAAAATACCTCAAATTAGAAAGATCAGGTAAGGAAGAACACAACAGTGGTGATGCCTAAAGAGACCAACCTAAAAACAGACACTAGACACGAGTAAGGGAATAAAGGTGGATATTTATTTGAAAGGCCTTCAGAGGTACACCCTGAGCAGGCCAAAGGCTACACCCAAGATGGACGACGAGTCACGAGTTCTTCACACTTTTATAGGTTTGGTCCATTTGCATATCAACTCAATTTCACGAATTAAACTTTAGCTAATGATGTAATTTCCCCTCAGCTTGCCCCCCCTTCTCAAGATGCTGGTTTACACATTTTGGGCCTAGGACAGTCTGGGTGTCCTTGGAGACAGAGCCTGGAGAGGCTTTGTTATGTCTGTCTTAGCATGAGAGAACAGCAGCTAACAGGCTACAAGACACTTCAGAGTTACACACTGGGAATACAGAATTTGAAAAATATAAAAGCTAAAACATAAGGCATCAGTGGGAATTTTTATAGATTTATTTAAGAGTAACGGTCTTGAAGGGAAATAAACTCCAAATTTTGCTTCATAAATTCTCTCAAAATTTATCATTCAAATGTTAAAAAGAAAGAAGAATGGAAGTGAAGAATGTATTTACTTTCTTTGTATGCAGAACTGCTTATTTGTATCTCTATTTTAGTTGCTGAGCTGGCAGTGGGATTATTTTGATCTCATACACACAAGCAAAAGGATAAATGCTCAGAGTAGAAAATATGCCTCATGCCCACTACAATTCACTTTCTCTTCAAAAACATATGTCACCCCTTCCTGTTTGTTGACCAAACCATCACTGAAATTCAGGAAAACAACAGCATTCAAGAACCTGAAACTGCAATAAAAGATACAAGAATCAGATCATTTGAATTATCTTTTACAAGGGCCGTGCAGTGAGCAGCCATGAGAGAACTTGGCCGATTTGCATTAGAAATGCTTTTAGCCATTTTATCAGTCCGACTCATGTCAATGACAGGCATTATCTTCATGATTGCTCTGTTTGCTGCACTGCAGTTCCGTGGTCTTACGTGCGAATCTCGGGTGTTAGCCCGGATTTACTGCCCTCCTATCCTACTGCATAGACCTACATCAGCCCCGTGTCCCAGTTATCTATGTTGTAAACACCTCTTGCCAGGTCCACATTGTTCCATTTTTCTCCCTTTTGCTTGCTACTGCTATTATCTTTTTCTTCTCTCTGCTCTCCATTCCAAATATTTTATCTCCTTTTCTTTACTAGGGTGCCAGAAAAAGCAAAGACAGATCCTGCTCAATGACTCTGACTCCTAAGGTTGGAAGATATTTTCTGACTATCTCATTATCCATATTTTTTCATATCATTGGGCCATCACTGTTAGGAAATGACCTGCCAAGTGTTTTAACACCAAAATACCACAGGAATGAATCCACTGTGAACAAATAGCAAGCAAATTTTATAGTGGACATAAATTTTTGTCCATAATATAAGGGTTCCAAGTTGTTTGTTTCCTAATTTAATTTCTTTTGTGATTATGATTACTTTGATCCAATCTTATCCTGTATCAGAATGAATTTTTGAAATTTAAGGAAGTCACAAACAGCCTTCTTCCTCCCCCCAAACAAACAAAAGCCACAGTCTCTCTGTTTGCTAAGAAGTAAAAATATGAATAGAAGAAAATCTAAAAAAAATTTAATGGTGGTGCTTACATCTTCCATGACAGTTATTACATTAAAAGTCTCTCCTCTTAAGGGCAATGCTTTAACCAAGACTAGCAGGGAAAAAAAGCCAGAACATGGAAAAGACTAAAGACTAGACACAGAAATATGTTTGGATAAAAGGTGGTTAATCCCAAAGACTTGAGTTAGAGGATTATGGGGCTTCTGTAGGGCAGATGGTTGTTTATCGATGTCACAGAATACAAAAGGCAAACAGAGGGGAAAAAATGAATAATTTTTCACTGAGTAAAGATTTCCACATCCTAGATACTCCTAGTAGTACAGGCATTCTTCAAAACCACTCAACTCTGGTTTGCCGACAGACTTTGCAAAGGCACTAAGGAGTTTTGTTTCTCAGTTTGCAGTTATATCCCCATCTCTTTTCAGTAGTTTATAAACATTGCACTGCAAGTGTCCTGTGTGGCAAATCTTCACAAGCTGCATTCATAAAGAAAATCATTAACACTCATAGAAATTATAGCATAGAAAGAAGGTCACAATTAACAAGTCTGCCCTTCGAAGTTCACCCCAGTGCACAAGCACTACATTATAATGATTGTATTCTCTCATCTTTTCCATTCTTAACAAATAATGTGTTGTGTTGTTCTCCTCACTGGCTTAGGAGAGCATTCCTTCTCAAATGTACTCTTCCTGCAAACATGAGTAATATCAAACAAAAGATAAGAATGTATAGGGTGTTAATACTAGTAAGTTGAATCAAGAAGCTAACTGTGAAAAATTAAACTCCCTGTAGATATAAATATCTAAAACTGCAAAATAAAATCTGGGACAGAAAATTTTGAGATTATTTTGGATAAAACACAGTATTTTATTGTCACTTTACCTGAGCATAGTATTAAAAATTTAAATTCTGAAATCATATTATCTTAATTTTATAATACATAAGAACTTGTTGTGCCAAAACACTTTTTATTATTTTCTAGCTGAAGCATCTGGCTAAAAGCAACATATGACTTACATTTTTTCTTCTATAATTTATGCAGACTGTGAGCCTTTTTTTCCATGAAGAATGCACATCATGGAAGCAAAATATGTCATATGCAGAATTTTCAACTGCATTACAATCCTACATTGTATCATGACATAAATCAAGTTTTACAGGACAACCTAGCTTAGAAAAAAGAATGTAGATGGCATGCTTTTTACTGCTTAGTCATATGTGTGCTGCTATAAAAAGATGTAATCCTTACAACCTTCTTATCAGAGAGATATTTTAACCCTGGACTTCAAAAGTCCGTCTGCTATCCACCACCAGTCTGAATTTCTCTGGCTTGAATATTACTCTTCCACCAATACACTTCTCTTTTGCACTGTTGAAACAACATTCATGTTGATACTTTTTTCTAAATATTCTCATAAAAAGAAACTTTCAGAAAATCATAAAGATAACTCACCAGCCTTCATATCGAAGAATTTGTATAGGTGTAATTCAAACACCTCCTTAAATAATATCAATGTATTTGGAAAGAAGACTAAAAATTCCAATCAATCATGAGGCAGAGCTTTGCAAAAACATTGCAGTCTTGGCACAGATGCAATTAATAATTATGTGCAGATGATTTTCACAGCAGATGTATAAGTGCTTTACTTAGTCACATCTGCACAGACATTTGAGAACAGACTTTATCTGGTATGCCAATACATTATCATTTTCTTAACAAAGGTTTATCAGACTAATAATTAATCATATTTTTGGTTTCCTCTTAAAGGAAATAATTCAGAGTTTTCTTAAAGGCAACAAAAATTTAATCCAAAATTATGGCTTCCAGGAAAAACAGGTTTGACTGTCAAGATTTTTTCCAGACAAAAATTAGGAAAATATAAATACTGTCATTGAAAGTGCACAAGCAAGCAAAATACTTCCTTCTTTATTCTTTTTTAAAGTTTTGTAATATACACCCAGCAGAATTTGCTCCAGGTATTTTACAGGTCCTCCACATAAATGTGGACTTGCTTCAGAGTTGGATATTTAAATATTTATTACTTAACAATTGTTTTTCATTCACGCTTGTGCCTGATATTAAAATTTTCCACCAGCTTCAATTTTTCTGTTGTTTTACTTGAGAAGATTTTTTAAGAGATCTGAGTCAAATGACCACTTAAAACTTGCACAAACTGTAATGTTCAGCTTCTATTGGCTTCTAGCATAAAAATCTAGTCTGCAAGCATTAGTCTTTGCAAGAAAGTGGCTGAGAATTTGCATTTGTAAAAATAGGTTACCTTGAAGGTGCTTAGGTTAACTGGATTAATTTTTTGTAATTAAAACACAAATCCTTGCTCCAGTTGATGCATATGAGAGATTTCCTACTATATTCAGGGAAGCCAAAAATATTCTTACCAGATGAATTCAACAGAAAATAATCTCATTCTCTAGCTCTTCGTGCAAATTCTTCAAATACACATTTAAAATATAAATTTATCTAAAACTTAAATGTAGGAAACACACTATAATCAGACACTTTGATGGCTTTATAATCAACGATAATACCCCTCTCAACATATAAACTGAAACTTGGCTACACCTGAAAAAGGAGCACAACTCCCACTGACTGCAGAGCCTAGGTGTCTCTACTGCAGAGCAACGTAGAGATACCACTGGCCATCAGGGATCTGCAGCTCTCACCTTGTCATCCTGGAGACAAAACCTCTGCTTTCAGACTGCTTTACTCACCATTACTGATGGCACAGCTCTTCTTGCTGATGGTCTATATGGGTCAGACCAGAAACCTGTGAGGTGGTTGGCTGAGTGAACCTGAAACAGCCTTCAGGAATACACTCACAATCACTATTACATTTTCTCCTGCACCACATTCAATTTCCTTTTCTGTCATTTTCTTGACTTCTACATAAGCAATTCCAAAACTTCCCAGCTTTTGAATTGACTTCATGCTACCACCACCATCATAACTAGTATGAGACACTCAGACATAGTTAGCAATATTGTCCAGACTGACAGCAAAAGAAAAGGAGGAGAAAAGCAAAGCAATCAGTACAGCCCCAAATGAAAGTCTGGAGATTAAAGCCTACCTATTCTTAAATACTATGTTTTCATATTCCTGTACCTATTGCACCAAACAAAAAAATCACCAACGGGAAAGGAGGTTTCCTACTTGTTTTTTCTTTTTTTTCAAGAGTACTATGATCCTAAATTGAAGAAATAAAGTTAGCAAATATAAATGAGCCAAAAAAACTTGCACATGTGAGAGTCCCTTTAACAGGGATTTTTCCCTTCTGAAGATGTTAAAGAATATGGCAGAGGAAGAGTCGTTCATTATTTCACTTTACTATTCCAGTTATTTACTCATTTTCTGGTTTTGACTGTAGATATTTTAGATGTCAGTAGCAATAACTTTAAAAAAATATTTTTCTGTGGAAGAAAAACCTTTTTTTAAAGGCCCACAAACCATAAAGAGCTGTTCTGTTGCTGCAACAGTGGAAGTAAAGTGGTACCTTTACACATATTATTCCCATCTTTATAATAGGTATCATCTACAGAGACAAAGGGAGGAAGGTCAATGTGCTGGTTTAGATTACGATCTGACAAAATTCACTAAAAAGACATCTACTCATACTTTGACCCACTCTATCCTGCAGGAGACCAGAAGTGTTAGTAGACCTGTACAGAGTTAAAGAAAGTTTCTCAATTTTGTAGAGAGAACTGAAATTTTCTGCACTGAGGGCTGGTGATGTCCCATATTTTGGGTGAAGGAGGTAGAGATGGAGATGAGGGTTAAGGATTCAGGGCCAGGTTTGTTCCTGCTTCCTTCAGGCCATGGCTGCCACTGCAGCCTGAGGTGATCACTCAGCTCATCCTCTCCCTGTCTTCAGCAGCAACCACTGCACCAAACACTAACCTCTCTTACAGCAGCAACAGCAAGCTCAGCATGCAAAATAATCAACTGGGCAATTTCACCAACCCTAATTATTCTGGGCTGCTGCCTACTTAGATTAGTCCTGAAACCCATCCAACACATTATCTACACAATCAGCTGCAAAGTTCGACATGCTTACTTCTTCTACCACTTCTGCCAAAGATGCACAAACAAGCCCTCAGCTGGAAAGGGCATAATTGTATTTATGCAAACTGTGATCATGCTGGTAACCCCAGCCACTCTATTGAGCTTATTATCAGTCACACACTAACGTGTAGAAAGGGCTGTTGGCAAATGCTGCTCTAGTTCAGAGCACACAAGGGGCTGGCACTTACCTCTGAGGATACATTCAATTGCTAATTTTACTCATTTGCATCTTGTTAGAAATTCAAGCCAATCCAAGTAACAGAATACATCAATCTTAGAGACCCAGAAAATTCAGTTCTTTTCAGCAAACATGAAATACTTCATTTGCTTTAATAGTCTCAATATGTTACTTCTACATGAAAAGGCCTTGCAGAGCATGTGATGCCAAGTTTATTGAGTATCCGCAGTTTACATAAACTCTGTTTTTTGCTTCAGTTCATTGCAAGTACTTCGAGATAGAGAGTACCTTCACAAAGCATTTCAGCCTGTGCTCCTTCAGGCTGGTGTTATCTGCTCACACTTCCAGGAAGGAACGTGAATTCAGCACAAACCCTCCCTGGCATCAGCCTGCAGCAGGATCCCCTGTGCCACCAAGAGCTCAGTATTTACCACATAAGAGCTGGCAAAGGACTCTTTTTCCACTTCTTACCCCATCCCACCAGCGAGGAGGCTGAGGGTGCACAAGAAGCTGGGAGGGGACACAGGTGGGACAGCTGGCCCCAGCAAGGTGCCCCAAACCATACAATGTGCTGGTCAGTAATAAAAACTGCAGGGGACAAAAATAAAATCTGAAAGAACAAAAGTTCTTCTGCAGCCCAGAGGAAAAAGACTTCATGTCTGTTCTCACTCTTTGGCAAATGCATTAATCAAGAAATGGATGATGAAATCTAGCTCTTTTACTTTCTTTAATACTTGACTTTCAGTTACCATAAACCTCATTTTTTCTCTTTTAAATATTATCTGATGTTTCATGAAATTAATACAGCTTTTAGATTTGATGTAGGAAAATACTGTATTGAACTTCAACAGTCAGGAATTAAGTAATTCCAAGTAAATTTCAAATTTTCAAGTATATAAAAAATACTTAATGAATTATTTGAGCCTAATTTATGAATCTATATTTTCTCCTAATATAATTTTAGAACTGCCTCCCCTCACTGATTTTAAATTCACCAAGCATCTTTTTCTAAAAAAATAAAAAGTTAAATTATTACATCATATAACTTATTCTCTCTTATTACTGGAATGGTAATGATAGAAATAACAATTATCTTCTGATTTCTCGGACCCTCATTTTAAAGACCAGGAAAGTACTTACTCTAAATACAATTGTTTTTGAAATTTTCTTCCAACAAAACCTATTGTTCTCTTATCTGTAGAGCTTTTCCTATATAAAATTGTATTTAATATTTTTCTTTAAATAATATTAATCCATTTACAGATCTGTTAGCTCACAACACCTAGAAGACTATGTTGAAAACCTAAAACAAATCAGCCAGTTCATATAAGGCATACAGCAATGCATATTCTCAAATATAAATATAATTCTATAATTAAAACACAGTATAATCTGTTCTGCTTATTTCTTCACATCTTCTAAATTCAAAACTTCTCATATGAAAAGATGGAAAAGCCATCTAACTGAACTCCAGAGCAGAGCACTTAGGAGATCTGTTTAGGCATTGAACTAAGAATATTTTGTCTTTTTTAGGCAGGCTCAGTCCTCATAATTATTAATGAATATGCATTCAAGTTTAATGAGATGAAGTTTTACCATTTGCAGCGATCCTAGGAGCCCAGATTACATATAGTTATGAGTGTTGCTCTCTATTTCTGTTTGCACACAGGCAAATGCAGAAACTTATACTTTAAGGTTAATACCAATGACTTTACCAGGATAATTTAGAATGCTTAAAAACTAAGACTGTATCTTTCAAGATGAAGGTTTAAAACACCTGCAAGGCTAGATGAATGTTTTGAATGTAAATCCTCACCTTAAATGACAACAGAAATCATCTATTTAAATGAACTATTAAGAGACATCATAGATTCTCATCTCTCCTTCACACAAACGCTGGATGCCTTTCAAGAAATGCCCTTTGATCAAGCACGAGATGTTCTTCAGTAATACAAGTTACTGAGCTCAATAACAAATTAACAGCATGTCACTGAATGGACTGTGATAAATAGCAGGCTGCATTAGATGTTGTAATGGTAATTATTCATTCTAAATTCTGTGAAGCTATAAAAACAGTTTAGAAAAAAACAGCAGAAACATTCCACAAGTCCTAAAGCAGAGCTTTCCTGCTCAATAAAGCATTGTCAGTTGACCAAGTTAAACTCTAGACAGCACTATATTGGTTCTATTGCAATAGTACCTAAAAGCAGCAGTCAAGGATTAGGACTCTCTTGACTATTCCTCAGCCTGTAATTTGGAAATGCAGCTACAATTTTATGCTTATGTTTTTATCATAAATAGTTTGCAAGTACATGATCCGATGGGGCTGTCTAGTTCAGCAAAATCTGCTTTATTTTTACAGGGAATATAACAGCCAAAGCATTTGGTGGATTATGCTACGTAATACCAAATTTAAACCTCTGATAGGCAGGCCAGATCCCTGGCCTTGAAAAAGACCTACAGTGCACTCCTAAGCCACCCAAGCGGGCTTAGTGAGGCTTCCGATGAGCCGGCCGGGGTGAGAAAGTTTTGGGGTAGCATAGAAATGAAAATGCCAGCTACTCGGCATATACTTGTGGATCCAAAATACTTCTGCACCCCAGCAAGTCTCACCTAATAAAGAATAAATTGGAGAGGCAAAAGTGTGTATCTACTTTTCTAGTGGACACTAGGACATCACAAGCTGATGTGATACAGTCCAGCCACAGCTGTGCAACACTTGAACTGCAGCTGTGTCCACCATGAGTCACACTGAGACCCTACCCACTCTGTCCTCCAAGAATAGTAAAGCTTTGGGGAGCTGTTGTATATGTAACTTCATTTACAGATAAAATAAATAAACCTCATTAAGATCTACAAATGGAGATCCAATGTGGGAGACAAGGACGTCTGTGTGTCTTTGTTCCCCATTGCTACAATCCAAAGCCTAAAATGCAGGGCAAAACTCAAATCCATCAATCTTCTACAACTGAGATGAATTCCCTTTTGTCACTTGCTGTTAGACAATCCATTTGGAAATTATTTACAACCCCTCTTGACAAATATGATTAGAAAAGATTTGGCAAATGTACTAGCTGCAATCATACAAAGATAAATCTTTAATAACGTCTACTCTTACAGCAGAAGAGTTTTAAAAGGAAATTGGAGAAAAAACATTCAGCTAGAAAGATCTAAAGAACAAAAAATACTCAGAAAAATATAGAGCAGCTAAAACAGAGAATGATGAAATATATTAAAAACTAAAAAATTATTGAAATTCATTTGACAAAATGCAGTTCCTGAAGTTCTGCTTTTTGAGCTTGCTTATCCCATTGCAATAAACTGCAATAAATGATGTAATAGTGAACAGGAGAGACAGTTTCTATGGCTTCTTATTGCCAAAGAAATCACTTAATTATGTATTTTAGTGCATCTCTGCCAGAGGTCTTGACTGTAGGAATTTACTTAAGGAACAATATTTTTGCAAGTCCTAATTCCTTAGGAAAGTTCCCTATATATTGCAGTGATACACAGGAGCCTCAAGAAGTTCAGCAGAGCCACAGATATTAGCAACCAAATACTAACAATTCTCTCCTAAGCCTCTGTGAATTGTGATTTTTGTTCAGAGGCTTCTAATAAACTCTCTGTCTGTTTTCATAGTGACATAAAATGCACACCTATAGAAGGAAGGTGATGTGCCACTTTAAATTAGGGTCTTAAGTGTTTTAACATGGACAAAACAAGACATTTTCCTGCAGACTCACTCTTCAAAATGGCTGAATTACATTTTCGGAATTGTCATGGGGATTTAAAAAAAAAAAATTTAAAAATATTTAAAAAAAAAATCAGCCTGCTGCACAAATCCAGCAAAGAAAACTGCAGCACAAACAGCCAAGTCTCACTGATACAGAACCTATAGACAAGGTAGGAAGTCTGAGACAGTGCTACAATCTGGTTTTTTTCAAACAGTCCAGGTGACCTGCAACTGTTATCTATAATTAGCAACAAAATTATATAATTACAATGTACTTTCACGGTACTTCTTACAGCACAATTTACTCTTGTCAATAAAAAGCGAACTTCAGCTTCACACAGCTCTGTAAAATGCTCAGCTATCTGTACCTGTGCAGAGTCACTGAAGGTCAGTGCCTTCAAAGGGTGATGGGATTTCACACTCACACAACACAAACGTAAATGGCTCAAAGAGATAGGGCACTGTGTACAAGTCCCTTTCCAGATATTTAAAAAGAACAAAGGTGTTGACTAAGAATTCTGTGCTCTCATTGAATTTCATAGACACACCGAGACTTTACCACTTTTGAAAAATAAAGCTTTTATCTTCCCCTGTGATGCATGTTCTTTAATCATCTGATCTACTGTGGAGTGAACACAAGGAAGGTGTTAGTACTAATGATAGCAAATCATAATATTAATGTTTTACACCCACTTTTTAGTTACTTTGTACAGATAAAAAGAGAAGGGAACAACAGAAAATCAGACTCAGAAAATATCGAAAGAGAATCATGCTCAGATGCCTTAATGTGCATCTATTTTTGCTGCATTTTTCCTTTCTTAAAGAAAACTATTGGTAAAAAAGGCAACAGCACTAAGTAGATCATGTATTTTTCTGGTACAAAGTTTGCCACAACCATATATTTTGTGAACTTAACCTACAGCAGTAACACAAAGTATTGGCATTTTCCTAGATGCTTGTTCTCATCTTACACAGGTGCCATAAAGGATTCTTATTTGCACAAGCTTACTGCTTAGAGAAGTCATTTTCTTCCAGAGGCCAGGGCTGCAAAGCTGCTTATCTCACAGGGTATCTGTACACAAGCAGAGCCTCCGTAGTAACAAGGACATGGGCATAGCAGCTCAGCACACACTCATCACGTGAATATTTACCCAGGGTGTCAGCAGTCAGCACTCTGCAGCTCCAGCCATCAGCACATTAACCACTGCCCTCAAAACGGGTTCTCATCCGTCAAGATGAGCCACAGTCACGCTTTGGACTGCAGTGCAGACCTATCTTTAGATAAGGTATGTGGTTTCAATTTTAGGAAAATAGGAATACCAAGAGGCTCTCACCTACTCTGTCATCTCTCAAGCTGTCACATACATCACCCTTTATAATTTGCAATTTTGCCTGTGATGTTGCCAGCGTTGCTTGAAAGTCACACTATTATTTACTGCTTAGTGCAAATGTGGTCCATTAGGCAGCTGAGTTATCTAACAGCTCTTTGTCACTGGACATGGCTCTCTTTCTTCTCCATGCTGCTCCCAGCAGTGTGACTGTGCTCTTTTTGGCCATTCTGGTAAAGGTGCAATATGCCATAGTAATTCGCCAGCTTATTAAGGTGAAAGGAATGTGTTCATCTGTTCTAGCAGTTTAGTTTCATACCAGTGTGGCCACCTAAAATGGCTCACTAAAAGTCATGTAAATGATGGATTTGGTCCAGATCAAAAATCATGAGATAGGATGAGGAATGGGGCTTTCATTCCAGACGACAATGAGCTTCCGGCTCACCCCAGCTCGCCTTAGTGAGCCACACCTCAAGACAAACCCTTGTGTTCTCGGTCTCTTGAAGTGGGTCACGAGCACTTGGTGACTTCTCAGCTTTTTATGGGGTCTTTAAATTGGTTCAGCTGCTCTACTGGCCTGAGTTTCCATTAAAATTTTATACATTTACAGTGAAATTCATGGGTTTGAAGGGATTAAATTTTTCTTGCAATACTACACACACAAAGCAAAGAGCTGAAAACCCTCTCCAGCTACCTCTGGTTATACTGAATTACATCTATGAAGATTTCAATATGACCACCTTGGCTTTTGTAAAGGATCATAGTGATTGACTTGAGGCAATGGATTACATATGTCAGAAAACCAGGAACTTTCAGCCTTATGAATATACTTTGTACACTGAAGAAAAAAAAGCAGCCCTTTAAATTGTGCTGGAATAATTAGTCTGAAGTTCAAACCTAATGCTGATGACCTTCTTCAGTCAAAAACTTTCAAGAACAAATTCAATTTCTTCAAGTCACCAATATGCTAGCTTTAAAAAATGAGGGTTTTGTAATATTCTTTTTTAAAGTGTATTAAAATTGCATAATAAAAACAGAACATGAAGACTTTTCGAAGGGACTCATCTTTTAGATATTTTCAGTATGAACAGATTTTCAGAACTAAGCTTAGAAAAATAATTTAATCCAAACAATAATATGCAGAAATGGTAAAATTATTAGAAATTGTAAAATCCAATGGAACATACTGCATGCATTAACTTCCTAGTAGTAGTAAGAAGTGTAGTATCGGAACACAGTATTTTTCTCAGTGCATCACGAGCCAAGCCTTTCCTTGTTATAGATGTATATAGAAAATGGCCTAAAATAGGCAAAACAGTAAATAGTTATGGAGGTTTGCGATGAAATCTTTTATGTGATTCTATTTAGATTATATAACTAATGCCCATATATTTACATTTTCCAAGTAAACAGATTATATAACTAGGAACCTAAAAGATATTCATAATCTAAATGTTCAGAAAGGCAGAAAATACAAACATCAGAACTATTTCTTATAGAATGTTTCTCTAGAATACCATTGATCTGAGTATATTTTTGTAAGAATTGCTGTCTTCAATCTGGCCTAAACTTCAGTGTGTGACACAGGTATTTTTTATGTACATATTCATTCAGTTCATCTTTCTCTACACATTTCCAAAGAATATCTTAACATAGAATATAGTGCTGCATGAATACATGGTATTAAGTTCACTTTTCTATTGAAACAGCTGAGACATAAACCAGAAGCTCCAATACCACACACTTCTTTCCTAATTTGCTTCACCATGCTCATAAATGCTACTCAGACATTCCTTGGAAACAAGTTACTTAATCAATGAGATGAAATGGAGAAATCAGATGTATGTGACTTCCACAGCACTTTCGACAATTTAGCAGGTTAAATATTAACTGAAATAAAATTTTTAAAAGTATCTTCAAGTCTGAAAGCCTGTTAAGTGCTGCAGCATGATCAAACAAATCATTGCCTAAAGTACATGGCTTCAAAAAAGAGGAAAGTGTGGAAAAAAAAAATAAAAGAGAAAAATTTAAAATTCAGTAAAGGGAAAAAGAACCACGAGTAATGTAAAGGCTTTGATGGGTTATACAAAGGAGGGCTGGCAGTCTTGTTGGGGGACCTCAGTGAAATTTCTATGTGATATCTCTCCATTTTCCCCTTTCTCTTTTACTCTGCAATGGTTCTGCAAATACGTAACAATGCCCAACCATGTTCATCTAGTAGTCAAGACCAAAAGTCTGCAGACCTGCTTTGTCCTCAATACAGCTGAATGTTATAAGATGTCACTATTTTAGCAGAAAAGCATGATATACTTTGTGTGAAATATTTCCTGAAGTAAATTAGACATTTTTTTTTAATCCTTTCATATTTCAAAGCCACATACAGAACTTTAAGGCAAAAAAGTTATGATTTATAACCAAGAAAAAGCAAAGTGGGCTAAACATTCTTCTTTTCTTTGTGCAATAGTCTTTCACCTTCCCATGAAAAATAGGACTAGTTCAGGAGAAAACGTAAAAATATTAGCCTATATGTTAGCATAAAACTTCATTCTTAAGAGAGATGTAGGTACTTTGTATTCCAAGGCAAAATAAATTTCTCAACACAAGTTTATAACAAAACCACTGAGCACTAACTTTATAGATGGCAATGACCCAATTCTCTTCCAACAGTTTTATTTAATATTTTCTTAATTATCATAAAAGTCATTATCATTACATCACATTTTTTCTACCTTGCCCCTCAAATAAGGATTTCAATATCAGTGGACCGTCACAGGAGAAATGCATTAATGATCCTTTGATATTAATGACAGACACCATAAACTTTAAAACACATTTATAGGGTTTTAAATATACTTTCAAGTGAATATTATTACTGGAAAAAGTTAGCTACAATTGTCACAAATAGGGTGAAATTGCGTTCCTGAATCAATAATCAGATTCCTAGGCAGATGGCCTGATTCTTGAGGCACTCATCATTCAGCTCCTGCTGAGGGCTCTGACTGGGAAGGGTTTCTGTAGGGTTGTCACTGTGACTATCCACAGTGTCTGCCTCACCCCTCACACCCGAGCCATTGCCTTCACACAGGAACAGCTTCACTGTCACACAGCAGCTCCTGGACAGCTGCAACTCAAATTACAGCCAGACACAGGACACAGAAATTGGTGCCACTTTACCCAGACTATTCATACCAAATATTTCTTCCTGGTGCCCAGATTGTGAATTGCAGTGGATGAGGCCTGGATGGACTGAGAACTGTAAAAAGATGGAAAGAACATGCTTTCCCCTGACAAACATAGGCTTCCAGGTCTCACCCTCGACAATATTCAGTTTAATCTCAAGCAGTTTCTGTGAATAATCCCAGGTCTCAAATGGCACATTTAGGGGATTTTGGGACAACAGGGCTAAAGGACAGAGCATCTAAAGGAATACAGTTTTCACATGAATGACATATATACAACCCGTTCTGCCTGTTTCCTCTTCATTTTGGTTTCTCTATTTCTCCCATACTGATTATCCTATCCTTAATGAAATACACATAAAAATAAAAACAGAACAAGAAAGGCATGTTTTTAAAGAAAATATCAAAAAACCCAAAACCCTAACCATACAATTGATAAAATACACCCAACTAAATAATCACTTTTTTAATTAATTATGTAAAGTTATTTGACAGTGGCCCATTTTGTTTCTGACACTTAACTGAAGAAGTAACAAAATTACCTGCAAAATCAATTTAACTATACCATAGGAAAGCACTAACATAATCTAAAATGACACTGAGTATAATCTGTGACACATAGGTTTAAGTGTTTTGTCTTATTAGAAGAATAATTATTTCAACAAAGTATGAAGAAAATTATTATTTGAAATACACTTCATGTATTCTGGAGATATTACATGTGTTTTTTTCTTTTTGTGCTGTCATTATTTTTGTTTGCTGGGACTCCTCTGTAAAAAAGACTAAAAATCAGAGTATTTACATAAATATTCAGAAAACTTCAAAAGAAAAACTCCATGATGGCTTTTTGTTCTATCATGGCATTGTAAAGAACTGAAATGTTTTGCACAGAATCCAGCAGGTCTTCATTTTGCCTTATCTATGCCAAATCCATATTAATTATTAGCACTTATCCCTGATGCAAGATTTGATTAACAAGTAAAAATTTCTAACTTTGTTAAACTGAAATAGTAGTTTGAAATAAGTGGAGCAGGTTTAATAAAAACTATATTTTAGAACTACCTACTTTGGAAGCCTTGCATTTCATAGGCTGACACCCTTTCCAGCCATGTTTGTACAAAAATGTCTTTCATCCCTATTATAAAGTTAATGGATATTTATTGATTTTATTCAGCAAATATTCCACCTGCCAAGATGGTAAAGGATAGTGAGAAATTATCTTGGAATGATAACTCAAGTTTCTTTCATTCTCTATTTAAATTTGGAAAAGATAAAAAAGGGTGCAGAGAAAGCAAAAGTATTTTTATGATACTTTTAATATTGGTCACTCATATAATTTGATGGTTTACAGTTTCAATTGAAAAAGAACCATCTTTACCTTCAGAATAGAAAATTTTCACAAATTTCAGGGTGAAATACATCTTGCAGTTAGTGTTAAAAACGTAAACTGAAGATAGATTCCAATGATGAAAATTTTCCATAAGTTAAAAATATTAAAAATCATATTGTCTTATTAATAATAAATTTAATCTCATCTGAAAACATAGATAACTACAACAAATGCACTAAAATACTTTAGTAATAACTCATAGTGCTTTTGTTGCATCATCTCAGAAGATAATTAATCTTTTGCCCAGACAACACTTCTGCTATAGCCATAGTTCCAGCAAAGTCCCGGAGTAAAACGAAACAGGATTAAAGACTTACAGTTCTAATTATTTGTGTACATTTGTATACAAAAGGTTCAGATTGCAATTTAGGCAAGGTTTTAATCAATAAAATTGAATATTAGACATTTTTGCTTCAATTGAAGTGCTATGAAAATATTCATGTTCTTTCACTTATGATAAAATATTCTCTATTCTCCTATTATTATATAAAAATATTTCTTCTTCCTTACTTCAGGAAATCCCTGTCTATCCTCAGATTTTGAGAAGGCATAATCAGTTACACACCATCTTTTTGGCACGTATTTTAATATCTTAGAGGACAGTCATCATCATTTTATCAGGAAGCTTCAAATGTTAATATTTACCATCTTTTTGCCTAGTTAGAGTTACCCCACAAAAGTTTCCTGGCTTGATGCCGTGTTTACCTGCCTGAATGCTTCTGCCAGCAGGAGTGATAATAAGGGATGTGAATATGCAGCCAAGAACTGGGAAAAGGCAGGGCTTTTTCTATGAGGGATATTACTGTCTTATGCCAAGTTTAAATTACTGCAAATCTAAAATATTTTACAGTAGAGTCCTCTAAATGCTGCAGAAGATCGCACCCTTTTCATATATATCTTCTAAGGAACATGGAAGTGTGTAAGTAGGAGAAGGTTTGGCAATAACTTCTTTTAAAATTCTCTACAATTAGAAATTTCTGTAACTTTAAACATTCTAGTTCTGTTCTCATCTATGCATCTGCGAAAAATATTTTTCTAGAAAAAATATCATAGGAAATACTAATATTTTAAAGCAGTTAGGTACTTCTTAGTCAATGTTGTAAGAAACACTTTCAAAGCTGTGACTTTCTATTGCTTAAAAATATATGAAGAAAAGTGTAATATTTCTTATCTCTGCATATTTCTTATATTTGCACTTAAAATACAGGCAGTTCATAGGAATAAGCTTAAAAAATGGAATAATAGAATTCTGAGTTTCCAGTCAAACTCTTTATACATTTAAGTTATATTTACCTTACATAAGAGGAAGAGGTGTCTATGAAAAGAAAAAATATTTAATTACAAAAACAAAACACAATCTCCTACTCTGCAATATTAAGTGAAATAATAAGAAGGAATTTTGTCACTCACTGAAATCTGTTTTCATAAAACATGTCAAACATTTCAGCATTTTAAATAATCAATTATTCTCCTTTTGACCATTTAAAATTTGTACTTTGAATTCTAAGATATTTCTATACTGAAACTGTGTGAAAATTCAAAGTCTTTTTGTTCAACTGCTGCAGCTCAGTCCTGAAATTTTGCCTTCTAGTGTAATTTGTTCCAGAGAAGTTAGACTTTCAGGAACTCTCTAACCTGAATGAAACAAATTTTAGAAACAATGACCTCATTCTGATCTAATTTAGCTCAGTGTAACTTTGAAGTCAAAGTTGTTGAAGATGTATGAAACTGGCACAAGTAGGATTGAAATCAGGTCCCTTATTTCTCTGAATTTAAAAGTGAAAGTGCTATGCCGGAATCTCACTTCCTTGGCATCTCTGCTCATGTAAGACACGCACTGTTCTTGCAGAAGCACTCAGGAAATGTGCTTTCTGCTCCTCACACCGTGAGCTACCATACTTTTTCTAACTTGTGACAAGTATATTGTTTTCATATAGACTTAATTCTTTGTCAAAAACTAAACTGGATATCTACCAGATTAGTTTCAATACTGCAATAAACAAATAGGTCCTGAAAGCTCTTCCAGACATAAGGATATTTTAACTTTTATCATGAAAAAGGGCAGTTCTTCCTATGTTTGTAAATGACCATAACACAGCCAATGCAAGGTTATAGATTTATGTTTTCAATGCACTTAGTGACAAAGAACAGTGTTTCCACCTGGTCCTGCACACACACATTTCTGCTCACACAGCCTGCACTCTGATGCTTTCAATCAACAACGCAGGGATATTGAATATTTTAAGATCGCTGGAGTCCATCCACATGTTGTGTTGGTCAACAGCTGGCTGAATATGAGCTGGCAGCATGCCCAGGTGACTAAGAAGGCCAGTCACACCCTGGCTGGTATCAGCAACAGTGTGGCCAGCAGGAGCAGGGCAGTGATCATCCTCCTGTACTCAGCACTGGTGAGGCTGCATTTTAAATACTGGATTCAGTTTTGGGGCCCTCACTACAAGAAAGACATTGAGGTGCTGGAGCATGTCCAGAGAAGAGTATCAAAGCTGGTGAAGGGTCTGGAGCACAAGTCCTATGAAAATTGGCTGAGGAAGCTGGGCGTGTTTAGCCTGGAGAAAAAGAGGCTCAGAGGGGACCTTATCACTCTCTACAACTACCTGAGAGGAGTTCTAGCCACACGGGTGTGGGACCCTTCTCCAAAGTTACACGAAACAGAATGAGAGGAAATGGCCTCGTGGTGTAGCAGGGGAAACTTAGACTGGATATAAGGAAAAAATTCTTCACCGAAAGGGTTGTCAAACACTGGAACAGGAACAGGCTGCCCAGGGAATTAGTTGATTCACTGTTCCTGGAGATATTTAAAAGGCGTGGATGTGCCACTGGTTTAGTGGTGAACTTGTCACTCTTCAGTTAACAGTTGGACTTTATCCCAAAGATCTTTTCTAACCAGGATTCTATGTTTCTATGCATATGAGTTTCTTCGATAATAAAAACTATCTAGCTATCATGTTTTAATAAAATAAGAGTGAAAGCAAACACTAAATTTAAGAACTGCACCTCTGACAAAACACAAACACATTTGCCTTTCCCACCACAGATTCCACCCACATTAGATGTCAGCCACCATTTGTGCAAAGATATCTCTCACAGAGTGCTCTGAAAAGTGGCTGGGAGCATGGTATGCGTGTGTGCCTGAACTGTTTACCATCACTGGAAAATCTACTATGTCCTACTTTATATTTAAAACAAGTTAGAGCAATATTTAGAGCTATCACGCACCTAGACATCCGTGAATGAATTCTCTTCTTCCACGCAGAGATTGTCTCTTGCTGAAACCTTAAAGTTTGAGAGATTTGTATAGAACTGTAGGGCATTCAAGACCCTCAAATGTTTGGGGAAAGCGCAGAAGGAACCCCAGCTTCAGTGCAGGTCACCTCTCTCGTGCCTGTGTTCTGAGTGGGGGTACAACACCCCCAGGGATCACAAGCTTTCCTGAGTCTCTTCAGATTGGTCCTTTGGCAGACTGCAGGTGTGACAGTATTGCCATAAGGAATACATGGGCAGTGGTACTGCTTGATTTTCTAAACTTTCCTGTAAAGCCTGTGGACACACAGAATTAGCCTGTAGCACTCTGCTTCACATTCGCTTCATGCTGGCTAACAAATTATGGCCCCCCTTCAAACCTCCCCGAAGGCCTACTCCTTACAACTGCATTGAAAAACATCTAACTGAACATGCAGGTAAAAAAAATACTCTAACTGTCCCTCATAATAGAAGACATTTAATTGGACAAGCAACGTAGAAAGGTTGGCCTAACTTGCACACCACAAAATACAGCTTTATTTGGACCTCTGTAGGTGATATAGTTCAGTGGTCTCACAACTGTTCTCTTTTTTATAAACCACATTTCTCAGAGCCTTCGAATGGATCCATGTAAACTGAGATGGTTTTGAGAAACAACTGGTGATTTGAACAGTCTAGAACATTTATAAATATGTCATTATAATCCCTGGGTTTCATGACGGAGGATCTATTTTACAGCCATTTAAAATTTACGATTTCATAAAAACATTGGCATTTCAAGAACTGTTTTTCTCTAACATTTTAACCAATTTTGATCTTTCATTATTAGGGAAATTACCTAATATTTTGGTCCAAAACATATAGGCAACTTCTTTTTTTCCTCTCCAAAGTGTATTTCCTAAGACAGGCAGGAGGTCCTGTCATGGAGATACAGTCTTGAACCGTCTGCTCTGCTGATCTAAGGACTGGCAGTAAGTGTTGTAAAGGGAGACATCTTTGCACTTTCAGACACAGCAAGAGTAAAGAAGGGTCTCTTACATAACGGGAAAAAAATATTGTGGGTTTCAGAAAAATTTGAATAGCACAATAAGAAAGAGTTGTTTATCCTATTCACAAAAAAAGGCAGAGGCCATCTGGTAAATTGGTGTTCAGTTATGTCACTAAAGAGAGTTTCAACGCGTATGAAGACCTGCACAAAATTCAGTCTGGAAAATATGTCTAATTGTGGCAGAACGTAAGTTTCAGGTAAACACTTTTGTAACCTCAGCTATGTCCATCTAACACTGTTCTCATGCCTTGTTTCCTGAGCTTCTAAAGAATGAACTCATCTGTCACACTGTCAGCTCCTGACCATGGTCTTAGCACATCTCATCTCACCAAACACCCTCTCAGCCCTTCATGTCAATGCTGCCAGGTCCACGTTCCTTGCTCAGGGAGACCCAGTCTCTCTTTGCAAAAAATTCCAAGCCCAGCTTAGCCCTCCTGATCTTTTCTCTGAATGCCCTTTTCCCAGCCACTCGTCATCCCTACCAAAATGCTGGTTCTGCTTCTCAGATTCCTCTAACATACCACTCAGGAAGTTTCAGTTCTCACCTTCCCAGTTATCTTTAGAAGACCTGTGTCCTTCACTTTATCTGCTCTTCCCAAACTACAAGTCACAGGTAATGCCCACTTGATCTACCAGTTTAGCTCCTCTCTCTTCTTCTACAGCCTGTATATCAATCCACTGGTTTCCAGACACCGAATGACGTTTTGTTGCCAATCCTAAACTTCCTTCCCTTTTCTGCTCATCCTCCTAATGCACCCTGATTCCCATTCAATATGCCAGTCCTCAGCCTGGCATATGACCCAAAGTTCCTGCTCCAAGTTTGTTTGCATAACAAAAACTATTCAGTATCATAGGAATCTAGCTCTTCTGCAGTTGAATCTCCATCTACAAGGATTCTTCAATCATGCCGGTGTTTCACATGACTGACTGTGGGGTACCAGGGTCTTGTCAGGGTGTTCATCAGCTTTCTCTGCTCACATTTTCCCTCGACCCCCATAGAGAAGAGGCAGGAGCATTTCATGGCAATAGTTTCTCTGGCCATTACCAGAAACATGCATAAAAATAATTTTGCCTTGTCCCTCCCATGAAAACAACTGCATTTTTAAAAATCAAGGAAAGAATACCTTAAGGCAGATAGCTACTGAAATGAGGTCAGACCCAAATACTGAAAAGGCACAGGCATTCAGCAGTAATGGATGCTCTTCCCAGAGCTCTTAATCCAGCAGCTGATCACTGTCTCTATTGAACTAATAGAACTAAATCTCTATCTTCATTTTGTATGCATATTTATGTTCCAGCCTATATATGTATCAATTCTTTTCCTTTTGAAGATAAGCTTAAAAAGGCAAACTTTCAGTCCTTTTAAAGAGCATATGACTACAGTTTTTTCCTACACTTTTCAAAAAGTCACTATTTTCAGACTAATTTCTTAAAACCGGTGTTAGGGCCTTGTAAAATGTCTGATGCAAATCAGTGAACACCTGCTCCTGCAGCTCAGACCCAGGTTGCACCTCACAGCAGAGCAGTTGTTTGCAGGATCTGTGAAAAACTATGGGTATTCCAAGGAGAAAGAGATGGAAAAAAATTGTTCTCCTCTTTCAGAGAACTCTTTATTACTGCATCCAAATCCCCACTGTAACACTCCCATTCTTCATCACTCCAAGGACAAATGTTATATATTCAGCATTATATCTTGGGCCAAACAGACTTTGTAGGTAACTTAAAAGAACAGCTAAGAAATCTTCATGTCTGGGCTGTTTTTAAAGGGTGAAAAGCAAGTAATTTGGGGGGAGAAGAAACTAATTTTTATAAAAGGTGTTTAAAATAATTGTATTTTATCTATTAAGGAAATAATGTATTGCAATACAAGGAGGTCTGCTGGCAGCTTATGTGCTGGATTCCCTTTGGTGGTTTCATTAAGAAATCACTCTGAGTGCAGGCTGGTTTACACAGTAAGAGAGATTCATGAAAATAAAAATAATGAGGTATAACTTTCTATGCCTACCTATAGCTATCCAGAAGGCTGGATCCAGGTAGTGAGACCCACTCTTCCTCCTCGTCTTAAAAGATCTTTTCACTCCTCCCACACACCCAGCAGCAGCCAAATCTTCCCAAATTCACTCCAACACTTTTCTGGAGCTTCCACTCCAGTGGTTAAAGAGCAGAGGAGAAGCAGGAGGGTCTGAGGATATTATTCAATTATGTGGCCAGGGCTGCTGAGGCTGGCACCAGCTGGCTCTGGTTCCAGGTACAGGTGTTACTGCTGGAAGGACTTCCTGTGCTATGAATGGTCATTTCCTCCCAGCCCAGGACCCCCAGCACGGGCTGGGAGCAGACACAGTCAGAAGCAGTCACACCCTTCCCCAGTTCAAGCAGTTGCTCTTCTCCTTTATGAAAAACCAAGGCTATTCTCCACATTGGTTCCAGCCACGGGCCATCACTGGGCCACACTGACACAGCTACACTCCATATGTCATGACAAAGTGCTTACATTAATTCAATCAGGATTAAAAAGTACAGAGCATTTCTTTTCCTGCAAAATTTTTGCAAGCTTTTAAAATTAATTTATATAATAAATATCTAGCTTCATTCACTACCTCAGAAGTCAGGACAGACAAGACATTGTCATTATTATTAACTGTTGTTATCAATGAGAATATTTTCTTTGACACTTAAAATACAGAATTATTTAAGTGAAAGCTGTAAGTTTTGTAAGATCATTATTATGACAGAGAATCTAGCATTTTACAGCATGTTTTAAACTCCCATCTGAAGGAAGCAGAAGGCCCAATATGTAGACCAGACCCACTTCTTGGTGAAGTCTGGTGCATCCCTGGGACGTGGTTGTGAAGAGAAAGGTTCCTATCCTGGAAAGGCCCTCAGCCATTATGGATTTTTCAGGTAGGCAGCAAAGTGGCAATAAGAACTCCAAAGTCAAGCAAAGAAACACATCAGGGCTTTAAGATGACTGGTTAAGGAATCAAGAGCACAAGTGGTCTTCTCCTCTATTCTCCCAGTTGCAGAAAACGATGAGGGAAGAGAGGGAGATCCAGCAGATCAATATTTGACTCTGAGCCTGGTGTCACCAGCAGAATTTTAGGGGGTTTTGATCATGTTTACAGTTTACATGACACCAGGCCTGCAGACGACAAATAGGGGTCACCTGTCTCAAAAGGGGAGAAGGATCTTTTCTCAGGCATTAGCAGGACTCATGGAGAGAGCTTTAAACCAGGTGAAGGGGAAAGGCATGAAACCAGACTTGTTACAGATAAACCAAGCAGCAGCATTCCGATGTCTGAGAGACACTGTGCCAGTGGGGTTCTTCAGTCTGCTGTCTCCATGCAGGTAGGGGATAGAGATCCATGCAGCAGCAGACACAAGGTTTATTGATGTGTTAGAAGCCATGGAAGTGCTAAATTAGTGGTAATCAATTATCTTGCAGATTTTTTCCAACCTAAATTATTCTATGCTTTTATAATCCGAAATGTATACGCTTTGTGTGCTATGCGTACAAAAAATATATTGTTTGTATATTATTTTGATGTATACTACATTTCCTACGCTGAATTGCCTTAAATAAAAGTTTTGTTACTACTTCCCATGCATTGATTGGTCCTATTTTCCTCAAGGTCACTTCTTAGAACAAAATCATGAACACCATAAAGTTGGCATATGTTTTTTCTACTCATCAGGAAGACTAAGGGGGTCAAAGTTTCAGCACAGTTGTTTCACACAAGTACATGCAATTGTCTACTTTGACCTGGTGACATTTCCTTCCATTCTACACTGTCTTGCTCCTTACTTATCAGACCATGGTTGCTGATATTGACACATGAAAATTCAGAGTTATTTCACTTACTCTAGTTAATTACTTGCTTCAGAACCAATCTGACAGTAATATTAATAATAATAATAAATAGTAGTAAATTTTCTATTGCCAATCCACAAGAGCAGATGACCATTCAGGAGAAGTAACAATGATTCACTGGTACAGGAATAATAACTAAAAAAAGGTTAAAGCAACACACATGAAGGTAAGCAAACTAATAATACTCATTTGATTGAGTTTAAACTCATGGTCCCCAATACTTTCATATTTACATCATAAATTATCTTTTACAGGCTGGGAAATCATTTCAATCAATCTTAGTTTTCTTTCTGACATTGGAGTAACTCCAAAACTATGCCTAAAAAGCACTAAAACCAAAACTCATCATAGCACCACAGGAAAAAGAAACCCCCATTGGTTTAAACCACATCAGTCATTTTAAATTTGTTTCAAAACTTCAGTGGGTTAACTTTATACATACAGGTCTTTCTGCAGATCAGACAGTCTTTAACCTGCAGCAGACAGCATGAAACTGGCATAAGGTCTGTATCGTGTGCTCCAGTTAATTCAGCAAAAATGCGGTCATGCGCCCACACTTGATCCAGATCAAATGTGCACTCACTGTGATCCAGGAGCACGCAAATCTGGTATTAATGGACATGAAACCGTGGCCTTATATGACAGCCTAGCTTTAGATACTTTGCAGATTTCATTGACAGGTTTATCAGTAGGCATGTTTTTTCCTTTAACTTATCCAAATACTTATAGTAGCTATGATGTTGTTTTCCACGTAAGTCATTAAATTTAAATTTATGTAAATGAAACACAATCAGAAAAAAAAATCCCAATTCCCATCACAACAAAGTTGACTCATCTGTAAAGGGCTGCAGATGTGTGGTTGCAATCAATTTAAAAAGCTAAAACAAACGTCCAAAGTAATGAAAACCAAATCAAATCTATGTATTGAAACAATCAAAAAATTAGAACTCTTACCTTTTTCACTAACACTTTCACTTTCAATCTCTACATCATCACAGCTTGTATATTCAGGAGTGGATGCCAATTCTTCTTCTGAGCTACTTAATGAAACCTGGCGCATTTTACCTCCTTTTTTCGTTTTATGGGGCTTTGGTGGTGGCGGTCTGACAGATTCAGACTGGTCTGAGCTGAGTGAATCATTCCGTAACATGGTCTCCATCTTTTCACGTTTTGTTTTCCGTACAGCAGAACTGGGATCCAAATGGTGCTGTTTCCTTAATGAATCAGAGCGCCTCATGTCTGGTCTTTCCAGAGGAATTGGACTCCTCCTAGGTGTAGGAGGGCTATGATTTGTGGTCCTCTGACGATTGGGACTAGGTCCCTGAGCCTCTCGAGTTCTTTCCATAGAGTATGAACGTTGATTTTCCATGGCAGCCCTGCGCTCTGACACCGATCTTTGTCTTGATGGCCGTTCCATCCTGAGCATGGACATCCGAGAATCTTCCAACTCTGTATTTGCCAGTGAGACATCGCTATGTCTCCGTTCATGACGTGCTCGGGACACTTCAGCATGGATACGCATTTGTTCCTCATATGGCTGTGGCTTGACTGGATAACGAGCCAAATTAGGATCACTTCGGTATCGTGCCTGGTATTCCTCTTCCCTCCTTTGCCTTTCATATTCTTCCCTGCTTTGTGCATCTTCTTCTTCTACCGGATACTCCTTGGAACGCCTGCGGCTCCTTCTGTTGGAATCTCTGTAATCACCCAGTTCAGGTTCTTCATATAACTGAGGCCCACGCTGTGACCGCCTATCTGAATAATCTGATGGTGACCTGGGCATCGCACTGTCTGATGTAGCATACTGTGAATATTCGTCTCTCTCGTCCCTTTGGTCGTATCTTCTGCTCTGTTCTCTTGATATTGAAGGGCTTCTTTTCCTAAATAATCATGGCAAGAAAGCAGAAAGAGAATTCTGTCAATATTTTATGTAGCACAAATATACAGCCAATGCTAGTTAAAAGATAGAATGACCTGCTGATGGAAAAAAAATCCATTCATTGCATTTCTTTCTGAATGTGCTCTCGCATTTTCTGTACTAAATTAAAGAAAGCATGTCATGCTGTAAATCTGCTAATGGTGCACAGGTTGAACAAAAAACAGCTTTGAAGGAAAAATGCTAACACGACTTTATAAAATATAGAATACAAATACTTAGGCTACTTTGTAGTCATGACTGCTTTACAAGTACCAAAATTTTATAATCCTTTGTAATCATTTTACAACAATATAACTTGACCATATACTTATATTTCATAGAGTTTTATAATCCCCATAGAAATTAGGGCTAGAAGGATCATTCAGTTAGTTTGCTCTTTTAGCAGCTGTTATTGCTCAAAACCACACATTTCAGTTCCCACAAAACTGTAATTTGTGCCAAGGGCAGAAAACAGACAAAGATTCAATGGCAGCACTTGTCTAAATCAGATGAACTCAGAAGTCCTGAACTCAGAAAACAAACCACTTTTTTGTATAGTGAAAGCAAAGAGTTTCAAAGTGCTGCCTGAGTTGAGAAAGGAATCCTTCCCATCTCTATAGGGATGGTAGCAGTATTAGTCCAAGCCTTTGAGGAAGACAGATACCAGAACGGAGTTCCTGCACCACATAAAGCATTGACTCTGATGTCATTGACACCATCTAGCTATAGACAACTACTGAGGCTTCAGAAGAAGGTGGAAAAAGGATTAACAAATATTCTTTCCTGACACTGACAAATTATAGATTGAAGCATGTGATTCATTTATACATAATATTTTCATAAAGGGTGTGTCTGGAACATATAATGAATGTTATGTTTTCTGTTTGACACAACATTGTTTGATAAGTGATTAGAAGGGATCAGTTACATACGAGAAAAACAAACTGGATCTTCAAATCTTGCCGTTATCAACCCTTACAGGGTAATAACCATATAAAATATTACTTTCCAGACATGTCCTGATTCATGCTTGGCTTTTCACCCTACATGGATCTCAAGTTACCTGCAGGAAACTGGAGCAAAGTTCCCAGATAAAAGAGGCTGAGACGTGGACCTTCTCTGGGATAATGTAGATCAACTCAAACTTTAAGTAATAAAAATAAAAATGAGAAGCTATTTTCGTGTTGCTAGCCCTTTCTTCATATATTTAGTTCTACCTTTATAATTAAGATCCCTTTTAAAATGTTTTCTACACTCACAAAATGACCGCTGATTCCAAAGGGCAGCCTTGCAGGCAGCAACTAGGAGATCATGCCTAGTGTTTAGAAGGACAGGAAAAAAGGCAAGCGAATACAGAGCCATGTTGCTGCCACAGTTGTCCTAGAAGAAGAAAGGAAACACTTCAATTTAGTGAAGGGGAGAAGGAGAAACAGGTTCTCCTCGGTGCCCAGGAAAGTATAAAGGGCTCCGTCTATCTGATAGGAGAGAAAACACTCTTTTCACAGCCAGGAAGGAAATGCAGTCTCTGCTCAGCAAGGGAAAACCACAACTGTCAGTGCATGGTGTGTGGGGTGACTGGCAAACTAGCATCCTGTACTGTCTGAGGTACCGTACAGGATTATTAAACTGTGCTTGAAAGATTTGGACCCAGTATTGCCTTGTAAATAGTAAAGTACTTTAGCTTTGCAATGGTATCTACAAATGAGAAAGCTAATTCAATCTTGCAAAACTGAAACTCTTCGTGCAAAGCATGACAAGTACTATAAGCGGATGCCTGTTTGCTTACGGTGAAGCTAAGATGTCCTATATGTCTTGTTACAGTGTCGTGTTAGTACCAGTGCAAATTATAACTTCTGTAAGTTTAACAAAATCTCTGTAGATTCTGCTACTGGGGACTCAACTTGAATCACTCTAATGTGACACGAACAGCGTTTTGTAAGTCTAAAACCAGAATGGCCAACGGGAACGGACAATCAGAGCAACAGAACTACCCACATGCAGACAGTTTGCAAAGACATAGATCATTTAGACAACAAAGATCAGATGCAGAAATGCCTTAAGGAAGATAAATATTTTTCACTTAAATACTTCAGATGATGAAAATTATGCCACATCCCAAAACAAGTTGTTCCAAGAGCAAATTACCCAATCCCTGAAAATTTCTGTCTTGGCTGTAGCAAAAGTTTGCATAACTTCCACTCCCCAGTTGTGTCCCCCATACAGGAAAAATCTGCACTCATCAGATACAGACATTCACTCATGTGGATCTCACTGCAAAATTGAGACAAATACGTGTACATATGAATGTACACATACTATACTGTTAATACTCACACTGTCTATACTCAGTCTATATTACCTATAGATCATGTGTCGTCATAGCCACCTTGCCTCCAAAGCATTAAAACACTCTAGTACAAAAGGTTTATAGGATCAACTCCATGATGAACTGTGTAACACACAAAGCCATACAGATTGTAGTTTGACAAATCTCATATGTGCCTTGGAGCAGTCTGAGTGCACACATGCTTCAGTATTAAACATCTACATGCTTGTATCTACTATAAACAACACAATAGTAAGAATTGGTTTAGCTACAAATAGAAGATTATATAAACACACATACAAAACATACGTATGAATATATATACATATAAATAATACATGACTCCATGTCACAGTATCCTCATATGGATGCAGTTCTTTTCTGGTGACATTACTGCTATAACATCATGGGGGGAAGGCTGAGGGGGATAAAAAAGATGGATTTCTGTATGAGTAAGAACATTATTGTAGACTTGTTGCTGATGAAAATATGTTTCTATTACAGAAACACATCATCTGATGAACTGGCACATGGCTTACTAAAAAACACACTTTTTTTCCCTAGCATGAACTATGTTAATGAGAGGAGGATGTGCTGATTTAACATTATATATTTATACCACTCGCACAAACATTTTCTAACCTTGTGTGCTACATTTACCACAAACAGTCATTTTTCTTCCTCCATTTAAGACATAAATATAGGAATACCATCTATGGCTGACAGTAATGTGAAAAGCAGCTGGGTCCTCAATATACTCCAATCTTTCATGAAGGAAAAAGCTTTGAACATCTGCCCTGCATGTGGCAACTACTAGGGCACACGCAAGAAAAAAGACCTACCTGAAAATGTAATGCTCTTCTCCAGAGAAAGCAGCCTGATAGAAAAAAGTAACTAATTTAATTCCCGGCCTATGCTGACTGGCATTATCAAACCCCCTTTCTAATTAATTTTGTTCCTGTTGAAGTTACTGAACTAACCAGAAGCTGTAGTCCAATCCATCAGAAATAAATTAACTGTACCTGTGCACCTGATCAGCCAGAAGCCTTCTGTCAGGAGAGGGCTCATCCTGCCCTGCAGTCACCACACCCTTAGTATTAAAGTCTGTCATTCTCTTTACTGGTCATCACAGCACAATTAGCCCCCCTTTAACCTTCAACAATTTTTTAATTTTAAAAATACCTGCTATATACACAGCTGTACAATGAATGCTATACCGTTTAAATCAGAGTTATGAAATCACAGTAGGAGGGAACTAGTACTGATGAAAACTTATGGCCTGTCCCTACTATTAAAAATCTGCTGCTATTTTTAGATCACTAGCTAATTCTCACTCACCTTCATGAGCCTCTGTCTAATCCATTTCTCACCATTAACTACCTTAAAGATACCTTAATAAAACCCTTTCATCATGTATCTCCAGATGGATACACCATGGAAAATGACTACTCCTGCCTTTCCAGGACTTTCCTGGAACTTTAAAAGCTAAGTGAACTTTAAGGGTGTGATATGCACCCTCCAGCTGCCAGCTGAACTAAGCACTATATATCTCTTGTCAGAAGGATTACCACCTTTTCTGAAAAGGTTATCCCACCTCTGAAAAATCCTCCAGGCCATTGTGGTTGCTACTTGTTTGAAACAACCCTAAAATAAAACTTCTTTTATGGTCAAAAAATTCTAGAACCTTCAAAAATCTCTTTGTCAGGCACATTCTATAAATGGGTTTTTTTCAGATACAGAATATGAAACTTATTTTTTCCTACTTATTACTGTATATTTATTTTTTATTATAATTAATCAATATATGACATTTTTTCTTTTAATACACAACCCATAACCTTACACTGATGAAAACCTTATCTGCAGTGCACTACAGATACCACAAATATTATGGAATAGCAAATAGCTTGACTGTAATCTGACCTCCTGCTCATAAATTTAAATTATCCAACTCCCCCACATCACAACAGAATTAAGTGCTTAAAATATAACAGAGGAAGAATATAAGACAGCTATTCGGCTTTGATGGCTGTGATTTCCATAATGGATCCAAATAGCCTAAAAGTCTTTGACATTCATTTGTATTCTTCCTTAAAGAGAAAACGCTCTTCTGATTTGATTTAGGTTTTTAGAAAATTAGCCCAAATGTATTGTAGAAAAGGAAATTTAAAAAATTAAGTATCCATCACATTGCAGAAGTCAGAGGTATTAAAAAACACTGTAATTGTGAAGTATTTATATCACTGTCAAAACTAGATGTCAGACCCTCCTGCTAATAATCTTGTTCTCAGACTAATAGACGACACATTTGAGCTGGAGAAAACTCATGAAAATATAATTCTAAAGATGTGTTTGACTACCTGAATTAAGTTGCATTTACTTGAAGATTATTATTTATCAGAAGCTTTGGATCAATCAAAAAATTTTAAGGTCTCAGTGGGCCTGAGCCATAAGCTATTTGAAAATTGAATATTGGCCATCTACCTGTAAGACCTAATTATAATTTACTAGACAATACTTCAGTGTTTTGTTCTGTCCTATAAATTATCAAGGGATAAAATTGAATGGAAAGTTAAAACTGAAAACATCTCTCCTGCACATATTGTAGTTTTGCTTAACTCAAAATGTGATCCTTTCAGTACATGAAAGAATAATTCACAGAAGGTAAAAAATTACATTTTCCACCAGAACTTTGTCACAAAAGCCATGCAAGATATAGCGCTTCTTGTTAGAGCCTCACTAAATACACTGAACACAGCTTCATCTTTCCTTTACTATGTGGCTCCTGTCAGGGAAACAGCATTTGTTGATTTAAGAACAGTTCTATTTGAAACTTTTGTATTTCTATGTGTTGTGTTCAACAGACAGGCAAAGCACTTGTTTTAAAACAACGGTGACAGGGAGCAGATAAAGCACCTTGCCAAACAGTTCCCAGGGTGCCAGGAGGTGAGCTGAGCACACTCTGGACCTTGTACCCAAAGCCCCGAGAGTGCAAGGAACCCAGAAAACTTGCTGTGCAACTTTAAGATCTGCCTGCCTTTCCCAGGGAGGGTTCTACCCTCTCATTTAGGAAAGCATTTCCACAGACTTCCTTCACCATACTGAAAAATCTGCAAAATGTTTACCTATTTTTGGCAATGGTTTTAAGATGCTAGCTGGCATTGATTTAACTCCTCATTCTCTGCTTATAACTTCTGCTTTTGCTGAGTCATATGGTGCAGGAGAATTAATTTTTCACATTCTTCGAAGCAGCTATGGCTCCCTTATTGAAAAAAGAGGGATTTTTTTGACTTCCAAGCAGTTCCAGTTTCTACCAAGATCTCTCTTCACAGTTCCTCTATGCTGTCTAGTTTTATACTAGATTAAACTTCTGATTTGTCAGGTCCCCTCTCCTTAGTTTCTCACCCCCTCAAAAGAACATGAAGAATGTAAGCAACCAGTGCACAATTCACAAGTTAATTAATTGAAACAGCCTACTTTGATAAATAGCAAAGGTGCTTATTGCATTTCTTTATCAATTTAAAAAATTGTCCTGAAGTGCATCTAACACTCACATATCGAAGGAATCCACTAGGTAAAGCTTATGTGAGACAATATTTCATTCCTCATTTCAGCCATGCCTTGCAATTTTATTTTATAGAAACCACCTATACTTTGAACCATTAGAATACATTCCAGCTAAGTATCTGCAAATATGAATTAAGTTTACAATGATGATTAGTAAATTTACTGAAGCATGAGACTGGTAAAGCAGATGTTGATCTCTATTAGATTTTATCTGAAAATATGAATTTACTGACTGCAGGCTTGTATCAACAGAACGAAAGGAAATCTGTAGTAACAAAACGTTATTATAATTAAAGTCACAGCTGATAACAATTTTGCTTTGAACTTGACGTGATGGCACAGACATATGAAACAACACACTTCTTTTCTATACAAGTAATTCAGCAAAAATTCACCATTGCAGAAGGGTTAATTTCAATCTGTATAAGGAAAAGAGTTATAACATGGAAAAAACAAGTAACTGCTGAACAAAAGGGGTGATTGTAAGTATCAATTGCTAATCTACAAACATTTAGGTAATACTTCTGTTTCACTTTTTTATTTCTTAAATCACGAACATCACAGATAGGAAAACTACACTAACAGTAGGAATTACTTTGTCCTCCTTTATTTTGCCTGAGTATTCAGCAGCCCTTATAATATGATTTTAGAAAACTGCAAACAGAGAAATAAAACAACTATATTTTACTCTGTGCGTTCACTCAGATATATTGATGAATGCTTACCTCTTATAAATAGGTTAAACATGTTAATATTTTTCTTTATTTCTACTTTTGAACATTTTCAAAACTAATATTTTGCTAATTACTTTCACTTAATAGATAAACAAGCAATATTGCACCTTTTCTTTCAGTAAAAATTTCATCTCAAAAAAAAGATAACAAGAAACACAATAATAAATAGCAAATGGATTAAATTTTTTTCAAGAATAATTGGTTAGAATGGACATTCTTGTTATCTACATCAGTACTGACACTACAGAAATCATCTGCAGAAGGGTGGAATCAATTAACAGCTGTCTTACAGCAGGATTCAAATTAGTTTAAAACACATGGTGTTAAAAGAATAGTAGGTCGCAGAAACATTAACATAAGAATGAGTAAATATAATACTGAACTGTTACTAAAAAGTACAAATAATATAAAACAAAAGGACATTTCAAAATTCTACGTGTACTATTTTTATTAAAAGAAATACAACATTTCAAGAATTTTTATCACAGAAAATAGAGTACAATTTAAAAAACTAAATTATAGGGAAGAACAAGATTTTGTTAAAGATAATATTCTCATATATCTGAAGCACATGAAAAAGTTTTTCAGTACTTCCACTGAGTTTTTTTATAAAAGTAAAAAAACTCCCTAATCATCCCCCAAAAGAACAAGAAACGCTGAGCACTAGACATTGTTTTCACACAACACATTCTGCATCTTTCTTCACTGCTTTACCTTTTGATCAGCCACTGCACATCTGGGAAGTTGGAAGCCTCGGGTTCATGAGAATACATCAATTTCTGTTCTCGCTAGCGCTTTCATTTAATCCTCTATGTTCAGTGAAATCATACAAACAGTCTCTTAATTTTGAGACACAACTGTTTAGATATATATTTTACAAACCCTTCCCTTCCCCCAAAATGCACTTATAAAATATAAGGCATCTAGGAAAAAAATAAAGTTTAGTATCTAAAACAACAGCAATTCAAGTCGGAGAGCTGACCCAATGGGAAGCTATTGAGAGCATGAGAGGAGTGTTATAGTTTAATGCTGTTACCATGTGCTGTATATAGCTGGAGGTCAAGTAAGAATTTACCCTATAAGGAGGATTATGGTACTTAGCTGATTAGTGCCTTGCTACAGTACTATTGCCTACAAATGTACATGCTGGTCAGGGCATTTCATTTAAACTATTTTTAAAATTGTGCAGTTCCAGTATTTCATGTTTTGTGATACCAGTTCCAGCATTTTCTTTATGTTCTAGGTCTCAAACTGAGTTATGTAATATCTCTACTTTAGTTTGTAAGAAGCCAAATTTTGGCATAATTTTCAATTATCAGGATAAAATAGCTGTGGCATCTATTTCAGTGTCACGTGCTGCACATACCATGAAACTGAAAATACTTTTTCTTACACAATTTAAAAAAAAAACAGAGAAAATCAATGGACAAAATATTTCCAGAAACAGTCATCAATACTCGCATTCAAAATATGGTGAAAATGTGAAAATAATAGAAAGCAAATGTATATCCTCATTGACCTTAAATAAATTATAAACACATTTTTCTACAGTTTTCCACAGCATCTTCTACCTATGCAAACTAGCTTACAAATACTTTATGTTTAACATAAAGCACCAACTAAATCTGACTGCAATACATTTAAGCCATGATAAAGTAGCATGACATGGGAAAAATAAAGACTTAGCAGAAACCTAGATTTTCTCCACCTCAATAACAGCGAGTTCCAACTCCTAGGAAACGCATAGGGACTATATCAAATGTCACAGAGACTATATCATAATAGACTTCATCTATACATCATTTCATCTAATTTTGAGTCTAATCTTTTTTTAAGTGTTTCAGTTTCTTACCACAGAGATTTTTCAGCAGGTGCTTTTACCAGCAGCTGAAAGTTCCCTGGTTTTTCAAAGGAAACCTTTAAGTCTGATGAAGGGAAGAATTTTCTTTCGAAGAAACACACCATTATTATGTGGGTACTATCACCATTACATAAAATATAAAGCTATTTCAATAATGACCAAACTAAGCAAATATCAGCAACATGAACCGTCATTTGAGAATTGTCTTCCCTAACAACATCTGAAGGCTGTTTTGGACTGTTGAACTCATAAAACTCTAACTTTACTAATGAACTTAAGTCAGTATATATTTTCTTTTTTTCTCTCTCTCTTCATTGTTTCCACAATTACAATATAAATGTGATATCATACAATGAACTTTAGTTTTAAAATATCTCTGTGATTCATATTTCAGTCTGAAAGAGATTAAATAGATCATACTGGGCTGTTTTGATGCCTCCATAAAAGAGCAAGCATAAAACAACTGCTGTGAAAATGTCCAGTTTCCTCAGTAATGGGAGGTACGGGCCCATTATTAACTCTAGTGAATTAGATCAGTGGTGGCTCATCAATGAATGATGGGCTGTCTGCACCAGCTTCTCCAAGACAAAGCTGTCAGGGTAAATGTGTTCTTGCTAGGGAACATCAGCTGGACCACTATGAAATGAGACAGGTGCATTCAATACCTCTTGGAAATTACCACGGTACATGAAACTTTCAATTTCTGATTCAACTGTCATTCTCCACATGTTGGTGAGACGGGATTAAATGTCTGTATTTTAAAGCAGCACCTAACTCTATCATAGAAGCAGACCACAAGTTTAGAGAAAAATATGTTGTGTTTCTGTAAAAACTACAGCACCTATATTATGTATTGGTAGGACATGACTTTACAATGTCTTTCAAGCAAAAGAATTTTCTCCACAGTTGTTTAAGCAGCGGGCTCACAATCCACAGCTGTTACATATCAATATGTTCAGGATCAAATGCTTATGGCTGCCTAGACAGAGCTCCTTCAGTTCAGAGCCCCTCAGGCAGGAGGTTGGGATGGAAACCATGTCTGTGTTGCTGGATTTTCAGAGACACTGTCTGAAAAATTTCCCACCATTACTACCATGTAGTAACAACATCACATGTATAATAACAGCCTGGTTTCTGAAACATCAACAGGTCAAAGAGCCATCCTTAGATAGTCAATTCAGATCCCTGATGTAGGTATTTCTACCAGCACTACTTTGTTTTCCTGCACTGCTGAGACCAGTTCTGGCTACTCCCCCCTTTTATTCTATTAGCACCTCTTAGAGATGTCTGCACTAGAGCAAGTCTTCCACAAAAGAGGCTCAATATGAAGCCTTCTAAAGAAGAAAATACATTCATGGATGTTTGCAAAAATCCATATGGAAGACCACTAAGTACTCTAGAAAGTGTGTGGAAGCAAACACTTGCAAGTGAAAAGGGTAACCTGGCTGCTTAGCACTCTATACAAAAAAGGTAGCACCCAGTTAAGATGACAACAGCACAGACCACAGAGGAAAATAGCAACCACTTCTAGCAGGAAGCAAAACAATATTCAATAGTCCTTACAGAACTACTAGATACACAGTAGCAATGAATAAAATTCACTGAAATATATAACTATGTTTCTTCTAAGACAGTTGTGTGGAAATCTAAGCCAATTTAAAATGAAACAACTAAAATAAACCATCTTGTAATATAACCCCTTAGATGTACTCTGCATACTACTACAATGAAGGTAGACTTAGTTACTCTACTTTTACTTAAAAAATAAAGTAAGATGTCAGCTTTTTATATTACACAGGAGAAATGATTGCTCATTTTTTAACCCCATGCGTATATAAATATCCCAACTAATTCATGCTTTAGAGTTCCTGTCACCAGTATTATCTGCTTTACCCAATAAACCTATTTTCGGTAGGATTCTACAAAGTCAAGATACAAATTATGAAATTCTAACTGAAGTTTAGGCTATGTATTAGCAGATTTTTGACACAACATTGGTCAGTTTTTTCCATCAATTACAGAATTTCTAGAAAAAGTATGAGAATAACCAGAGGGCCTGTCAATACCAACTAGACTCAACTGGCAAAGAGCTGGCAAACACTGAGAGTGAATTGTTCAAATTATCCAGGTTCTCAGCACCTTTGATAACACAAGGCCAATTACAAAAGTTCCAGAACACTCTCAGTAACTCAGTCTTAAGTAGAGTGGGATCAATCAGCTAAGGCAACACAGAGAGGAACAAGAAAAAAAACAATGGAACAAGAAAAAAGTAAAGGAAATTAATGATTCAAAACATTTTGTGAAGACACTCATGAAATCTTTTCAAGATTAATGATGACTTCATCACTCTCAGTAATGTTATTGTCAGATTTTGGGGACCAGTAGCATGTTTTAAGTTAAACTGTACTTTCATTGTTGACCTGAACAAGAAAGGTTAAATGTATGGTCACTGAAGAACTTTTCAAGTATGAGATCAACTGGATATCAGGCTGGGGAGCCAGGCAAGAGACTATAAAAACTATTCAAGATGCTTGAGTTGACAGAGCAGCAAATGATGATCAAGTTTCAGTAATTTAGTTTCTGTAATTTAAATGGTCGAAACAGATAGTTGGACAGATCTGACTTTTACAATTAGCAAAAAATATTTCATAGTACATAGTAATTTTGAAATGCATATTGAGGTGAACTAACACAAAACAGTTACAATATTAATAGATTCATATATAATAATGAGGGAAGAGTAACTATGACCAAGTAGCTTGATTTCCTTCCTCCTGGATGCTTTTACACAAATGAGATTAATGCTGGATATAAATGAAACTTTGCTGAGAAGGAAAAAAAATCAAATTAAATTCCTTCTATTTGGCCTTACAGTGGCACCAAGCTCATTTACCCTCATCATTAAGGATATATTTCCCAAAACAATAGATTAGATTATTTTGGTTTGTATGGATGATATGCATTAAGAGCACAACCTGAAGAGCTATTACATTTCCACTATCTGGCCATTTCCCTACTGCTGCAAGTCCTGTAGCAAGGTGAGAAAAACTAACACTACTTTGTTGGAATTTTGAGTTTGATTCATAAATACATAGAAATTTGGGGTAGAGGGTGGAGGGAGAGGCAGAGAAGGAAAGGAAGTGGATAATTATAGCTGTGTTAGAAAGTTCTTGCAGCAGATAAAAAACACGTTAAACACAGGAAAATTCTTAGGAGAATTATCATCATCAGTACTTCATAGAAAAGAAAAGGTTTTCTAGGATCAAGTTTGGTAAAAAGCAGACTGAAAGATGTTACTGGGATAGAGGCTATGGACATCACTTCTTTGGCCCCTTTTTGCTTTTTTAGACTAGTTTCAGTATCTTCAGTAACACATTAGAAACTGTCTCTGAATGGAGAAGTCAGGTGCATCAATAGTGTGAAGGCTAAAAGCTGACATTAATGATACAGAAGCATCTTCTAGCTAGCATTTGCCCAATACTATCAAAATATTTGGCATATGAGAAAAAATTCCGTTTTAGAAAAAACATAAGAGGTATTTGATCAGTTTAACTGGAAGTAGAAACTTTACCTATGACTTCGAAAGGGTATTCCATGTTACAAAAATACAATATTAAAACATAAATTTCTTTTCAAAAATAGAGGAACATTATGACTTATTTTCTCTTTCTCATTCATTTAAGCTAAGAGGGAAGCATTTTATTTATGCTTTATGATGTAATAGTGCCTCACCTTGCTGATTGTTTATTCTGCACTTGCTCTTGTGCCTTGTGATATGTCTGTTCCACTAGACCATTAATTACATAGAGCAAAGTTACACTGCACCAGCATTAGTTGGGAGAAGACATTTCCTGCCAGTGCAGCACACCCAGAGACCTCCAGAGACGAGTGCCAAGGTAGATTCACCTACTCTGCTTCAACATTAAGGAAATGTCAAGTGGAAATTTTTTACACTGAAATACGAGAAAAAAGTCAAACTTCTAAAGTCATTAGGAATAGCACACATTTCTGCAAGACAGAAACTTAACATGAGAAACTTGTTCATAGCCAAGAGATTCAACATTTTGCCAGACATTATGAACAATCTCTGTCAAGAATCATCAAAGAGATGACTCACGGGCAAAGGCTGGTCCAGCAAAATACTTGAGGATTTTGCAAAGCTGGCAAAGGTTGGCAATTATTTAATTAATCCTAATTCAACTTAGTGCAAAATTCTGTTTTCTCTCTTTCTCAACATATTCAGGTCAGGTCAACCGAACAGAAGGTCCATGTTGTCTCAATGACTGCAAATGGTAATTTTTTGTTCAAAAATTCTGGCTTTAAAAAACAGCCTTTAACTGGTACAAGAACCCAGACTTGAAGATTTAGTTCCAGATTATCAAGGATAATGGATCTATTCATCTCATAAAATAAAATGATGAAAGGTTTTTTATTTTTAATAAAATAATTTATGCAAATTATGTATAAACAGAGGGACTACCACAGGAGCCTATAAATACAGCAAGAACCTGGACTGGGAACTGCTATTATCTTAAAAATACAAGGGAGCTACAAACAAACACAGGCATATGCATTTCAGTGAAGTGGACTAAAGAGTTTGCATTAATTATTTTATATGGAAGCTGTAGGTCTTACAATCAGTATTGATCACTAGCTGGTACATTGGGCGAAGAAACTCATCAGGGAGTGACAAGTATGGTAAATTCTTAATCTAAGGAAGTTGTACTCAAAAAGATAATGAAATTGTGTTCAATAGCAATTTGAAAAAAAAGATAGAACTGTAAATTGAGGTTACAGCTTTACAAATACTGCCTACAAAAATCAAACAAAAAAACCCCAGGGCTAGGAAAGATGGACACAAAATAAAATGCAAACCAGGATATTTCTACTCTAAGTTTCTGTCATTTAATTCTCTGTAATAACAATGCTTGTTAGAAACAAGAAGGGGTATTGTACATTCTACAGGAGCTATGATTTGCTGGGTATAAGTACAGGCTAAGTACCTGTGCAGGAATAAACCGTGATACACTTTTTCATTTAGTTGCCTAAACACATGTTCAGTAATATTCCTGCTTTCAAATGTACCTTATCATTCCCACTCCCAAGTTTTCAAATATGATTTTGTTAGGCTTTATATTATTAGGAATTATTTGTCTCTTATTCTTCCTCCATGGAATGGATATTGCCCCAAGGAGTCTTCTGGTCTGGAATGGGATAGCATTTCTTGCCTATGGCATTTGATACCTTCTTGTCTATGAAGTCAAAGGAAAGGAGGGACTTAACTAACAAACTTATGTCCTGATCAACCTTAGACTAGCAACAAGACAATAATAATTTATTCCTCACCTTAACAAAAAAAAAAAAAAAAAAAAAAGCAAAAAAAAAAACCCACCCCCCCAAAAAAACACAAAAAAAAAAAAAAAAAAAAAAAAAAAAAAAAAAAAAAAAGGCAAACAAAAAAACCCACCACACACAAAAACAACCATGCACTTTGTCTCTCAAATAATATGGGGGTGGCCAAGATTAAGAATTCAAGATCACAAGGGCCTGACCATATATAATCACAAACTCTTTAATTTTCAGTAAATCTCCTTCGTAGAATTTAACAAGGAGTACAAGACTCCATATTTCATTGTTTATGGCAAGCTTGAAGGTGTCTGAAAATCTCTCTGTGGTGATTACCTTATAAAAAACGGGAACAACTGCATAAGTAAAGTCAGGATCAGTATATCAGCACTAGGAACCCCTATAAAAATGCTGATACAAACAGCCTTCAGAAGTGAATAACAACAAGTGATTTTGAAAAGTATGTGAAAAATCAGTGTTATAGCCTGATTCCATGACCAAGCTCAAGCACCAGCTTAAGAGGGGGGTTTTAATATATATTACTTCCAAAGATCAAGCGACAATTAATCCTCTGGACTTCTTTCTTAAGCTTGCCAACTATTAGAGGGAGCTGCAACAGAGACTTGATTTCCTTTCCTGATCCCCTCTACTGTCAAGCTACCTGCTGTCTAACAATAATTATGCTAGTTTCATGTAGCACGCCAAGACATAAATACTCCAAATATTCTAATTCAGAGGTTCATTTGTTCTGGTGTCCAAAACCCAAACATAGGTTTCTTCCAGAAACACAACTGCACACACATTTTATTGCAAAACTTGTTTTCTGCTCATGCATTTTTTAAACTTTCCAATTCTTTTTATGTCCAGGAGTTGACTGGCGTACTGAGGCACATAATACAGGTGGCAAAAGAGTAAATAAAAAGAAATGCACCTTATAGAGATAACTTTTCATATTTTAGTCTTCCTGAATCCACACATATTCCTGTTCTTTGCCATCAAAAATATCTTGTGACCATGGTTAAACCACAACATTACCAACACAAGGGATCCAGGACCTCTATAATCTTACACCATTTTTTAACAAGAGGCATTTAGCATTCAGAGGCAGTGCCGTGAATCAGATCTCTTCCATCGGAGAATCTGTTTGCAAATCAGGCCTTCCAAAAAAGTATATCTTTAAAGCATTTATCTTTAGAACCTTTTTCTGACAAATCATGCTATCTTTCTGTGTCATCGCTTATGACACCCAATTCTGAGGGTAGGCAACAAAAAAACAGGCATTGGATGGAACGGTGTCTCTTCATACGAACAGGACTATGCAGGCTTTTCTCAAGCAACGATTCCAGATCATCATGGGAGATAAAACTGAAACACACTGATATCAGAAGTGGCTAATAAGCAAACAGAAAGATTGAAAACAGCAATTTAAATTAGAAAACTCCCAGAATTCTTGGTTTGAGGCGACCTGTGTGATTTTCTTACAGTAAGCAGTACACTGAGGAATAATGGTACAATTACTCTCCAACTATTAACAATTACTTTTACAGCTAAAGTTATTTAACACACTATCTTCACCATTCTTATGCAATATTGTGCAGAGTGGTGCCTAGCCTTGAACACAAATTCAGGTGAAATCACAACACTTAAGCAAAGCCTCCAATGCTGCAACTGTATGAGGAAGTTTCAATGCTGATTGCCCATATTCTCTTGTATGGAAACCAAGATGCACACAACACCAACACACACATACTCTGATTAGAAGTAACATTTCATTCTTCTGAATTTGTTACTTCAGTAATGGATGAAAAAGAAGTAAGTCCATGGCAAACAAAAAACCTTTATTGGGAATTTAGATGGAAAATGCAAAGTATAAGAAGGATGTATGACTCAATCTTCACAAAACAGCTACTGTGCATTCAGGATGTGACCACAGATTATTCCTCAATGCCTTCAGCATAAAAAGAAATGGAGAGAAGAAGAAAGAGGGAAGAATACATCTGCAGAACTTCAAAGAGAAGGCTGCAGAAAAAGAAATAGGAAGAGAAGCCAGAGAGCGTGTGCGGCATAATCTGCACCAACTGTAAATTATATTCTCTTCATTACTTTTGGAGGCCTATTTAGTGGCTCTGATATCAACAAATTTACTCCAGCAAGCAGTCTGAGATTCTCAAAAATGCCTAACATCTCAGTCCATATTTCACGACTTTTCCCAAAACCATTACTTTAAGACAGATAATCGTCACCCAAAAAACTGTTTTCCTCTTATTACTTTTATCTCAATAGAAATGCTGCTGCAGGGGATTTAAAACCTCTTTATAGCTTGTCCATAACACCCAGCCAAATAGGACTCTGAACTTCAGAAATCTATGTGAAAAACTGTTTAAAATAAATGTTTCTTAAAATAATGTCCTGACGATTGACCATTTTTTTCTCTCAAAGTAAATTGTGATATAGAAAAATATTAATAATTCTGAACATTCTTTGTGAATATTCAGTATAGAAAATTTAACTAAAAAGTGAGTGGTTGAAACAAAAAATGTTCTTCTATCCAGACTACTGTTTTAACAATTTTTTTAGTCTTTATTATGCTAAAGAGCAAAAACTATTGTAGTATCACCAGCAATTTTCTGTGACTGCAGAACATGCATTGTCTCATCTTTGAAGAATTAGTCATCTATTCCTTGAAAGCTGATGTTCCTGTCACACATTTTGTAGTGGTGGTTAATAACACAAAAAGTTATCCAGTCAGGATAACTATCAGCAGTCAGTAAGTTTCAAAGCCTATTTAAAATGTAAGTCATGAAATCAAGTCCACTTAATCAGTGATATCCAGAGAATTCAAGATATTTCAACAAGATTTAAGATGTAATTTTTACAAAAGGAGAACTGGCAACAGGAAGTAATTATTCCGTGTATCATTGGATTTTTTTTATTGTAGTTGACTTGACTAAAAATTTTCATTTGCTCCTTCCTGGTGTTGTGATAAAAACAAGACAAAAAATAAAAGTATTGGTTGAAATGCAAAACAAAGCATAACAAAGCATTATCTGACATCTGTCATGTGTGATCATCTCCTATTGATATCACTATTAACAATAATGTGGCATCCTCTAAAGAAATCCAGACCCTCTAAATCCAGAAAAATAATCCATTAAAAAAATCTCATACTAGGCTAGATTTTCTGATGTAAAGCAGAATGTCAGGAAAAAAAAAGTCTCTACATGGATAACCTCAGCCTTTATTTTAAGTGGCTAAAAGTAAGTATTGGTGGGAAGCCTGATTTTAAGAAGGACAAAGATGTCCAAGCAGACATAACTTTAATTGTAATTCCAGGCACAACCAACAGATATTGCCGATTTTTAAAAGACATCCAGAGACCTGTCAGTGAGATGAAAGCTGGCTGAGACAATGGGCAATCATGCCATAAGTTTAATAAAGTTTCAAATCTTTTAACCAATTCCATCAGACAGTTTCACTGTAAACCACTTTTCAGGGCTTAAACAGCTAACATCAAAACATTCAATAAGTGCATGTTTATGAACTCTCTGGACCACTTTATACAGATTAAGATTTATAGTTTTATATAAATCGTAATACTGCTATTTTACCACACTCTGATCAGTAAAACAGTTATTTGTTATGTTTTCATAATGAACACAAAACCAAACATGGCAAGTAAAAGTCTTTCGAATTCAAATCTTTTTTTCCTAAATCCCCCATTACATTACTTCTGAAACAGAAAACAATTTACCAGTGCCTTTAAAACACTTTTGAAATAAATGAAGGTAAAATTAAACATGTTATGCTGTTGTAGTTAAAATTGCAGCTGTTTTTCTTCTCAGGATCTAATGGGGACATTATGCAGGACATAAAATGAATGCTGGATCAAAAATGTGAGGAGAGATGCTCCCTTATCTTGGAGTATTGCACCTACATTTGTCACTTTTCCAAAGACATTTATATGGAAATTTCTCAATTATCAAACTCAATATGCCCCTGAAGTATGATCCTCAGCCTAAGAAAGCCTTGTAAATTTTTACATATATTTTCTCTCTTGAAAATCATACTTCAGTGAATTCATTAATTTGAGGTTTCTACACATCACATCTCGTTAAATCCATAGCATCCTTTGCTTCCAAGACAATGAGGTTGGACCACTTTTTATTATCAGCTTAGAATAGAAAATACACCAAAATACAAGTAAACTGACAAAATATTTTTCTAGTATTCAGAACCAAAATTAATTTTTACATTAAATACATTAATGTTTTATTAAAATTTCCATCCCTCTAGCATAAAGTATTTAACTATTTTTACCTATCTTTCCCCAATATTAATTATAGAATGATACAATTATATAAAGCAACTGGCTTAGTGTCAAGGTGGTTTTGTATTCTGCTAATGCATTTATTTTTTGAACCTTCAAAGGGTTAGGATTTTTTTCAGACAAAGACAGTTTTTAAAAATCACCACAGTATTTAGTCAATATTCTCTGAAACTCCATACTTTTCATACTGGAGAGTACACGCTGGGGCTGCATTGTACTTTCCGGTTGAAAGAACAGCAAAGGGACAGAACTGCACATTTATTCTGATATTCACTAGAAAAAACCTTCAATCCCTGCAAAACAAAAAACATACATGTTCACTCTGTGGGACACAATAAAAATGTGAATACAAGATCCTTTCAGCAAGTAATGACTCATGCATTTAGTCTTTGTTCATTTTCTCTTATGGCTCATATGAAATGCTACAAAATACTGGGTCACTGAATATACAAAATGTAACTGCACACTAGTATCACAAAGACATGTTCCTTTACAGACTCTTTTAATACTAGGACATAGCTAACCAATTCAAAACATGCAATGCGCTCTACTGAATAAACCATAAAAGTGATGTGTCTCAGTTTACATTTGTGGCTGTGCTTAAGAAATGTAATTAACTGGTGAAGAAAAAACAGAAGAATCTAATCAGAGATGGATTTCTCAGAGAATTCAGTGTCCTGTACAAACAGAAATTTTATGCAGAATTCTCAGAAAAAGCCAGTGAAAATAAAATCATCAGAGGAAACTATACAGTAATACATAAGCAGCCTGCTTTTTGTTTATTTTCCAAAGTGCACACACCAAAAGAGAAGAAATATCTACAATATTTAAGGTACTGGGTCACTTATTGAGAAGCATTATATTACAAAAATTTAGGATGACCACAGAATTTAAAACCTTAAAAGGAGACTGAAATCTTTTGAAAACTATTATCTTCTGTGAATCACCAGATATTATGCAATAGCTCTGGATATTTGAAAGCGTACTTAGTTCTTCCACCTGTGTATGCAATAAATATTTCATTTATCTACTCATCGTTTAGTCACTGCAGACCCGGGAGATACATAAAAATTTCACGGGAAGAGGCAGAGTTTTTGGTAGTTTATTTTTAAGATTAAAGGCTAAATAAAAACCAATTCAAAATTTCTTTTTACGGATAGCTTTTGCAGTCATCACTTTCTCACATAAGCCCTTTAACTCATATATAGAGACTTAATCAGTTTGCCTGCTTGTAGGAATAATCATGGGAAGAGAAAAAAAAGAACAAACGAGAGAATAATTACTTACCTTACAGTAATTGGAGCACTGTGAGATGTATCGCTTTGATGCACAGACACCTCAGGCACTCAACATGTAATCTTAAGGCCATCAATATTTGTTGGGGCTGTACCTGACTGATCACACCCTACTCCCTACAAGGATTGAGAGGGCGATGTGTGGTCCTGCAGCTCGGGCCACTGCAGCATCCAGCCGGGAGATACCTCCGTGGTGAGGACGGAGGAAGCACCATACCTCCACACGCACAGGATGCCTCCAGGAACCACAGGTATTGACATCCGCTTTCTCTGGCAAATGACAGGTCATCAGCAACTCATTTTTGCTGACTCACAAACAGTAACCTGATATGCAGAATCTAGATGCTCCAAGTCCATCTAAAAATGACTCATACAATTCTGCCAAAACGAGCAGCATACCTATAAGCCTTTAGAAAGGAATACTATCCCACAAATGTCCATATTAACCCCAGAGAGGAGCGTTTTAAGAAAACCTACAATCCAGTTCAGAAAGCAAAGACTCAAGTCCCAGCATGTTCAAATTCCTTTAAAATAATTCACTAAAATAGTAAAAAACAAACAAACAAACAAAACCAAGGAACCAGCAAAAACACCTGCCCCCAAAATACCAAATCACCCAATGATTCACAGTGTTTTGTTCTAGACAGAGTGCCTTCCTGAAATAAAAGAATTAAGAAGGGGGAAAATGTTGGATATGCTACTGTAAGCTTGTTTAAAATTAACCACAGGGAAACATCATTGAAAGCTGATAACTCAGGGTTTCATAAAGCTTTATCATAAATGTGATGAAAGGGTTAGTCACAAATGAAATCCTCCTTCTCAAATTCACCACAAAAGTAAACTTGAACATAAAACTGATGCTGTCAAAGGTACATTGAATTTCAGTCTTGCTAACAAAGAAAGAGTGATTTTCTGGACCATTTTACTCCATGAGCCTTATATTGCATTAACCCTGTTATCCCTATCTGTTTAAAATCATTTAATTTCTATTTTACTACCAAATGACATCAGAAATACACAGGGATTATATTTTTTCTTTTATTTTGAGGTAACTATATAGTGGTATTTTAGTAAATCACGTTTACCTACTAAAAATGAATAAATACTATGGCTAACATTATCAAGACTACATAAAGTTAATACCAAGATAAAATTCATGCTTAAAAATATTTTTGCTGTGTTCAATAGCAATAAAATCTGATCTGTCATATAATGTGTGAATGCGTATTTGAAAACTCCTATCTGAAATTCGGCATATATAGAAAAAATCAGAACTAAAAAACTAAATAACACATATACTAAAAACCCTATCATTCTGTATCTTAAAATAATTAAATCTAGTATATTTTACCCTAGAACTACCCCATCTGACATGTAATAGTGTGACACTCCTTTTAAAGATGCTAAGAAAATAGACTGTGGTTAACTCCCTCTATACAATGTGGGACAAGAACCTTGATTTCCAACACATACCTTAATGGGTGTACACTGACCCACAAGTGCTTCCAGAGCATTAGATTTCTCTGTGTGCTTACATGGGCATAGCCAAACACTCTAAGTTAGACCTGAGAATCTGCTCTCCCAGGTTCCCACTACAGTCAGTGGAGAGGGAGGCAGAAGATTCCAATGGGCAATTCAGAACAGAAAACCATGTTTAGGTTCTCAGAATGATCCCCGAGAGACCCTGTCTCTCTCCATTGGCTGTAAAGAGAGCCAAGGGAGACAACCTTCAAGCTAAAGTTAACATTGATGAACCTGTTGCATGGCACCACATTGGCTAAAGTCCAAATAAACACCACAGTCATCATGGCTAAGAACTATCTACATCACTTTTGGATGATGTTCTGTGGAAAAAAAACCCCAAACCAAATGAATCATTCATTTACATAGGCAGTTTCCAAAAATTCTAAATGAAACTGAAATTTTTGCCTGATACTGAACCTTACATGTTGAGATGTCCAAACTAGAAATCATAACCATCACTTAAGACTCAATTGTAAATCCAGAAGAAAAGCAGCCTAAAAACATTATCGGTGGGGTTTTCAGCAGAACCAGTGCCTTTTTTACATTAAAAAATTTTAAAATTTCATTAAAAAAAGGGAACAACAAACCACAGGTCCAAGAGACTAGGTGATCTCACCTTGGTGAAAAAAACAGTAGTTTAGGCACTCCAGAGCAAGCTCCTTAAGTCATCAGTCAGTTCTTTAAACTAGAAAGAAATGGCACTTACAGAATCTAAATTTTAGATGTCTCTCATGGAAAGAGATGGACTTTTCCTTAGAACTGCTTATTTATCTCCTTTTAGCCTAAAGGAAGACTAGACAACTAAGATACAGACTTCTACACCGTAGACTTACAAAGTCAAAAGAGATTAATCCAAAATGAAGCCAAAAGCACTACGTTATCCCAAACAAACAAACAAACAAAAAAAAAATCCAAAACAAAGGCAAACTAATCATGTAAGAAAAAAGGAAATACAGGAATACAAAAGTCATGCTCTAAGCTGTAAAATAAGTTTATAAGAAAAGCAAGTTTTATTAGGATCCGAGTACAAGGAAAAAAATCCTGTCCTTAACTTTAGGACTGTGTAGGTGGGGTATGTGTGATGCAGCTTCTGCATCACGAATTGAGATGAATGGCATGGTGATCTAAGACTAAACAAATAATACTCCATGTAGTCATACCTGATCTGGATGTTGTTTAAGAGTCTGTCTATTTCTAATACTCTGCCAATGATTATATAACTTTTAATGACATGAAATTAAACAGTATTAAAATAATTTGTTTAATAGAACCCCTGTGTATCTTGGTGTCCTTTTGATGGTGTTTTCACTGAGAAACAAAAGTTGCATAAGCGGGTTATTTACTATTAGAACAGGGAGCATTTCATAGAAACATAGAAAGGTTTGAGTAAGAAGAGACCTTAAAGACCTTCTACTTCCAATCCCCCTACCATAAGCAGGGACACCTTCCACTAGATCGGGTTGCTCAAAGCCCCATCCAGTCTGGCCTTGAACACTTCCAGAGATGGGGCATCCACAACTTCTTTGGGCAACCTGTTCCAGTGCCTAATCACCTTCATAGTATTTTTCTTTCCTTTAGTCCAATTTACCCTCTTTAGGTTTAAAAACATTGCCTCTTGTCAGTATAGACCCTGAAAAAAAAGTCTTTCTCCATCTTTCTTTTAAGTCCATTTATATATTGAAGGCTGCGATCAGGTCTCCCTGGAGCCTTCCTCTTTTTCATTCTTTGGTATTTCTCTGAAATCTTTGAAGATGAATTAGAGTCTTAGAAAACCATAAAATCTCTTGTAGAACAAGAATTAAAGTTGGGGAAATATAGTGTATTTTTGCATCACTATTATCCTAGTGTTGCCCCTTTGTATGTTGTAAAGCCCAGAATTAACATGTATGTTGCTTTCTGCGATGCAAAGGACACCTGCCCTGCATTGGTATCTATTCCATTGTTCTGCAAGAAAAAATATTTAAGTGTATGTTTGACATCTATATTTCTTGCCTCCGTCTCGTTTCTCTTCTTGCTGCCCAACTCACATGCTGTCTATCACCATTACATGTCTGATAAAAAGGATGAGACCATCTGGCATGAATGTTCTTTTCTCTCTCTGAATAACTGACAGCCAGGATGACAACATTGCCCTCCAAATGTCCAATGTGAACTTTGAGACAAAAACAGAATTGACTGAGACCTCACCATGTTTAAAGCAGGATCTGAAAGCAAGGTCTTTTACGTTGATAATGCCTTAGCTGGTTTTGGCTTATTTTCCAAAACAGTATCAAAGAATTTTTGTAAAATAACCCAGAGAGCTTTGAATTTATTTTAATAAGTGGCTTCATGGAATAATTTAAATGTCAGGAAACACTGAAGGACTAATAAAACAGTTGTTATAGGATTGATGTATCTTGAGCAAATGGTTTTAAATTTAAAATATATCTTTTTATTTCATATTAACAAGAGCTCATGACTTCTGAACAGGCAAATATCCTTTTATATATTTTAATCAAAAATTCATAAAATTAATAAAATTTTACTGGGAAAACGCCCTAAGCCTAAAGATGTTTCATACACTGAAAAGAAACGGAGTATTGATTACTTAATCAGTAGTGTTCCTGGAGGGTTCTGATTTTTGAGTTGATATTTAATAAAATTATTTCGCATTATTCAGTCAATTTTTCAGTTTCTAACCCTGAATTATGAGTATCTCCAGGCTCTGCCTACAAATATAAAAACGATTCCATTTTACTTAGTCAAAATTAGTATTCTAGACAAGTTACAGAGCTTTAAATTACATAGAAACTGAATCATAGAGTCACAAACACCTTCCTCTAGACCAGGCTGCTCAGAGTCCTATTCAGCCTGGCCTCGAACACTTGCAGAGGTGGGGCATCCAGAACTTCCCTGGGCAACCTGTGCCAGTGCCTCAGCACCCTCCTCATAATTTTTCTTTTCCTTTTGTTTTATCTTAATTTACCCTCTTTCAGTTTAAAACCATTGCCTCTCATTATTACTACACTTCCTGATAAAGAGTCCCTCTCCATCTTTCTTGTAGTCCCGCATTTAAATACTGGAAAGTACTATAAATTCTCCCTGGAGCCGTCTCCCTATTTTTTTCCTTTTTTTCTCTCTCTCTCTCTTTTTT
>VWZT01006134.1:1247904-1269988 GCA_013397055.1 Pachycephala philippinensis
TTTTTTTTTTTTTTTTACTCTAATCCAAACTCTGCAGAGCACTGATCATCTTTCTGGCTCTCCTCTGGAACAGGTTTATGTGCTTCTTTTGCTGAGGACTCCAGAGCTGGACACAGGACTCCAGGTGGGGTCTCGTGAGAGCAGAGCAGAAGAGCAGGAACACCTCCCTCGACCACGCTTCTTTTGAAGCAAGCCAGAACAGGACTGGCTTTCCGGGCTGTGAGCCCACATTGCCTTGAATAATAGAAAAATATGTATTTATTCCGAAGGTGTAGCAATGGTGTATCGTGAATTAATCCATATTACTCTGACAATTTATTGATACCAGTTTAGATAAAATTAAGTGAAGCCTATTGCATCAAATTTTACAGGAAATTCTAAATTTTTGTTAAATAGAGAAGACATTTCTGCAGTCTGTTTTGTTAGACTGACCTGCCAAAGAAAAACAAAGAAATAAACTTTAATAGCGATGGTTTTAGATAATGTGTGATTTTCCTGCCAATATGTTTTTAAATACTTTGTTGACGTTCTATATTATTACCCAAATAAAACAGCCAATCCAACAGAACAGTTCCAGCCAATTTTCAAAAGCTCTTTTTAAATGATGGTGAGTATAACAATTTTCTTAAGTAAGTGCTAGTGAAATATATATTCATTATTTTTCTGAAAGACATTCAGGCACTGTTCATTACCAACTGACTTCAGTAGGGACCTTCTGCAGTCAGTCTTGAAAACACCATTCCGTAACAGGGTCTGAACTTGGATGCCTTCATTAAGATATTTTACTGAGCTTAAGCATTAATGTGAGCTGACAGACCAACTGGCTCATGTTCACAAGGTCAAAATGCAGGGGTGTGTAAAATACACATAGTTAAACAGTGCAGGAGAGAAGAGGTTCTTATGTGAGTTAATTCCATTTCAACAGAGTCTGTGTTGTTTTACTATGAGACCTGTACTTCTGCATTTCCTAAGAGATGCTCAGTTGGTGAGACAAGAAAAGCATGTCCCCTAAACAAGCAATGCTTAAGTACACACTTGAAAGTCACACATGGTTATTAAAGAACCATTTTTGTATTGCCACCTATAACTGTATTTACTGAGATTATACCCAACTGCACTCACAGCTGTACCAAAAATCTGATTTTCTGTATCTCCTCCTTAATAAGCATCCTCAATCACCTTTCTTTCTCTTTATTCAAGTTATTTAGTAAGAGGAAATACCTTGAAAATTTACTAAGGAAAAAAATGAAAATCATCTCCAACCTTCTGTGAATGATACAAAGGAAAACCAATTTTGTATCATCTAATGTACATAAAGTCAAATCACTTTGATCATGGTTTTTAAATTTTTAAACTTCTACTTACTTTTCACCCTTCAATCAATTGAGCACCTTCTTCCCCAGTTTCAACACACTCTCACTCCAGGAAATTATGGTACTGCTCTAGTTCCAAAAGGACTACATTGAAACTTGCATTCTTACAAAGACCTCCAAATCCAAATTTAAATATTTATTTAGATTTTGAAAGATAAAATGGGAAGTTATGTAAGCAGCTAATTTTACACCCAGCAGGTATAAGGATTAGAAGAGCAAATATTCAGAAAGCTGTGAAACAGCTTAGATAAACATTCCTTTCCTCATCCTCAGTCGAAATATACCCCAATAATATTTGCCTGTAGACCTTCACAGTAAAAAAAAAATTATTATCTCAAAGGTAATTCACACTTATATGGAAATCCAAAGCCAAAATGAAAATTAAATCTCTGTAATAGTTCATTTTTAATGCTAAGATCAAAATAGAGAACTGTAATTTTTAACCTTTGTCATAAAAAGCTGTGGAAGCTAGAATAATATATATTTAGAGCCCATTAAAAAAAGGAAAAAAGAAAAAAGCGCACCTTGTGTCATAATTAAATAAAACTGTTGGAAACTAAAGGCCTTTATAATAACACTAAAAAAGGAATAAGAATATTTTAGGAGCAAATTATTTCTTAAAGAAAAATGAAGGCTCAATTTCTAGTAGCACTTGCAGCATGTACAGTGGTCCTTAAGTCATTTATTGGGAGCAGGTACATGATTCAATGATAAATTTCAAATATGTTACACGAATATTCTGGTAATACAATTCAATTTTGTTCAGAGACAAAAGGATGTTTCGGTAATGTACAGTCCAATTTAAATGCAGTATATCCAGATTAGCTGGGCAAATGACCCAGGCACTCCAAATAAAGAAAAACTTGTAGTTATGGTATAATGGAATCTGAAATATTTTGCATTCTGATCATTCTCGGCATTCTCAATTGTGCTTTCACAGTTCACTGCAACCTTAGTCAACTATTCATCTCAAAATAACATCAGCTTCACCTAAAATTTTATCATTTACATTTTGTTCATTCAAGTTACCATATTAATTCACTGTGAAGCAATTTGCAGAAGGAAAAAAACCCAAACAGTAAAAAATTTATTAAAATTCCTCTTTTTATACCATTATGGAATAACCCCCATTTTTTGGAAATGGAATATTATACTGAGTGCAATACCACGCTTTGCTAAATTCTACATTCTACGTGAATTTTAGCATACTTGTGCTCCACATAGAAAGCCTATTCAACCATTCAGTATTCAAAAATAATGTGAAGAAAGTAAAATGTCTTCATAAAATGTGCTTAATCTCTTTTGTCCTTCATACTGGGACTTGCCAAGTAAAAAAAAAAAAAAAAAAAAAAAAAAAAAAAAAAAAAAAAAACGGAAGAGAGGATTTCTTTTATTGTGCATAGAGGCAATTTTTAATTTTATTGTGAACATTTCCAGTGGTTTCAATTGCTTCAATTCAGAAGGCCAAAGAATGAGTCCCTGCTGCATTTCCAGCAGAGATGAGGAACACTGATTATACACTTGCTTTATTCCNCTGCTACCAAAAAATGAAAGAAAAAAAATTATATAATTATACTTTTCTTTTCAAGCTATCTTTTCCTATGTAGGAATAGCCCATTCAAGCCAGAGGCTACATGAATACCTTACCAAGCAAAAAACATGATGAACTAATTAATTTACAGTGTGAGCTCATTTAAAAATTTACTTCCCAAAAATAATACTTCAGCAAGCAAGGGCCATTTTGCCACGTTTACTTAAAAGGTATAACTATGAGGAGCCTGTCATTAGTCAAAGAAAAAAAAAGACAAGTAACAAGAGAAGGTAAGAGATGCCTATTTTAGCTGTGCAAGCATTATATGTATAGCAGTTTGTAACTCAGCCTGGAAAACGAAATTTTTAAAAAAATACAATGGTTCACATGGGATTTTTCTCCTAAATGAAGCTTCAAACAAAAGCTCAAGTTGCCTATGGGAGCTAATTACACAGCCTTCAAAGAGAGTTGGTATAGGTGTTTAAGGGTATTGAGGGTAAAAATAGAAGTCTGAACAACTAGTAAAGTATCTCTAATCCAAACTTTTTTTAAAGGAAAAAAAAAATCTCTATATAATGTACAGCTGCATAACTAACAAATAATCCCTAAGCACTACTATGGAGTTAAGATGCATGAGGAAGAGTGATGTAAAACCAATTATGTTTATAGTGTAATTGCACTAAAAAAAATAAAAGTCCAGTACTGTATAAGCAGACTAACACATTATCTCCGACTTTTATTTGCAGATATTCTCTTTACCATGATCCAGTACCAATAACAAATAAGAGAATAGAAAGCTGTGGCACAGCAGAACCCCTACTGAGAGCACAGAACATACAGGGTGCCCCGTATCTATGCATTCTCTTTGACTCAACTACTGTTTATTTATTAAGTATCTAAAATTCCATAGGAAGTCATCCAGCATGCTGCTCGAGGATGCACCACCTAACTTGAAGGAGCTAAGAATGAGCACTTGCAGCACATCTGCCCAAAGGGATGGTAAATTGTGTCTTTAGAGGTGGGAATGTGTGAGATAGGATATGGGACAGATGAGAACAGACCAAAAATTCTTCAGCTGTCAAAGACAATGTGTCATCTAAACTGTATTCTGAGCAGGCTAATTGATGACTCACATATTCAAACTTAGGCATGTACTTCCTTATCTTCCTGCACAAGATAGTCACTTGCATTTTTAAAGCTGTATTTCGTCATATTCATTTCATTATAGATGGTATTTTCTAGGAGTCATCCTATTTCACCCCTTTTTTTTCAACTCAGGTGTTAGCAACTACTCTCATTTAGCATCATCAGGATCTTTAATTCACATAATATTAATCTCAACATACTTTAATAAAAATGTAGCATGTGATCAGATTACACAATCCTATACAACGACGTTTGGATAATAAATTGACTTATAATACTAAATGTTAAAAAGCATAAAAGGGCAAAAATAAACCTAAGCAGACTTAATTTATAGAAGATAATAAATAAGGTATTATCTACTCAACACCCTGACACATTGTGGCCATTTCCCTGAAATATCATCTTAGTGGTCAATAGTGGTCAAAAGCATAGAAATAATGCTCTGAAATGTTGAAAATAAACTGTAGGCTGATGGAAGAAGATTTCAGTTCATAAAATCATGTATAAAAAGGAAAAGATAAACAGGAAACACAGCATCTCACAAAGCTGAGTATACTTGATGAAATTGTCAAATTACAGATTTCAAAAACTAGCAAAAAGGAAACACTTTTATTCCCCAAAGGATGTAATTCATGTGTTGTAGTAGTAGTCTGTGGATGCTAAAACACTAAATGGAATAACAAATTTATTAAAAAATGTGAGAACAGATCTACCAGAGACAATCCATGTACAACAATGACTCAGAAAGTCCCTGAATTTTTTTGGCAGCTAAGCTGTTCTACACTTTCACTGCTGATCATATTCGTCCCTAAACATCTGTTGCTTATCACTGTCAGAGGCAAGACACTGAAGTACGGAAATCTCTGACCCAAATGGCCTCACTTACATCATGAAAAGGTCAATAGGGTGGGAGAAGAAAATAGAAAGGTGGTGCTTTAACAGGCACAAGGAACCAGACTTTTACATTATCATTATACATCACAGTCCTACAGCATCAGAGTAGGTGCACAGTTGTAAGAGGAACTATACAGCCAAAATAGTTTTTCTATTTTCTCCAAATATGTTTGCTTTCCAACATATCTAATAATTTTTTTTTTTATCTGTCACTAAAGTATCAGATGGTGAGTTCTGCGTAGTTGACCATGTTTTACCCTCTAGTAAGCGATGGACTCATTGCTTCTTAAAAAATTCATGCAAGTTGAATATTACTTAGATGATCTATGTATTTAGCAGAAAAAAAAAAAAAGAAAAAAAGGAATCTCAGCTCTCATTTAAAAAGCAAACAGATGATTTTTTAAGTAAGTTTCTAGTTCTTTCAGTTACAGAGGATCCTGAATCCTAAAGATACCAAAATGAAGATTTATGACATCCATTCTTTGAAACAGAAGAAAAAAATCCAAACCTATGATTTCACAACCAACCTGAACTGAATCTTTAAACTTCAGTTTTGCTTGTCTTCGTCACAAAACTTGGTTACACAAGTGTTGTTTTATAATATAGTGTCTGGCAGAAACTAAACAAAGAAATGAGCAGTCCAGAATGATTCATGTTTATCAGCCAAATTTGAGAGTTTTCAGATATGAAAAATTAAGCACAATAACAGAAAATGGGAAAATTTAATATTAATGAATGAACCTTACTTAAATGCAAACCCTTCTGCCGTAAACTACGTGGTATTTGAAACTTTTAGAGGAGACAAGGGAGAAGTTTCTAAGTCAAATGCAGAACACATGCAGTGGCCAATCACAGCATGCTGTAGTATAATACAAAGGTGTGACATAGCAAAAAAGACAATCATGGTTCCAGGACTAATCAGAAAGCTACTTCTGGCAATAAAAAGTATGGGTAACATTGTATGATGCACTGTAAGACTCCATTTAGACTACCCTGTATACATTTGTTTAGACTACCTTTGAGTCACCTTCAAAAAAAAGTAAGTCACAAAGACCTACTGGAATGACTAAGAAAATGGAGAATTTCACTGAAAAGTATTACTAAAATAGTTTCGCTTATCTAGCTATGCAAAATGAAAGTCAAGAGGGAATGACTTCATGTACGTAATTAGGGAAAAATATCAAGAGAAAGGAACAACTTTAGCAACAGGATAATGTTGTTACAAGATGAAACACATACAAATAAGTCATGAATAAACTAAGAAATGTATAAAAAAATTTATATAATAAAAACTGAAATGTAACCTAATTATCTAAGAATTGTTTTTTTGTGATTGTGTTCCAAATAGAGTAATAGAGGCATGACATCTGCATTGTTTTACAACAGAAACAGTACTTTTAAATAAGGTATCATCTGACCAAGATACAGAAATATAAACCTTGTTTTAGGCACATAGAAGCCTTTTTAACATTCATAAGGAAATGCTGAAAAACAAGGCTTGGCTCCTACTTGTTCCACCATCTTAATTAACTAGCCCTTCACTTTGTGGCTTTCAGTGATCACATTCTTGTTTCCAAGAAGCATAATTTGATTTTAGTTTTGCTAGACTTTAGTTTTCACTGATGTGTGAGAATTTGGCTCTATCTAGCAACAGATTTTTGAGAGGAGGACAAGCATGCTCCAGATGGTATGAAAAAAATCTCAGCTGTCTTATTGTTGCATCTTCTTTACCCTTTCATGGATAGCCTAATTGATGTAATTGAGGTCAAGAATGAATTTTAGGTATGTGAGATTACCAGGGACTTATTTATTCTTTCTTTGGAGTATACACTATGGTCTCCTTTTTAGGTCGTTCGGTGTTCTTATCTATGAGTGCTTTCAAAACTATATGATACTGGTAAAGCTCTTGGTCATTCCTTCCTTTCCCTAGAAATCTCACATTATGTGTCTCCTTGTTGTGTAAAAAGAAAAGACAAGACAAACAAACAGAAAAAAAGCAACCCACAGTGCTTTGTAGCATGCAGTATTTTGTAAACCTTTCAAAAATACCAGTTTGCATCCTAAACAGCAATGAAAGGGATTGGACTCAACTACAGTACCTTTCACCCTAAGTTCTATTTGAAGATATATGATCTCCTTTGAGAACCTTTATACATTTCTGAAGGTAAGACACTAATCAGCAGCACAACCCAGCTGAGAAGAGCCAAAGGGTTCTCATCCAAACAAAGACTGTAGCACTAAGTCAGAGTAAGTGTATTTAGTAAGTGGGTGAATTCAGCTACAAAGAATTGTTTTACAGGCTGCAATATTGAATGTGTCTCAAATAAATGTGACCATAGCCCTGCGTGTCTGAGCTTTTTATGCAGTAAGAATGTAAGTGTTCTAGTAAGTTTTATTACACGATCTCATTGATTTGGAAAACTTTAAATGGAATCACCTTTGGACTTTTCCCCATAGGGTACACACATTCCATTTTAGTTTTTAAAGGTCTTTCCTCTCTATCTCTCTCTCTCTCAAAAAAGATTCTTTTTCACATCAGGGGCATGCAAAGGTTGGTGGCTTGTTGCTTTGTTGGCTTTTTTCCTGAGTAGACAGGAGCCTAAAGGAAAAGGACAGAAAGAAAAATAGGCTGTTTGACTTGAAATTGTGCAAACACTAGGGAAGTAGGAAAGTGACCTAAGGGACATTTTGTTTATATGTCCTGTAGCAAGTAGTAAAACACTACAAACAAAGTCTTGCAAAATATCTGCCAGATATTATTATGGCTATAAGAAGGCAGCTTTAAGTAATAATTCTGCAAAGGAACAATGCTTTGGAGAAAAAAAATACTGCTTGCCTTTGCATTTTAATCCACTCAGTTTCATTCCAGGTAAAGGACTGGTTTTCTCACTAGTAGAAAAGTATAGGCAAGGTATTTAGAAAGCCTCTAAATCGTCAGATCAGGTTTTTCAAGATATCAGTGAAGTAAACTGCCAAAGAATGCAACCATATTTTGTTCACATACTTGTTTTAAGGGCTATCCAGCCCAAAGAGAGAGACAAACAAACATGTCCAAAGAGAGAGAGCAATAAATATTCAAGAGATAGATATGGTCCCTGATGATCTCTGCTGATAGAACATAATGGAAACTTTTTAAAAAATCATTGAGAAATAGATACACTACTGGATGCCATACTGCCTTCTAAAATCGTATTACAAATTATAATTATTGCCTGATGGGCTTCTGCCACTGGTAATGATATATATTAGAATTAATGACACTGCCACACAACCCCTTCATAGGTTACAGATGATTGCAGAACACTAAGAACTAATGACTAATTTTGAAGACATTATTGATCACATTTTGGAACTGAGCATTTGTCTAGGTGTGGATTTAAAGAATAAATGCACCATCTCAAAAAAGACTCATTTCTTCATACAATTCATGTCACTGAACGGGGGTGAGATAATTCACTTTTCTAAATTACTTCCCTTTAATTGCTTTACCTGTTTTACATTCTCTGAATAACTTTCAGTGAAATTATCTCAAATATTTTAACATATAGAAACAAAAGTCAGAGTACAAGCTTGCTATAATTTCCCAGCCACACATGAGCATCATCATGCACATACTTTGTGTCATGTGGCAGGGCATCAATCAGTGGTACCACATTCATGGATGGTTGTTGAGCTTCAGTCTATCTATAAAGCACCCAGTCACACTAGCTGAGTAAATGATAAATTCATTAAGACTATAGACTACAACCTATACAGCAACAAAATAAAACCTTTTCAATAATGGGGAAACATTAGAATAAGCACATATGCCACATACTGGCTATCTCAGGCTATCAATGCCAAAATGTCCCTAGAATTTTTTAGAAAGTTGTCATTAGGGAGAAAAAAATACTTCATCAACAGAAGACAGATATTATCCTGAGAGGATAATGAAGAACAGGAACTAAATCTGAGTAACATCCTAGGTACACACGATCATAATTACTTTGTATTTGTTATATGATTGACAGTCAAGTCCTAGTCTGTAATACAGTGGGGTATAAAGTAATCTGTATGCCAAACCTGAAAACAATTTCAAATAAGGAATCAAATCTAATGATGGAAAAAAACGTGTACTGAAAAGTGGAAATTCTGATCTATTACTCCTAAGAACATTTTAGCACCTGTCCTTTACTTCAGTGCTAAGTAAAAGCAGTTACACAAGTATAACATGCAGAAAAGAGGGATAGATGAGAATAATTAATATAAAACTAGGAGTTATCAAAAACCTAGTAATGGAGTCAAAAATATATAAGGAAGATCCCTTGTCCAATGAGATTAGAAAGGCATGAAGTATTTCTGCAAGTATATTAAGAGCACAGAAATTCTAACAATTATATGAGTCTTGTTATGAAGTAGAAATTTTTTCAGTTGGCAGACAGAAACACTCAATAAGTATTGCTCTCCTTTGGTTTGGAAGGAAGTCCCATGATATATTGATATTAGGTGATACTAGGTGGTATGATCACAATATTTCCCATTCCATCAGTAGCCAAGGAAATCCCTAATGTTAGTAATGATTGGCTTATATTTTTTAATGATACAGAGTTTATAAGTTTGTACACAGTAGCTTCAAATGGACTATACAATGAGCAAGGTGGTGTGTTAACTGTGATTTCCTAGACCCTGAAGCACTGGGGGTGTTTTGCAAATAGTTATTTACACATTGACATTTACATATCTCCCAAATAAGCATGAACTTGTCAGGATGACACTAACTGAATGACTAAAGGGAGGAATAACTTCAAAAATCATGTTGCAGAAGAGCAAAAAATGCAAATCTTAACAGCTAGATAAAACAGGCAAGTCATAACATTAGGATGGAAGACTCCAAACTGAGAAGTGGTCACTTCAATTTTCAAGAAAGAGCAGAGGTACAATCCTTGAATTTATAAATAAGAACTGAGGAAATTTAATTCATTACAGAAGTTGTATTAGTATATTAAATTTATATTGCAACTGCCTTTGAAAATCAGGTCCACATCTAATGATTGGACTCCAGGAAGTACAGACAGGCATGGTTCAACCACTGGGAACACATCACTTTATACAGACTCCATCAATGCAGTGTATTTAGTTTATCAGATGAGAAACAAATTTCCTAAAAGGTACTTTCTTGATTTAAGAAAAATAGTAACACGATCTAATACATGGAAATGGAAACCAAATGATGAGGTGTGCTTCTTTAACAATAACACTGCTAGAATTGGAATGATTTGGAAAGACTACGATGGAATGTAATGAAACCTGTTGATTGAAATACAAATATTTTCTGAACAATAAAAAGACATGAGTCCATTGTGCCTCAGCATTTATGAGATGAACTGATAAAAGGACAAACAAATTCATGAGAATCATCATAAATACTTTGATGGGGGCTATAGGAAACAACAATACACACCACTGTGTGGTGGAGTGGTGAAACAGCAATACACACCACCTGGATAAGCTTCTTAAAATGCACAGAAACAATATCTACTACTAAATTAATGCATAAGGCATGTAATAAATGCAGTACAAAACATACAGTAGTATATATTTAAGTAATAAACAAGATTTAAAATAAAATTTTCAGGTAAGATAGCTTAAGGCTTGTTTTAAAGAAAAATTAATGATAAAATCAATATTACTTGAAATGTCTGCTATGGAAAATTTGCTTGAATTAAAATATATGTTCATGACTGCTGGCAGCTACAAAATGCATTACTAAGGATGTCAAAAGAAGAGCAAAATTTTCTGAAATCCAGTTGTCTGGTTCACTGGGAAAAAATGAATGTCATACAAAGACAATGTCTAAGGGGAAAAAATTAATTAACATCATTGTGTATAGTATCTTATTATCAAGACGAATTGTTAAATTCAAAATAAATTATTAAATTAAAAAATTTTGCTTCAAAAGTGAAATCTTGTTCACCAGTTTGTGCTCCATTAATATTGCTGCTTTTTCATGTTACTGTTGAGAGTGTTCTTCCATACAGATAAAGCAACAAAATGGAAGAACATTAGGTTCACAAGAAATGAACTTGACCATTTCACATGGGAATATCTGGGGGGAAAAAGATCTATAAGATGACCATGCTGCCTGATATATTTCCAGCTTTGACCTGCCGTGTGTCCATAAGCAGACTGTATTACTGCCATGCACGTTTACACTCTCCTCCTATATAACATAGTTTTATCTCCACCCAGACACTTACTCCCTTACATTTACTACAGCCTTCCTTATCTTCCTTTGTCTCAAATCTCTGAGGATATAGATTTTTGTAGGTTTATATCTTTCTCTCGTTAGTTATAAACAGGTCTTTAGTTAGTTTATAAATTACATTGTAAAGGAATTATTCTTATCAGCTTCCATGCTCTCTCAGATTACAAAGACTAGAAGATTTCTTACATCAAGACCATAAATTGCATTCAAGTTGAAAAATAATTTTCTGAAAAACATTCAGTTGTAATTTAGAGTATTTTGATGTCAAATATCCGAATCCTAGAACAAAACTTCCATCTTATTCTAGTCTGAGATATTGCTTTCCTTGCAGCTAACAGATTTTGTTGTGTCTAAGAAAACTCTTCAGGGAGCAGACACCTATCAACTATTACCAAGTGAATATTTCACCTTCTTTAAATATGCTGCATCTTTAGCCTCTCAAACTTTAAAGCAGGTTTTCCAGACTGAACTCCATTGTAAAGCTTTCTTAAGCTCTTCCCAGGAGCGAAAATCCCTATGGAAGACCTGAATCTAAAAGTGGCTACTAATTACTAGTAATTTTCACACTTATCTCCCAGATGGGTGAATCTGGTCATACCTGACTTATATTCACACCTCTCTGAAAAACAGAATTTTGTCTAAATGAATAACTAAGTCATGAAACACAAGCCGAAAGTCACCACCAAAAAAGGTACTGACTCATCAAGCCACTACCCAGTGTCAAACTCACCCATTTGAAACTCTTATTGTTCCTTTATTAGTATTCTATGCAACTAATTGTCCTAGAATTTTATCCCTGAGTGACCTTTGAAATTGTAACCTTCCTGTGGGCAGTTCCAGAAATGTTAGTAATCCATTCAATTTTTCAGATACTTGTGCTCTTGCCCCAAACTGTGCCTCACCTCCAGTCCTGCTTGAGCTTCCTCAGTTCTTCCTCTTTTCTCATATGTAAGATTTAATGACAATAACCACAATAACTTAGCACAATAACCATAATGATGATAATAAGTCACACACTGCTGAGAAGGTGACAGATTTTTTGCACTTCCCTTATGATATCCACAGAGACGCTCCTTCCTATGCCAAAACCATGGGAAAGAGCCTTCTGATTCTTCCCTGCCTCTTTTGCTCCCCTTCATTAAATCCCTCATGTTCACTATACTGACTGCACTGTTTGGAGGCCAGCTGGATATCATTTAACCACTTCTACAATATACTGTGTTGGAAGAAGGTGTCCTTTATTACTCTCTTCCACAACTTGTGATTATTTCTGTCAGGATCTGAACATCTTAGAGCTACAGTACTGTACAAGACTACAGCGAATACGGTAGTGCTCAGCAAATTTATACAATAATAATCTAGCAATTTATTAATCAATTAATGGTCTATTTATAGATGAAAAAGCAATAGTAAAATAATTTTTTACACTGGACCATTATTATTGTATCATTATTAAGATACTTTTATTTAAAACAGAGTTGCATTTTTCACTTAACTTATGCTTACAATTAAATGTTCTCAGAGCAGTTTAGACAAAACATCAAGATCTAGTTTCTTTCTAACCTAGAAATTAATCTTCTAACAGTGAAAATAGAGAACAGAGTTTCTTTTAAATGAAAAGAAATATTTGCATGATACAGCTTTGTTGTTGCCAATGCTTACCTTGTCATCTGTAATCCATGGACAAATGGCTAATGCATAATTGATAATAACAGCACGTACTCCTATTCTAATCCTTAGGAAAATCTCAAAGACTACTGCATAAAAAACCAAAAATATAGATTCATAGAATTGTCTGGATTGGAAGTGACATTAAACATCATCTAGTTCCAATGCCCCTGCCATAAGCAGGAACACCTTTCATTAGACCAGGTTTTTCAGAGCTCCATCCAACCTGGCCTTGAACACTTCCAGTGATGAAGCATCTAAACCTCTCTGGGCAACCTATTCCAGTGTCCCACCATCCTCACACTAAAGAAATTTTTTCCTAATATCTGATCTAAACCTACTCTCAGTTTGAAGCCATTCCCCCTTTCCCTGTCACTACACGCCCTTGTACATAGTCCCTCTCCCTCTTTCTTGTGGGTTCCCTTCAGGTACTGGATGGCCTCCATTAGATCATCCTGAAGCCTTCTCTTTTCCAGACTGAACAATCCCAATTCTCTTAACCTAACCTCATAGGAGTGGTGTTCCATCCCTCTAATCAACTTGGTGTCCCTCCTCTGGACTCGTTCCAACAGGTCCATGTCCTTCCTGTGCTGGGGACCCCAGAGCTGGATGCAGCACTCTGGGTGGGGTCTCAGCAGAGCAGAGCAGAGGGGCAGAACCCCTCCCTTGCCCTGCTGCCCACACTGCTTTGGATGCAGCCCAGGACATGTTTGGCTTTCTGGGCCACAAGCCCACATTGCCAGATCACGTCCAGCCTCTCATCCACCAGCACCCACAAGTCTTTCTCAGCAGGGCTGCTCTCAATCTGTTCATCCCCCTGCCTGGATTGATACCGAGGGTTGCCCTGACTCAGGTGCAGCACTAGCACTTGATCTTGTTAAACCTCATGAGATTTCCATGGGCCCACTTCTTGAGCTTGTCCAGGGCCCCCTGGCTGGATCCTGTTCTTCATGTGTGTCAACCTGTGTCAGCTTGATGTCATCAGCAAACTCACTGAGGCTGCACTCAATCCCTTTATCTATGTTATTCATATGTTTTATTACCATCTGAGAATGCATTTCAGATAAACAATTTCATTTAAATGAGAGTATTTGAATCAGCCCTGTCTCTCTCATGCTGCTTCTGACAACAAACCTATTCATCAGGTTACCAAGACCAATCTCATAAAAAGCATTCTGACCAATATTCCTTCATCCATCCCACCATTCCCCCCCCAGCCTTGGATGCTAACCCACTGAACAGGGGAAAACAGAAGGAAGGTAACTTTTCAGTTTCTCTGGCTGGAACCTTAACTTACCACACTACCATCTATAGCTGAAAACTAGGAAAAAAGCTACTGATAACACAGAAATTACTGTTGTAGACTAAAGTCTAACAAGTATCTTTAAACTTCCCTGATAACATCTTTAACTATGAGAATTCATAGAAGGAGACTCCACTGGTAGCTTAAGACTCCACCAGTAGTTTAGGATTCCTTTGAGCTCCCTTGAGTAGAAGAGAAGGAGAAACAATGATTAGAAATGAGGGAGAAAGAATGATTAGACTAAAGTACTCGCAATTTATGTATGTGACCTGCTGATATTTATAAGATAAAAAACCTGGCCCATTTGCTCAAAAAGCTGGACAATTCTTATCTTGGTACAATATAATAATTTTCTTTTCCCCACATCTTCTTTCAAACTGTCCATCAATGCAGACCTGGCATATTGTGTATTATTGTATCTTCCCACAAAAATATATCTACAACATATTGCTTAATGAGCTTAGCAAGTAAATTTTATGCAGTCCATATCAACAGTTAAGATGTTTAATTATAGTTATCAAAATCTCAATATTTTATGTAAGAGAGAGTATATGAAACAGTGTATCAAAGTAAAACCAAATAACAAATAAATTATTCGTCATATACTCTTGCTATTAACCTATAAATATTCCTTTATTTTCTCCAATTTTATGGGATCTATCTACATCAACAGCCTGTTTTCAATACATATTTCGTTGCTTGAAATTTTGTAAGCTTTACATTTACAGGAAATGAACTGAAACAGAAACATTTACTTGTTCTTACTCTAAGAGATAATGATACATTTTAAAATGTGCTGCTGTCAGATTTTGTTACATATGTGCATAAATAACTATCCATTACACATAGAAGAGAAAAATAGATGCAACTGTTTGTCCCACCTTCTAATAAACCATATGTTAAAATCAGAAAATAGGATCTGACTATGCTAAGGCTGCAGAGTCAAAGATGAGAAAACAAGATAATCTTGCTTCCTTGCAAGAACTTAGGTATGAGAACAATGAAAATTACTTCCTAAGTAGTTCATGAAGTGGGAAGTAAAATGCAAAGTTAATCATTAACCATTCCTATATAGCAAATTAGAAGATCTAGGATTCTGAGAATTTGACTTACTTTGTTTCTAAGCAGTATATGGAATACCTAAGTCAACAAATACAGGCCCCTGCTCCAACATTTCACCAGATTCCTGGCCCTAGTGAAGCAAGCCATATCACCAGCAGAGAAAAATCTTGGTAGGTTTTGGCATTTTTGGTATGAACTCTCATTCCCTCATCTCCTGCTTCCCTTTCCTGGAGCATCTGCCGCCTCCTTGTTGCTTCCAGGAAGTAGAGACCACCACCTGGAGAGCTTTGCGTGATGTCTCTCAACTTTCAGCCTTTGACTGTGGTCTCCTTCTAGGATGTCCTTATTCTTTCACTAACAGGGGAACAAAAGATCCCAGGCTGCAGCTGTGCACTCTCTAACTGAGCTGTTATGAGGGTTCCATGAGCGTTTGTGAGTGCCCATGGTCAGTGTGCCTTGTCCTGGCTTCAGGTGTCTGAGTGTCCTCTGCCTCTGAGCAGTCCTACTGCACCAGAGTGCTTCACTCAGGAATCTCATACAGCACCACATGCTTGTTAGGTGACAAGCCATTGCAAAACTGGCAGGATTTCTCAGAACTGTAAGAATTATGCAAATTGAGTCATAAAAATGTAGGTGTCCATGATCTATCAACTACCTACGCATTTATCCACAGATTTCTATGACCTGTCTGATTTACAAGATGCACACATATTTATTTTTCAAAATGTATGCCAAATATCAAAACAAGTAATTTTTCTTTATGATAGTCACAAATTTTGGTTAATTATTAAATCTATTTGAAAATATGCGTGCCTGTGTATGTACATATATTCTGAAAAATATCCTTGATGGATTTTTACAATAATTTACAGTCTAACATTACATCTCTGGATGACTGAACAGAAAACTTATCTGGAACCAGACAGTCTGACAGTGCAGTTGGATATGTGCTCTGAAGCATTTGGTGAAGTATGCTTTTTACTTGAGTGAATTAATTGTGCTTGTCTCTGTACAGTGTTTCAGAGATATTCAATTAAATTTTATGTGGCCTCTACTTTACAGGAAAAGAAAAAAGAGAGAGAGAAAATTGTGGAAACTGTAGTACAGGAGATGAAATGAAGTTAAAACTGAAGTAAACAGATAATGATAAATCTAAGTTCAATTTTAAATGCTTATATTACATTTTTCTCCTGCGGCTATTCTTGAAACACAATCAGAATCAATGCAACCATCTTCTTAGAAAACTAAATATCTGGCAAGCATTGCTTATTACTTTTAATGAATTAGTTTCATTATTTTGCTTTTGCCGCACAGAGCCTAAATTAGGATTCTGGAAAATGTGACTATATTTTGTGCTGATTCTTTTTCATTTCAGTCGTTTGGTTGCAACAGCTGCTGTTGACACCCATAAGGAAAGCAAAGGTAGGCAGCACTGTAGTTATCCTTAGGCTATCATGGATGCAGAACAGATTTAAGAGAAATTCAAATAAGCTGAAATAGACTCTTCTAAAACGTACCCTCGTTGGGAATATGATGATTTTTCATGAGTCTGAAATATTTTCTGAGTTTTTTTGTGCAAGATTGTATTTGAAGGTTTCAGTTTAGAAAACAATCTCTGTAACGTGCAGGAAGTTGAATGGTGTTAAATAGTGAAGGTGTTTGAAAAAATAACCCTGAGAGCGGTATATTGATATGTAGTTTAGTTGAAAATCACCCAATTCTGTGGCAAATATTTCAGTATAGAGCTCATTGTTGGCAAAACACATTACACTGTGTTTGCAGTGAATCATTTGATAAATTTACCTTCTGAAAAGTTCCACTGCTCTCAAAACATAGAAGGATAAACAAAAGTTGCTGCAGGCTTGGACCCCCCACTAAAAGAACATTCAAAGACTTTTTTTGTATTTCAATAGATATATTTGAGTAGCCTCAGTCAGCATTTTTAATTTTCACAGACTCAGGCTGTGGTAATTTGAATTTAATTAATCTTATATTATGTATTTCATTTAACTTTCACATAATAAAATTTTAATATTTATTCTCTAAGCAGCACTGTTGCTCCTATCAACAACCATAGTAGCTAGAGGAAAGAATAAGGGGGTTTTTAATAGATACTACATATCACCTACTAAGGAAAAGGACAGCATTTCTCTACCACTCTATTTGAGACATGCTTTCTTTTCTCTGTATGAATCTTACAATCTAAGCAGAAGGAACTGCTTTGCCTAAGGAAAAATAAAGAAATTATTAGTGCTACAAACAAATATTTATTCTGTAGCAACTTCAGATTTCTTTAGATTTTATATTTTCATTAAATATTTCCACGCATTACAATGCCAAAGTAACCACTCAAATCCCTACAAGAAGGATTCACTGACCTCATTTAGAGAACTGATTCAAAATCTGGGGGCATCTATGCAAGATGGCAATGTGATCCAGGAACATGAAGTGGGGATATAGGCATCAAGAAATTTTAAAGGAATCCCTTGCACTCACATCCCTCTGTAAATGAGCTCCCCAAAACAATGAAGCTACTACTGCCTCACCTCTTCAGGTCATACACTTAAATTAATGTAGCTGCCTAAAACATGTCCCGTGGTTCTGCCCTAAAATACTGATGTCTCCACTGATTTCACTCAAGGCCTATGGTGCTTCCAATCCGCATGTGGAGTCAGGTGAGACAAAAGCATCATTTCCTTCTTGGTATCCAATACCAGCCTCTCAAGCACAGTGTTAGCTTTTGAAATATTCCTTCCAGATTTTGAACTTTTAATATAAGTTCCATTTCATGTGTTAGTAAATACACTGTCTGACTCATAAAGTTTATATAACTGAAAATTATTTTAGCAATGCAAAGGGTAAAACCTTTCTGCTAAAAATTTAGAAACTGCAGATAAGTGTAGCAAGCACTAAGAATGCCTTCAGAACCCCTGCATTCTGTCCCTGGATTTTTTTGCTACTTCTTTATATTGACATTTGATTTCTGAATTAAGTTGTGTGAAGATAGACTAAATATATAATTGGAATTTAAGCAAAGACAATTGCTGATGATGTCTTAACTATAAACTTCTGATGTGATCAGGTGACAGCTGCCTCTTTGAAAGAGAGTGTTAGATTAGCGCTAGGTCAAATTAATTTTAACCTTATGGGAAGAAACACGTATTTCATCCACAATATTATCCTTCAGAGAATCCTCCAAGCAAATAGTTTACTCCATAAAATCTTGTGTGAAACGTAACATATAAACATGGTACACACATTTTTCGGAAAACAAGGTCTTTCTTGTCAAAGGGATAATTTAGATAAAGGATAAATAAAAGCAAGTAATTTTACTTTCAGGTCTTTGACTTGCATTGGACTGAGACACAGCATAATTAGAAGAATATAATAGAAGTGAGGCTCACGTAATGCAGAAAACAACAGGAATAGTAATAGCAGTATTTGCTCTATTATTAATGCAATTTAGTCCATGTGTTTTAATTAGGCATTTATGTTTTGTAAACAATAATTCCTAGTTGATCTTAATGAAATATAAACTTTCTGAGACAGTACTTAAATCTCAGCTGTTGTATATTATACTGTAATGCCAGACAGTGAAAATAATCAAAAATACCTCCATTTTCTAAATTCACCTGAAAGTGAATGGCAGAAATAGAACACAGCTAGAGATGGAAAATGTTTATTAGATCATCTAGTTTGTTTCCATGACAATGAAAGATCTTTCCCCACAGTACATTTTCTAGAATTTACTCAATCTAATTTAAGGCTTACACCATTTCCTATGGGATTCATTCTATATAGTGGTAGGTTAAGAAATTTGCATGGGCAATCAGTTGAAGCCTTCCATTCTTTACACCACATTTCATGTCTTTTTTTATAATCTCCCAAATAAATCTTTTTTCTTCTTGCGGTTTAAGTAATCACTACATATAGCTGCTGCTAATCTCTTTTAAATGCTAGCTAAACCAACCTGGACATATTTCCCTCTCTCTTCATTATTCTCTTTGGAAATTTTTTACCTTATGCTTTTTCTGAAATCCAGATTTCCTAAAAATGCATGTCCAGAATTATGCACAGTGATCCAAATATCGAGGTCTCAGAGATGTGTAGGACAGCATGATACCCCTTATATTTTACAGTTAGAAATACTACAAAAAACCTAAGATAATCTTCAAACCTTTCTATTTTGATAACCCACCAGTCATTGTCAGCCCCAACAGGCATTTGTGGACTTATTGTGGAAAACATTAAGTTGCCATGCTACAAATGATGTTTATCTGAAGTGCACTGCTGTTTCTAAAATATTTTCTATATTATCTCAAGCTTTGTTTCTGGGTTATATACAATAAACATCTGTTCATCATTAAGCGTTCAAATATAAAGCTCCTTTTTCCAACTGGTTCTGTAGAAGCTAAAATTTTTATCAACATATGGAAAGATGGTTTACAGAAGAACATAGGATGACTTGGGAGGGATACTGATTTTGTGGCAAAAGGTATACCTACTTTCTTGTGTTATATTTACTGAGCACAACAACATTTAGGTCAGGCTGGGTGAGGCATTGAGCAACCTGGTCTAGTGGAAGGTGTCCCTGCCCATGGCAGGGGAGTTGGAACTGGATGATCTTTAAGGTTCCTTCCAATCTGAGCCATTCTATCATTCTGTAACAATAGATATTGAATCATCTTTCAACAAATTATTTCCGAATATAAAATTTAAAATAATTAAATCACCAGATTAAAAACAAATATCTTAATTGACTAATCAAGATCCATAATGATTCAGGGAAAGCAGCATAAGCCAGCTGCAGTCTTTGTTTAGTAAGCAGATCATATAGTTACAAAGAAACTGGAAAATTTATCCTAATACCTTATTCCTTGTACTGTTTGTACAGATTTTAAAAAATATGAGAACCAGTTTGTACATATTTAAAATATTATTTTACAGGACTAAAGATGAGATTTCAAGATACTCAGAAAAGTCTAACTTTCCTGAGAGAATGTCAGGAATACCCGAGATTGTTTTCCTTCATACAAGCAACAAAGTTAAATATTCTCCTTCCGAGGAAGAAAAAATTACCAATTAACTGTGGAACCATAATTAATTCATGATAATATATGGATACCTGCATAAATGTAGTACCATTCCTGGTTAAATATTCAAGCTGCCTTATTTATTATACATGATTATATATCACAAATAAAATGCAGCAGCCCTGCAGCAGAAAGTACAGCTAATCAGCACAAAGTATTTCACAGACAGAAAATATAATCATGCGAAATGGAGGCTACGCTTTCACTGCAGTTAATACAGACTTCTGCTGTGATACTGACATTATTCTCCATCACAACAGCTCTCAGAACCCCCTTTTTCCATTTTAGTAATGCTTCTAAATTTGACTTCTCAAAAAGTTTTGAGTACAGGCAAAGTCTAGGTCTGTATGCAAAGGTCCCTACTGTGACTGTTTCTTTTTTTTTCTGTAGATGTATATAGGTATATAAACATAAAATCAGTTTTATGCCAGCAGAAGTCAATTTGCAATCAGTATAAAGTGCATTCAGATTAATGACTGTAGCACTTCTTTATTTAGTGTATCTAGTTCAGTCTTTGCTAAAGCATGCTCTAAAATAACACTGTACAGAAGTAATTAAGCACAAAACCTGTCAAATAATAGAAAATAAAATTTTCTTTCTAGATCTACTCAGTACATAGACTAATCCAGTACAGTGCTGACAAAAATTCTGAAATTAATTTATTAGGCTGAGAAAATGTTGCCTTCTCTTGGGTTTGGTTATATAACTTAAAGTAGTGCATTCTCTTCTGGAAAATAAAAAAAAACACAAATGGCCACTAGTGCAAAATCATTTCAAAATTTTTAAAAAAGGTAAGTTATTTGGTTTTAGCCAGTGATATGAACAAAGAAAGACACTGGACTTTTAATTAAGTGCTTTTATGTAATAAATTCAGATTCAATCCCATATAAAGTAATAAGGAAAGAATTCGTTCCTGTAATGTCTTACTAAGGTACATGGAGATAATGAAATATTCCGCTCTATTGCCATAGTTTAAATTTTGCATTGCATGAGGGATACACGACATAAGATTTAATGAGATATTCTATTATTTTGCAGCATTTTTTCACCAAAGCAGAAGGAAAATAATACAGATAGGCAAGAGACAGAAATAACTGCAACTCAGTGAATAGTTCTGTACAATAAACTCCATTTCCTATCTTATCTCCGCCCTGTTGCACTCCTTACATTTCAGCCTACTTTTTCTACATGTTTTCATACAAGTTCACATTATTTTCTGGAGACAAAACCATATCACATCAACAACACATCACTCCAAATTTGGAATTGTTATAATGGAACTCCCAGGATTCAAGTAAAGCTGATGTGCTGCCAAAGACATATTAAAAGACATATTTTTCTTTCTTCCCTTTAGTTAGCTCAACTCACTTCAGCTGAAGGAGCAGTAGACTTGAGATTAGTTCTCAATTTGATCTAAACTCTTGTTTCAATATCCACTTGCTCCAACCAAAGGTGAATATATGCAACAGACTTTTTTCTGTATGCCACAAGTGCAGTTGGGGTATCACCCATATGTGATCAAAATGAAATACAACTAATGTATTTTGCATAACTTCCTGAAAAAAAGTGATTTTTGAGACAGCATTTAGACACAAGTGATTATTCTAAAACCTTCCCAACTAAAGGTAAGTAGGAAATGGTTTTATTTCTATACTCAGCCATGAACTCCAAGATACAGACTTACTCATGGTGGATTACATCAAAAGACCAAAATCCAGTAAAAATCCTTTTGCATTAGTTGCATGGAAGTAATAATCAAATCCACAAAAA
>VWZT01006134.1:1273738-1328313 GCA_013397055.1 Pachycephala philippinensis
TTATACTGCAAACTGTGCTGGCCCGGTGTAAGGCAATACCTGGAACTATGTTGCCCTGGTGTACGGTGACAATAAAGTAGTGTAAAGAAGGTGAGGGCAACATGAGTGCTGTAAATCATTACTGTGTACAGTTTTGGGCCCCACAATATAAGAATGATTAAGCTCTTAGAGAGCGTCCAAAGGAGGGCAACAAAGATGGTGAAGGGCCTTGAGGGGAAGCCGTATGAGGAGTGACTGAGGTTACCTGGTCTGTTCAAGAAGTGGAGACTGAGGGGAGACCTCACTGCGGTTTCAACTTCCTCATGAAGGGAAGAGGAGGGGCAGGCACTGATCTCTGCTCTGTGGTGCCCAGTGACAGGACCTGAGGGAATGGCCTGAATTTGTGTCAGGGGAGGTTTAGGTTGGATATCAGAAAAAAGTCCCTCACCCAGAGGGTGGCTGGGCACTGGAACAGCTCCCCAAGGAAGTGGTCACAGCATCAAGCCTGACAGAGTTCAAGGAGCGTTTGGACAATGCTCTTGGGCACATGGTGTGACTCTTGGGGATGGTGCTGTGCATGGCCAGGAGTTGGAATTTTATGATCCTTGTGGGTCTTTTCCAACTCAGAATATTCAGTGATTTTTTAACATACTTGGTAATGAGCAAAGAAGGACTGGTGAAGACTCTCACAAGGAGCTTTTGACCACACAGGTGGGAAAAATGAAATATGTATGAATATGCATCTGACCAGCTACAAGAAACAGTCTGAGGTATTGACTTTGCTGCACACTGATACAAAAAACTAACTCTCAGCTGAGGCAGGATGGAGCAGGTTTGCTTAGCACTCATGCCAGTTTTATCAGAGTTGCAGCACCCTGAAGAAGAGTAAAATGGATACATGGGACTATCTACTCAAGGGTCAAGACTAGCAACCTTGATTTCTGGATGTTGGAACATGCAGTTTCCATAGAATACTGGGCTCTTGTCATAGAACAAATCTCTTAAATGTTTCAACTATACAATAACATAGTCATTTTTAATATCATGATCTCTGCCTTTTCTTATTCCAGAAAAAGAAGATAATACCCACATCTTCTTGGGCTGTTCAGAGGAATGACAGGAATCATCTGATTTATTCAAGAATTGAAAGAGAATTTTTTTACATGTTCTGTTCAAAAAGCTGTACTTGGTAACTCAATTATACCTTAGATTTCTGTTGCTCTCACTCAGGTGAGGAAAAAAAAATCAAGTGCTGAGGCATATTTAATCATTTCTAAATGTAGTATTATTTAAATTTGTGAATTTAACATACTAGCTGAATTGAGACAAATTATCCACCTCTGATCCATCGTCTTTTTTCTTCCTGGTGGGAGGTTAAGATCATATGCCAGCTAGGATTTTATTGCCATCATCAGATAACAGCAGTTGATGCACAATGAGAATAGAGAGAAACCTGTTAAGGCTGCAAATATCCACAGCTCTGTGAGATTCATGGAGGAAGCATATGTCACCTTATTAAATCTGTAGCAACTGAGGTGGAAGTAACAGAAGGTATCTCTCTCCAGAGCTGGAAGAGATGGGAAGAGAAATGGTTCTGTAAGGAAATCTCTTACTTTTCTCTCTCTCTGAAAATATCTGTAACAGAATGCTACAGGGATCGTTTTTCCTAGAAATAGGGACTTAAAAACAAACCCAAAACCCAACAGCTGCCAAGACGGGATGCAATACAGAACTTCCTCAGAGAAAGAAATATCTTTGGGTCAAGTTAGTACGTTCAGTTGCTTCCTCCAAAGGAAATAGAAACATGAGTATAGAAGATGCGAAAAATCATGCTACTTGTCTCCCTCTGTCCCAAAGAAGCTAATCAAGGGCCAAAGGATAGATGGAGTTAGATACACTTATTTGAAGCTCAAAGAGACATAAGAGTGCTCTATGAGGGATGTATGGCAAAGGTGCAGAAAAGACCAAATAGAAAGCTGTATGAGTTTCTCTCTGCCTTTTATATACAACTTGCTTTCCCACCTGCCAGCCTTCCCTTTGTGTTTAGAGAAGTTCATATATATATATAGATATATATGCACATAGGGATTCACCTGAATATGGCTTATTTCTCTAATTTTAGGAAGAAAAAAAGATAGAGGATTATTTGACATGGAGAACCTTTCTACAGTAATATAGAGATCTAGGACTGGAATTAGCTTAGCTTTGGAATTCTGATTGTGTCTGAGGCAAGACACAGACAGTTAAGAACAAGGGCAGGAAATAGCTTTGCTATGTCTTTAATTCATTACGGAAAAAATACATGGTAGGAATACAAATAAATGTATTTACCAACAATGTGTATTTTTTTACTTGAGAAAGCACATCAGCCACAGATTTGTGGAATATACTTAAGTAGAATTCCGTGAATCTAGTATGAAAGTAAAAAGGAACAGATGTGAAAATCCCAACGAGCCACATTTTTGAAGTTAGCTATAGACAAGCTAGTTTTGAAAAGGGAGGAGAGGCAGTTGCAGTTACAGTATTCAGCAGTATTGCATCACAGAACATGGACAACATACTGTCAGTTCTAACACCATTATGGTGGTTTTCTTCTTGATTCTTAGACTAGTAATATTTGAAAATGCAACATTATCTTAGAATATCAGCAAACCTCTTGCTTTGTTGAACCAACACAGTCAGGGAAAAAACCCCTCAAATCTATTCTACAGAAATATTCCGACAATTTTTTTCCCAACAAGGAAGAGAAAATTATCTTTTTCCTTCAATGTCAAAGTAATGATTACTAACACCATAAAAACTAACAGTTGTCTGTGCCAGTAATTCTTGACATCATTTGATGGCTTCATTATAAAATGGAGCTTTTAAAATGGTAAATAGCTACTAGATATATTGAGGGAACAAAACAGAAAATTAAATAATGAAATCATATGTTTCTGCTAAAATGATACTTTCAGTGTAAATGTCTAGTTTTACCAACTAGCTAATTTATTTTGGAATTTTAGTGATCTTTTAACAATCAGTGTATTCACGTAAAAGATGCTTATGAAGGGATTTCAAAAGTGAAAACTCTTAAGAGTCTTCAAAAATATGGAGTTTAATGAAAGAAAATACAATTTGTGTTTTTAAAGTATGTGTGTCTAATTTCAAAATTAGACAATGCCTAAGTCTATCATACACAGAATTTGGTGAAAAATCTTTGTACTGGTTTTGGGCTGAATATATTAGTTATCTTATGCCCCTGTGTGGCCAAGCTAGACAGTAAACTCACTTTCACGGAACTGTAAAAAAACCCTGACAATATGTCATGTGAGAAACTAAGTTTAGGTAAATCCACCACTTTCCATTTTCTGAGAAAAGCTTCTAATATAAACTGCAATAGCAAAATTGGACTGATAGTCCTCTGTACACTTTGTATCAATTTTAGTCACAAAAGACGCTTGCCATTATGCAGTGATGTGTTAATCTGAATATTGCCCAAAGCAATTATGACTTCGCAAAGCACGCTGCTACAAATAGAGCATCCGACAGCACAGTATTTGTACACTAAACACTAAATGAAGAATGGCAATCTGAAAATCCAGCTTATCTAATTACTAAAGGTTTAAAATATATTTTAAAGCTTTATTTCATTGTCTTTTGTCATTTGTATGAATAGTATGTCACTGAAAGTAATCAGACAAATTTTACACTGCAAAACAAGCAAACCTCCTTTAGATGCTGTTGTAAAATTTGGATGTAGTTTAAGCACATAGTGTGTTTTCATAAAAGGTCTACTGATTTCTTTTCTGGACACGTGAAGAATTTATTTCACAAACTAGCGATTTGCCAAATGCTCAAAATGCAAAACAATTCTCATGGTTTCCCAAAATGAGGTCATTCTAATAACTTTTCCATAAAAAATAACTTATTACCCAGGAAATAGCACCACAATCCCCAACACAAGTGAAACACAATTTTGAGGTAAAATTATAGCTCTTACTGCTTCAGCTGGCTGGAGCTGGTAATGTCAGACAGAGCTGTGTGGAACAGGAGGGAGGCCCAGCAAAGCAGCTCTCTCTTTTACACTTACAATAGCATCTTACAGGAAAGTGCTGCCCTGTAGCTGGCAAAGGAGAACTCAGCTGCAATATTCCTCCATTAGAAGCTGCTGGGAGGGGATAACTAAACCCACTGAAATGCTAAAATCAATCTAACTCACCAGGAGCCCAATATCATTTGGGTCCTCTCACACCAGCTACTGCAAAGCCAAACTATGCAAATAAAAACCCAACTCATGTAAGGTTTTTGTGGGAAATGATAAAAAGCAGTTTAATGTATGTTCTGTCAATGTTTAGCATAGCATCAGAAAGCAAAGCCCAAGATACCTGTCTTCCCTTCAACAAAATCTCAGCATATCTAAACTTTCTGAAGAACTGAAGAACAAGAACTCCAAGAACAGATGATATTAAAATTAGGAGGAATGTATATTCAATTACAGTTATCTGTATTCTACCTCATTTCCTGTGACTTTCTGGTTTATATTTCATTATCTACTCTACAATTTGTATGCATTAACCTGTTTTCTTCACATTATTACTTTGTGAAAGCAGCAGTTAATCACTCTGTGTGTAATGTGAGCGGTTATCTTTCTGGACTCTCACTTGTACTTTTTAGATGTAAAAACAGAAAAAAATACATTCAAAAGAGAAAGGATCATCAAAGGACAAAATATGTAACTTTGAAGACTGAAGAGATAGACCACATTATACGTCATCAAAGCAGAGTCTTTTACATGCTGGAGGTACACCACAGTTCTGAAGCATTAACTCTTAATGCATGAACAGTTAGTTTTTAGAAAGTGCATTACATTTATTGTGCAAAGCTCTAAGTAAAAAAATCTACCTAAATTATGTACTACATTGATTTAATTTTTAAAAAAAAAATAGAACAGATTTTTTAAAATCAGTAAAACAGTCAAAGGACTATCCTCTGAAAAAAATGCCAGTGAGATTTTTTAGTGACTATTTAATAGATGACTTCTTCAAAGTCCTTTTATCAAGATCAAGTTTAAAATACAAATAGTTATTCAGAAAACGGATCTTTTTACTCAATTACCTTAAAAACTGTCACCTAACTTTAGAGTCAGAAGACAGAGAAAGCATGAATTATTCTCTCACAATTACTGCTGCATATTGTTTAAAAATTGCACAATGTTTTCTTGAGGCCAAAAGCACTGACAGCTAGTAAAACACGATGTTGCTCCTTATAAATACAGAAATATTCTCATCCTAAGTACAACAGCCCATAATAGGTAGCAGGCTCGGTTTCCTAACAATCCTTTCTTGTTTGCCAGTCTTTTAGAATAAATATACTCCTAATCTCAGGCACAGCAAATGAATAAAATTACTCTGTCTTTCGATTTCCCACCATATGCAGCTTTTGCCAAAGTCTCACAAGCAAAATAAACACGAAAAGCACCATGCACGTGTATCTGTAAAAAAAAATAGCGAAAACCATGCACCTTGATCTACAAAAAGCATGGACTCTGATCTGAAATAGCAGATCCAGGGAATCAGGACTGGGATGCTAGCTGATTAGAACAGTTGCTAAGGGCTTTGTTGGTTGCTGCAGGCCTGAAACTATGCACTTGGAAATATGCACAGTTCTACAATCACAGCTAATAACACATAAATTATTTCTCCATTTTGTAGAGCTTCAAATATTTCACAGTATACCAAAGGGCCATAAGAAAAATTTCATTGAATACAGATTTCAGACATACCAAAAAATACTTTAATTCATAACAGTGATTATGATTGCTAAAACTACCTACATAATTTTGCATACCTAATTAGAAATTCATAACCAAGATAACAAAACTTGAGAACAGTAATGTTAAATAAATATTAAAATATTTTAAAAGGGAATATCAGCAGTAAGGGACAGAATCATTACAACAAAATTCTGGGAAATAAAATTCCAAGAATTTTCTGAACTATAAAGTGCAAATATCCCTGTATTTAAGAAATAATATCCCATTTAAAGAAGATTTCTCCCACAGAGACAGAGAAGATTAAAATGCTGGATATAGTCTCTGCCTATTACTTCCACCCTTTTTTCCAGAATGTTTCCATCAGTGCACTATCTTTATAAAAAACTACAGGACTGTTTTTTCTTCCTGACCTGCAATCCCACCCTCTTAGATAAAGTTATTAATTTTTTTATGGTTAATATTTAATAGCAGTATGAAAAAGTTCTAAACATCAGTGTTGTAATATGTTTACTGAATAATGACACAGAAATGAGGAATAATTAATTCATTTTATACCTCCAAAAATCCTAAGAAACCAATTCAATAACTGTCTCACACCAATAAACAACAACTTCACCCTATCATTTCTAATTCCCACAAAATAGCAGCTATTCACAAAAGGATACCCTACAGAGCTGACTGACCTGATGCAAAGCATCCACTAATCAGCTATAATTTGGCCAGTTAAAAAGATTATTGTACAGCATCACACACAGGATCTAAATCTTCTAAAAATAAGGAACTGCTTTCTATTTTGCAAAAGGTATGCAGGACTACTAATTTGCATCTTCCAATAAATTATGCATGGTTAAACAGACACATCTCTGAGCATTTAATCTTTTCACTGCCATATCCACATAGAAATCATTTTCTCTGACAAATTTGTTTATGAATATTTAATATCCTTTAAGGATTACAGCTAATAATGCTAGCTTCTAATGGCAGCTAATGTACTTGAAAGATACATAACCATCTTAAATATTTTATTCTATCTTTGCTGGCTTTATTTCTGCAGATTGAGTTCTCATGTAAATCCTTACATAAAACATAAAACCACTAACAGACTCACTGCTACCATAAAAATATTAATATCTAGAAGTGCAATTATGAAAGTACCCCACTGAAAAGCATGCAGATAGATTGCCATCAGTATAAAAACAGAAATGATAAAGCAAAAATGTTTCATTTCTACTTACCTAGTGTTGTTCAATGTTTGTCCAAAAAGATCATTTTGTAAGATATTTGGAGGGGATGAGAAAACCCCATGAAAATGAGATAAAACAGAATTGCAGACCTGGCGCAGTGTTTCAAATTGCATTTTCTCTCTTTCTTTCCCTTCTATTTTTCTTCACCACCTGTCTTAAAAGTCATCTATTTTGTACACACCATCAAATACAAATATGCCAATCAAGTTCCATATTTCTCCTGGTCTCTGTAAAAACTGTGCCTAAATGAGCAGGGGCTGATAGTTAATTGTACAGTCATTATTCTTCTAATTCAGTCGTAGAAGATTTAGTACCCGAGCGGCTTTCTCCTGACTGTAGCAAGAATTCTAAACAGCAGTAAGCTTTTTGGGCATTCCCAGCTGAAGTGTGAAGCTGAGCTGCTTTCATGTACTCTACTCATATTTCTCTAAGCCTATTAAAAACACGCAGTGAATAGATGCTGTCGTCAGGAGTTTCAGCACATCTGGCTGCCAGCAGTAAAATCTCAGAAGTAAAAAAAAGGAGGACAAGGCATCCTCACACTGTTACTACTGTCTAAGAGGAGGAGGATTTCTGCATCTTCCCCTCCTCCTTCCCTCCCCTGTAAAAATGACTAATATCCGTGACCATGTATGTAGAATTCTTAATTTTTTTTTTTTATGTAAAGGCAGCTCTAAAGAGGCAGATAGACCACTCTAAAAATATTCTTCACGTAATAAACAACATGTAGCACCGAGACTGTAACAATAGATCTTTTGTCTCATATCTGAAAAGCTATACTGTATCTGAGATAACAGGTTTTTCGGTGCAAACATTTAAATGTAGTATTGATTCGTGTACACTGAAGCAAACAGTATACATTCTATATGTAACCACTCTGTCAGGGACCCTAAATACAGCACCAAGGCAATGATCTACCACGCAAACTCGAACAATTACTAAAAGGAATGGCTGCATTATACATAAACGCTGCATTTTAAAATGAGACATTTTCAGTATCTTTTAAAAGTTTATTGCACTGAATCACCCATGATAGAGCCGAGAAAAATCAATGACTTCTTAGGGTTCTTCAAACCTGTCTACTTCCAGGAAAACCCACTATTTTAGGAGCCTGTGTACTGGTACACATAAGTACCGGATATCAAAGAGCAAGAAGCAGGATCTGTCATCTAACAGAACAGAGTGAGATTTTGCAACATAATGTGCACTGTGAATACCATGAAATGCACAGAAAATAAGTATCCCTGACTAAAAAACATTTTTTCCGCTTTTCTTCCAATGCTTGTGCCAGAGGATGACATTACATAACAGTACAGAAAATATTTTATCACTGTCAAATTGAAAAATAACAATTAAAAATATTTTCTTTATAATACCTTGTTTTCTATCCACATCTTTTAACATCTTAGCAGTAATTACAAAATCTCCAAATAAACCAACATAAAATGAGGTCCATTATTAAAGCTCTTCCACTGAAAACAATTTGAATCTCAGATGATGTGGGAATAAACATCTTTCCAGCTAATTCAAGTGTGTTGATGTGCTCAGAAGGAAGAAGCCATCCAGGCTTCTTTGGCCAGAAGGATGGCAGCTACAAAACAGATTTTAAAAGAAAAAATAAATAGGAACAAATTCATCTCCAGGCCCCTCCTAAAAAAGATATATAAGACTCCCCACTACCACCCATGTATTTTTTAAAAAATCGTGAAATATCTGCTAATAAAGCTGTTTGAAAAACTCATGTGAAACCCTACAAAATACTACCCAAAATAGTTTTTAATACCTGTTTTTCTGTCCATAGCATACTGTGCATTATGGCAGCTTTTGTATTTGAGCAATGTATTACAATTTGTGATAAAAGTTCTAGGCTCTATGTCTGTCAAAGCTGGTAACTTCTGAGATCCTGAAGTAGGAACTGATGGATATTTGTGGCTATCTTGCTATAATAAAATGAAAAAGTAATACTTGGAAACCACCTTACCTATATTACAGAGAATTCATGTTCGGAATGTAAGAAAATTTGCCTTTACATTCATTCCATCAGAAAACCCCAAATTTTCTTATCTGCTCCAAGAAACAGAACCATCTTGTCCCAAAAGATTCAAGTCATACCAATCAGTATAATATGCACCACTTAACAGTTCAGAGACAATGTTGGCCATGGAGTACATACAAGACCAGTATTTTATCACATATTGCAAGAACATTAGCATTTTTTTTGTAGCTTATGAATGGTCATCACAGTCAAAACACTCCTGTAGTTGCAACCAAGTTCTGAACATTTGACAGTCATCTTTCCATGTCTTCATTCTCAGATATTTAAAATGGAATTTACGGCATACATTCTTTTTTTTTTCTTTTTCTTNAAAACTACTGACAAAAGACACATATTTAAAACTTCTAATTTTTTAATTTAATTTTGGGGTAAGGAATAAAGAGTACTCTGCAGATATTCATGCATTTAAAATGCTTCATATGGCAAAAATAAAAGTAGAAGAATACTTTTAAAGGCAAATACTTCAGAGTTGCTGCTAGCAGAAAATTGAGCTATAATGAAATCGGGTTTGTGCAAACACATATTTTTTCAGACATCTGGAATTTTCATCAAAATGGAATTTTTGTTGATTTAAAATGCTATTTTTTATTTCAAAGAATGAAATGAATGGTACAGAATAAAACAGAATTGCCTTGCTTTCCTGACCCTTCTAACGCACTCCAAGAGACCCTTTAGCCAATAAACAATTGCTTCCTGTATTTATTATGTGGCCTATAGTATTGTATTGACCCTATAATGTGGACTTCCTACTAACATCTCTTTTCAGGTACTTCCACCTTTTCCAAAATTTCATCATTCTTCTGAGAAGAATCAAGGAAGTAAGGAGACCTAACAAGAAGAGTCTGAAGGCAATGGAATGAAGGAGCATGAGCAGTGCAGGCTCTGCCCACTGAAGTACCCATCCTTTGAGAACCAGAATGCAACTGACAATCAAAAGAAGTCAGTAGAACCACACATAAAATTTATCTTCTGTACATTGATATTGTTTGAGAACAAAAGAGTACAGGTACTAGTTACCTTATGTCAATGCTGTTACGGATCTTCAAATGTGTCACTGTTTCTTATACTAAAAAGTTCCTGTTGTGAAGGGCAGTGATTTAGCGTAATTTCTAAGATTCAGGAAATTATACCCTCAGCATTCCCAAATCAAAAGCTTCACATAAGAATGTTGGAAAAGACAGTGATTAGTTTTCTACCTATTTGATATTTAACTTGAGATCTCCTTTTCTGTCCTTCAGAGCTCTGACTCTACACTCTCCAATACCCGTACTAGAAGAAAAAGAGGTCCTATGTGCACAGGCTTTTTTTTTTTTTGAACACCCCTAATAGTGTACTTAATAAGCATCAGGTAAGCCAAGCACTGCTCAAGCACTTGTGTTTCCAGCATTTTCTATCCTTTGAGGGCCTCATTTTGACAGTGATCTTTATTATGTTATGTGGTGTATTTATACTTGCAAAAATATATACCTACACACTCTTGCTATTTATGGTTTAATAATAATAAATTTCATTTCCAGACCAATTTTATAGAGGATTTCATAGAAATGAAAAGCAAGTACTTTAAAGATATTGCAGAGAAAGAGTACCAGATAGTGTGAACAACTACCTGACATGGTTGACAGCCTATTTCAAAATGAAAAGAGAAGCCTGAGAAAGCATCATTGGATTCATTAAGCCAAGCTACATTGAGGTCCATACACATACCTCTCTCTGTAGCCAAACTGAATCTTAACAAACACCCAGCAGCTACAAGTTTTTAAGAAAAGTTATTCTAGAAAACTCCCAAGTATGGGCATTTTTCAGTTCATATAAAATATTTCTATTTCAAACATAAGATTAACTTCCTTGAATTGATTCTAGATTTAAGAAATGTGGATTTATTATACAAAAAAGTTGACAATATGTACAAATATGTTATCTCAAACATTACTTACATGCATCACTTATTATAGGCATATAAAAAAAATTTCACAGGACGTTGTATTTTAATCAAGGTAAAGTCATACAACCCTATTAAAGCTATACATTACAGCTTATAAGGCAAAGATTTTTCTGTGATAAAAGATACTATCAGGAACAATTTTGGATTCAATTCCATTCTAATCTACTGGATAGTATGTAAGTATCGTTTGATGGAAATGCAGAAGAAAACGGTAGAGCTGAGTCACTCGGAGTTTGGGGATAAAAGTGGGATTTTTTAAATGTACAGAAAGTCTAACATCTACTGTTTTTTCCATCTAGATACTACAAAAAATTTTGTAATTAATAGCACATAAATACCTGTATTACACCACGATTGCTCTCCAATACACACTTATCAAAGCATTTCATTAAATACTCACGATTAAAAATTTTTGACTGACATTCATTATGAAAAGAAAAAACTTCTGAACAAATTCTTTTCAAAGAGATAAGTTAACTCCTTTTGGGTCAGCAAACTGATGCTTCAACATGGGACACGATTTTAAGGAGTATTGGAAATTCCATTCAAGGATGGACATTCCAATTCACCACTGCAAGTGAAATACAAGCAGACTTTCTTTTGGGATAAAGCACACACTCATTTGTATGTCATCACATCAATGTTCAAAGGTTCAGTTTCACAAGAGAAGTTTAGCAACTAATGCAAAATCTACAACTGTAAACTTAAACATATGTCAACAGGAGCTATAGAAGCCAGTATTCTGAATACCTATTATAGGAAAAAATAAAGAAAGGGATACTGATAAACCCAAAGGGATAAAAGTACCTAAATCCAGGCTACAGGGAAGCATCAGTCTCTGTCCAAGAATTGTAAAAATGAATCCTCTCGTTGTGCTGGCACCTAAGCAGTCATTCAAAATGCACCATTCTTCTTATTACAGGTAGCTGAGCAGTTAGAACAGTGTTTCTAACTGAGTCCCAGGTTTCTCTACTGGCTTCCTAAAATATGCCCACAAAGTTCTTATCAACACCCCCCTGGTTATTCCTAAGGGAAATTGTCTTTGCTGGTGACGCCGTTCTCTCTCACGTAAAATAATTAAATATTGAAAGAACTATTTAATTCACTGAGTTAAACATTAATCAAGAATGGAAAAGTGATACTGATTTTAATCCCTAGTAGTCAGGTCACAGATCTACAATGGAAGATACTGAAATTCCAGCTAAGAGACCAACCCTTGTTACAGAAAATATCCACTGCCAAAGTATAGTAATGTAAAAGAAAGTAAATTCATCCTCATCTTACACAATAAAGTATTGGTTTTTTCTTTCTTGTGTTTTATTCTCAGTATCTTCACATTTCTTTGTTTCTTTAATTTTTCAGGCATTCCATCTATAATCACTTAATTCTTTTCAGTGTCCTTCATATTTCTCCCATGTAGACTTTTAAAGCAATCTGTACTCTCCCTTTAGTATAAGTTTACACTGTTTAAGCCAATAGATGAGACTTAGAAACCTGGACAGTCTGTTTATCCCTTTTTTCCTCCACTTTACCATTTATCATCATGACTAATATGCTTGAGGAGACTGGTTAATTCCATAGGGAGTAAGTATTTATATAGTTAAATTCCAGCAATCTCTGTGAAAAATTGTACCATCACAGGAGGAGAAAGACCCAAGTCAGTGTGCGTAGAGGAAGAGTGAGTAGAATTGAGAACCATTACCCATTGACTTTCACAGCAGAAAGACAGATTATGGTCAGCAAATAGCCACAACACTGCCATCTGAACTTTGACAAAATTATCAGAAGTGATAGGAAAAGATGCTTAAGTTATTGTGGTCCTTCACCACATTACAGAAGAAACAGAAAAACATGAGATACGATTATAGGCTGTGCTGATTCTGGAGCTCATGGAACTGCCTTCCCAGCTGGATTTAACTCCCTCTTCTTCATTTTCCTTCGGACTTGCTGTTACTGGCATCCAATGCACAAAGGACTCACAAAAGTTTATCTCCTGTTCCACCAGCAATAATACCAAACAATGAAATAATAGTAATTTATCCTTAGAATAAGCTTCAAAAAACAATTAATTATCACAAACCTTGTAAGCATATTCTCTATTAAATATTTTGGGATATGAAGCTTAAGTGATGTGATTAAGGCTGCAGGTAAGAGTAATGTCAGTGGTCCACACAAGATGTGAGGACCCCAAGCCCTTCTCTTACTTGCTGTGTAGGATACTGGAACTTTGCTGTTCCAAAGTCTGTTGAGCTACACTCCTTGTAGCATCAACTGTTTAAGTAGCCTAATTCCAGTGAAATCAGGGATAACACTGCATGCCAACAGTCTTTGGAGTAAGGCCCAAAAGCGCAGTTCAACACTATGCCTCTAGCACGTTTCCAAATATTGGAACTGCTCTAGTGCCAGTGGAAGCAGTCTGTGCACTATTCCTCAGTCACGAACTCACCCAGCAAGTACAACAATGCTCAAAATGGTTAAGAGATGCTCTGATTAACCAGGTTACATTGAGGATAAAATAAGCTGTCAGTTTACGTTTAGTACCTTTACAGGTACCTGGATATTCCCATCTCTGAAAACTCAGTACTTATGTCTTCAACACACAGGGAAAAAAAGGTAAGCAACTATCTACTTTTTAATAAAAGACAAAACTAACCTTGACATCCATAGATTCTCAAGGAAGTCAAGGAGCACAAAGTACATCAGCCCAAAAAGCAAAGTCTTGATGGGAAATTCCAGATCAGCTTTGGACTTCCTAAGCAGAAAAGTGCCAACTGTCCTTAACTAGGTGTGCTGAGTTCTGTGAGGACACAATGTAATTCATTTCCCTGTATCTCATTATGGTCTAAGTAAATGAAAGACATTATCATGAGCCACTGATCAGGATGGCTTTAAAACTTTCTAAAAAGTGGCAAGCAAGTTAAACATGATATTTTGCCTGTATACTTGCTAGTTAGGAAAGAATATATTCCACAAATAAAATACTTGGAAGCTGGTATTTTATATTTTTTTGTCACTTTCTGTCTAATGAAATTCTAAATCTATGAAAGGAAAAAATAAAGACCTGTGAAAATTAAATGCCAGATGACTTACAATAAATACTTTTACTGATAAAATAATCTGCATTTTTTTAAACTCAGATAACACAATGGTAGGTCTAACTTTGTTCCTTATCCAGATACTAGGAAATGTGCCATATGTTCGCTCGGGAAATCCTACTGTTAGGCCTGGTATGGACACATAGGAAAACTGGCACTGACCACACACAAATTGCGCATTTGAGGATGAGTAAGACAGAAGCAAAAACCAAACAAATTAGACAAGGGAAATAGGAAAATTATAATTTGAAAATCTTTTGTTATTTATTATGATAGACTATACCACAGCAGTAGTACTTCTTGAAATTAGTAAGTATGCCTCACAACTAGGTATACCTCCCAGTATAATTATTTTAAAGATGTCTTTAAGATGAATAATTTTGACTTATTGGTTAATTTCCTTAGCTCAATATAGATTATGGCTTCTCAAACCTCTCTGCGGAATTCTCTTTAATATGTTAGCTGAAAGGCAATATGGGAAATTTTATTTAAATATGACAAGGCATAGAATAGTTGAAAATAATTACATAAAATGTATAATTTTAATTATTTCCCTTACCGTTTTCCTTCTGAATATTACACCATATATACGACTTGCTCGATCTGCAATAAAACTCCAGTGCCTTGTTCTACCCCACTTGCCAGTTCTGGGCATTTCTAAGTATTCCTTGCTTAGGGAAGTCTATGCTTAAAAATGCAGATGTTACTGATTTTAGGCAAATTCAGAGGTTGAATTTAGATTGTTTGACCTTAAGAACAAAGACACTCAGATTCATCCCACCTAAATGTAGATGACTAAGGAGTGCAGTTTAGAAAGCTAGCCACCTTTTTCTTCCTGTATAATTAATAGAAAGAAAGAGGAACATGTAGGGGAAAAAATCATGTGACCCAAAATTGTATGAGAACCCAAAAATAGGTTTAATGAAGTGTTCTTATGCTTGTCTAATTACTTTACTTATGAGGTAGGAATATAAATCTGTGGTTGCATTTCTATTGCTAGATCTGAGAACACTTTCCAGTTCCTGCCTTAGCTGTGTTCTGACACCATATCTGAAAAAATCCACGTGTGTGCACGCCTTCTTCCAACTCATGCATTTTCCCCACATATAACACAGGTATTTTAGGGATCTTCATGGTTTCTAGCAAAACCCCTATTAATGGCAGATGTCACATGTAAAAAAGAAGCCTTCAAATCCAGGGATATGGGGTTTTTAAACCACTATCCTGACCTAAGACATAATTTATATAAAGAGCTACTGAGGCAGAAATTGCATTTGGCAAACAAGAGAAACCAACCTATTTGTCTAATAAATGTACAAATCAATTCTTCAACCTGAAAGAGCATGATTCTATTTTGTACTAAAATAATTCATACATGCTACTAATTTTTTTTCATTTCTGCAGGGCTGGTCAGCTTCCTGCAGAAGAAATACATCTCCACAAAATAAATTTCTGGAAACTCTGGATCAAATGATGATCCCATAATCAGTTCTCTGGTTTCCTCAGAGTTCTGAGAGTTTACTGAAATGGCTAGGCATCCTAACCTTTTAGTATGAATATATACATTCGTCCATGTCCATACATGTAGTGTATAATATATAAGTAATATTTCTAAAAGTATTAAAGGAGTACTATTGAGGTGGAAGAATCAAAGTTAGAAAAGGTCTAAGTGAGACTTCATTCCCCTGGCTAAAGGAACAGCTCCTTTACCCAACAGGAACATCAAGTTTTTTATACACTGGTTGAAGTAGACAAGTACATGTAATACACATGGATACAAAAGGCTCAATATTCAGTAGATGCTGCACCTTGTAGAATGTGTGGTTTAGAATAGTGTATTTCAACCAATTTTACCTTCACCTGACTTAAAATCAATTGATATTTCCTTGCACCTCATTATAGTACATGAATCCTGCTTTATGCCTCGTTTGCAGTTCTGGATGGTTCACCAATGAGATGTGTCTCACTAGATGAGAACTGCTGGCCTAGAACAGAGATTTGATTGATTTTTGAAACAGTGCGCCGAAAACTTCATCTGCTACAAAAGAGATTTCTGTTCTTCACTTTCATAAAAGGTGATCGTTTTTCACCTTTCAAAAATACAGTAGGTGATTTAAAATACTACTAACGAAGTATTATGCATGATCAATAATGTAAAATATCAATAACAGAACCTGAAATACACTCACTAACAGTTTCCAGATACCTGTTTTTCCTCTCCATTTCAGGATGAGGTATTCAAGGTGCAAGCTGATTTCTTCAGTGCTCACAGGCAGTTTGTACTTATATCCCTTATTCTCCAAGTTATAGAAATTTAAGCAGTCAGCAAAAAATAAATCCTACAACAGTCCAATGATGATTACCAACTACGTAAATGCTCCCAGCACAGAAAATATCCCAAGATACACACTCAGATAAAGAGATAATGTTTTCTTCCTGAAAGACACAGTTACCACAGTTATGACATCCTTTACACAAGCGCTTTTTTGGTGAGCAGGTTGATCATAAAGTTCCTTGTAATGTACGGAAAGTAACAATTACATTGATCTTGAAATCCATGGTGGTTATACATTGCAGAAATTGGCTCCCATTCACAATGAATTTGGGAGTTTAATTAATTTTAGAAATTACTTTTATTCACTTGGAAAATATCATGAGAATTATTGTTGTATCTCTACTTTCAGATGACTGATTTGGTTCTTAAAGGTCCAAACTTGTGTTGGGTGTCAACATGTCCAGGTGATCTGTGATGGAAACAAAGACTAATATATGTGCAAACTAAAAGATAGATCATTGTCCAAATGACAGTAAGATTAAGATCAGTCTTTTCCTTCAGTTTAACAGAAGCTATGACAACACATCTATGCACTAGATTGTTTATTAATTTTTGCTGTTCAGTACACTGATAAAAAATTTGAGCTGTCCATATCTTGGGGACGAGTTCAAAGAGACTAATTTATCTTCCTTTCATGTCATTATGAGATTTATGGTCTCCTGGGCTGCTCCTATATTCAGCTGATTGGAATACCAGAAGAGTATTTTCCTGATGATCACACACTTCTGGAATTTTTTTCCTTTGACAGTGTCAAGGAGCCTCAGTTTTATAAGCATTAAGGCTGTGTAAATATTTTACTTTGTAAAGATTTCCATTTAATACTGGAGTTCTATTTTAGTGGAATAAAGGCAGAATTGGCCACTTGGGAAGGGAGTTAGGGTTAATTTCACAATTGATAGTTGTAACTGTAAGGCTTCGTAATACTTGGTGATATACCACAGAATAAATTTCTAAATCTCATTTTCAGAGGAAAAAAGTGTTTCTGAAAGAAAAATCTGTATGCCACACAGAGAGTGAAATTTAAAATCCCTGTCTTGAGCAAAATCTCCTTGTTTGGTTAGCTTCACCAGGCTTAACGCCAAAAACAACTGACAGCTTTTGGGAATATCTACCAAAAGGACACAAACATTCTTATAAATGCTCTTAATTACTTGAAGGAGAAGCAAAGAAGTAAAGCAGGTAAAAATGATCTAGATCTATGTTAGTGCATCAGTCATTACTGCAATGCAGTTTATCACTATCCAGAACAATTTTTTTGAGAAGTTGAGACACTGCACTTAATATCCAAAGCTCCAGAGTTTGTTTTGAGTCCCATCTACAAAATATTCCTATCTTTTCCATAATTTAAGTGACATTTCTTCTTCTTTTCCTTCTTACTCTGGTTCTCAGGGTCTTTATAATTGATGTTCTAATTTTGGAAAGAATGGCTGCATTAAAAAAAATCTGCTGAGTAGAAATTAAATTATTCTTTAATTCAGTTTTACTTTATTCAGAAGATCAAATTTCTTGCTTCAAATATTGATATATATTTTGTAAATGAAAGTCAATTCTTCAGTCTTCATTGTATGTACTTGAGACATGAGAAGCACCCAAAATATACATTGTTTTATAAGAAATTTATATCCAAGTTAAATTTGGTTTCTTTCAAGAATAACTTTTTGTTCTAGACCCTGTTAATAAATGGTACAGGAAGATTAATCACTACATGTCCATTTTAGGAATAAAATGCAATTATCTCATCCTACTGGGGAGGTGGAATTACTGAACTAACCTTTGAGTTGTCAAATTTCTTATATTCAAGGGTTGAGATTGTTGAACTAATTGTGATTCGTCTTCTAGCTTAAATATTTTACACAGTTCTAACTGCAGCATAAAGATACAACTGAAGCAGGTCATCTTTTGTCAGCTCAGCACCTCATGCCAGAGTCAAAAAGATTTAATTAAAATTAATCTACCTCTTGGAAAAAAAATCGGGTTTGTGCACTGATTTGGAACTTTAGAATACAATGTCTTTCTGAAGCTTCCCAATTTATTTGGCATTACACAGCAAATCAGATGTTTTTTCCTTTAATCTCCTCTGCCTTGCTAGGTATTTTTAAAAATTTTTAAGTGATCATCAAGAACTCATTTAAAGTCCAGCATTTTCACAAACTCATTACAAATGTAACCTCTTGCAGCTAAAATGCATTTCTTTCTATCACAGCATTACCACAAAATTCTTGTCCTTGCCATTTTCTTTTTACAAAGAAAACGGGGGTTCTGCAGCAAAGTTCATGGTTCATCCTATCACAAGCTGCATAATAGAAACTTGCTTAGGCAGATAAATTACATCGAGGGACCAATTCAAGCATATAATACCAGCTGACAAAACATTGGACCAGAAATTTGGAAAACTGTGTTTGGAGCAACTTAACCTCTCGATATTCTATGAAGATGAAACACTGACTGAGGTCCCTAACAGCATTTTCAGGAAGCTCAGTGCTGCAGAACTGGGCACTTGCTGATGTCATTTTCTAAAAACACCAGGCCCTGATTACAGGGCACAGAGTTGCATAGTGCAGGAAGTCAGAACAAGTTCCATGTATACACAACCCACTGCACATCATTTACAGATATTACCTCGGATTTTAAAACTCCACTTTAAGAGTCACTGACTTCAGGTCACCTACATTTTCTACTTAACTTGAAATGACATTGTACTGCACTAATTTGCTGAAACTATTCCCTTAAAATGTCTGTGGCTGTCTTCATTCTGGTTCATAAAGAATGTAGAGACCTCTGTTTTTTTTCTGAAAGGCACAAAATTAAGATTTCTCAAAGCTTGGGAGAGAAGCGTCCAATTAGTTCACCACAAAATTGAAAGGACACTTAGGAATGGTTGCAGAATTGTTGGTTGTAAAGCGAGGAAAAGAAGTGAACTGCATCAAGGGGAAAGCAAAAGAAGGGGCTTAGAGAAGAAAAGAATGTCTGTCTTTAGGCGAAAAAAGATCATGGATATATCTGAAAGCACTTTCAATGTCTAGCCAGCGTTTGGCTTTGTTTCTCTCACAAGTGAGAAAGAGATGGTGATACATAAAATAAATGAGGCAATAAAACAACTAACTAAATAATTCTATAAGGACATTCCAGAGTGGGCAAAGGGCTGAAAAGATTTGTGTTGAAGAAAGGGCAGAAAAAGAAACAGAATAATCATGCTAAAGACAAGGTAGAAAAGAAAATCATATTGCTTAATAAGGTAACTTTGAACTACGAAAACATGGTCCTATTACATTCATTTTTGTTACAATTTTTCCTCAAATCTGACTTAATAAAATAGATTGACAGTTACTAAAATTTTTAATCTTACCATGTAAAAGATAAGTGACAACTTAATTGTACTACAGAAGTGATTTCTTTATCATTACTGACTTCTAGAGACATAAAGGAAAAGCCAAAGAATTTGCCCCAGTAACAACTATGCAGTCCCATTTTTTTATTTTATTTCAGTCTATATAGCTATGGTAAAAAGTATGAAAACAAAAAGCCATTCACTGAATTGCTTGCTGCAGATCCGAGAATCACTTGGCTGCTAGAAACAATAAACTTGACTTACCAGAGTTCTTTACCAAATGTTAGAAGTTTCCCTCAGCTACACTCCACAGATGTATCTTCTTCACCTTTATACACCATTTTTTTTAAAATACGAAATTTTTAAAAATCTGTTATTTATATTTGTTAAGAGAACTTAGCCTCCAAAGAACAGAGGACAGTACAACTGAGGATTATGAGCACACAGTGAGCTTTAACAGTCAAGTTTATGCAAGGTCAACAAAACTGCATTTCAAGAAGACATGCTCAACCCAGAAAGGTATTGGCCTCATTAATTTTGAAAAGTAATTTATAAATGCTGCTACCCTCAATTTTTTCTGATACTGCTTTTTTACAGGATCAGTTTAGTTAAAAGCAAAACTACATTTAGTGTCATAAATGTTAGCTTCAGTCAGTACTTAATAAAAATATTTAATATTTTGATACAGATGATATCTGTGCTTATAGATTTAGGTTATTAACAGTCTTTTAGCACAGGTACAGACATAGCTGTGCTATACAGAAATGTAACACTGCAATGGAAGGCCAAACTCCCCTTCAAAGATACCAAATATCAGCACTGAATATCCAGACTTCACTGAGCTCAGGGCTGAGAAAAGTCAAATAATATATGATAGCTTTCAATAAGCAGCATGCAAAAAATGTCAATTGAGGAAAAAAATAATCAGTAACAGTAAGCAAAATAAAAACATTATGTTGTAATGGAATTATTTTTGAAAAGGCTCTCTACTGCAAACTGTGAAAATGAAATTCCCTAAAATCAACATGAGATTAGCTCACTGCAGCCGAGTTAACATTGTCACTTAAAGCTGGAATTAGGTATTTTTGTTATGTTCTTGATTAAAGCACTAGTGTTTGAAGAGGAACATGGCAGTTTTAGACTGTTTATTAAGGTAAGTTAGTTCTGATACAGTTACAGAATTTTCCTCTTCTCTTTCTTTTACAAACAGATTATCTTTCTCAAAATAAAAGGATCCAAAATTGTAGCTACCATTGGTCAGAGGCCCAGTGCTACTCAATATGGGTTCTACAGCTAGATAAAGACTCATCTTAAAATAATAATGAAAGGTATCTTTTAGTAAAACATAATCAGTTAGAGAAAATAAAAGGGGAGGAAGGGAAGCAATGCACAGCTGAGAAAAACCACACTGAACTCACAATGTGGCTGCACATCCTGAATGTTGTGTCAGAGTTGACACTGTTCATGTGAGCAGGAGATCCATAAAACCAATATTAGGAGACAAAGAACTGTACAAGAAGTTTCATTTCTCAGAAAACAGACAGTTCTGCAAAGGTAACAGAGAGAAAAAGCTCCACCTTTCCAGAAATTAGAACAGAATGCGTAGGCTACAACCCATTGCAACCTAATACTGACAGGTAGAAACAAAGTGTACCCACTATAGGTAGTCTGGAATGTTAATAGACAATGTAAATATCATTCAGGAACTCCTTACAGAGACCTTGCATTACAAATGATATCAAAATTCTAACTCATCTTCATAAGCAGCTGTAGCTTAATCCTTGTCATAAGTGTCTAATTATTTCATTAAAATTTCTGCGCTACAGGATTTCTGACTTTCTTGGACCCAAGGTACTTCTTCTCAATAATTAAATACTGCACTTTCTCTGGCTCTCTTCCCATAAATTTCTATTGCTTCCTCTGGCCATAGTTATTATTAAATTATTTTTTAATGTCATTTGAGATTGAGACAGCAGATAAAGTTAACTTCAGTTTCTACCTGAAAACTGGAACAGCCATGAAATGCTGACCCACACCCTTAATCCTATGTGTAGATTAATTAAATAATTAAAAGAGCAGTTCTGTGAAGAAAAAACTAATTTATTTGCTCTAAACTATTATCTCAAGAATCATAGAAAACACAATGAAATGAAAGCACAAGAAACAAAAGCAAAACTACTGAGACTAGTTTTTAGATTGACATTGGTTTAACTTTAAAGCTCTAAGGAGTATTAAAGTGGTAAAAAATGATGGAATGGGAGTAGGAAGATGAATATAAAACCTTGTTCAGATGCAGTTCAAATCCTGTAAAACTTAAATCTTTAGTTAATATGTTAAAAATACTGTAGGGTACATCTAAAGCCCTTTGCATCCTGTTTTAGCACCAGGGAAAGTCATTGAGAGGTCTTTGCAGTCATGCATGGAAAAGAATACTGATTCAATTTTAAACTCAACCTGCAAAATTCTTGTATGGAGTATTAGATTTATTCATTAAGTGAAAGAATATAATTATGCTTTTCAACAATTGTGGGGCTTTTGCTACTGTGGTGGTCAACAATATTAAAAGAAATCATATAATTTTTTATGTCGTACATAAAGAATTCTAAAAGATTTAGAGACCCTGTTTTCTAAGCATGAACAAATCTGCACACAGCTTTATCAGGCTGACTCTTGAATACCAACACACTTATTTTAAATACCATCGCTACACAATTATTTTAATATTTCTCACTGTCTATAAATATGTCAGCAGGTAAAAAAATAGGTAAAAGAGTTAAAATACCTCTATTTTACTTGAAAATCGGGTAAAATATTTTGCTTTCAAATATGCTTAGTCTCCACAGGTCCAGGTAAAGGGGTTTTAACACAACTGGCCTAGAAATCTATCAACTCATGTACTCAGAAAGAGAAACAATCAAAATCAGAGGCTGCACTACAGCGATGTGTCATAAGCGTTGCAGCAGAAAAACAGTGATAATCTCGAGAAATGGGCAGTTTCAGCCTTTCCAAAAGAAGTATAATTGACTGACTTTAATGTTACACTGTCATATTTTAAATTGCAATAAACTACCATCAGTGCTGTTCTCAGTGACAGTTGTTCATGATCCAGCAATTAAAGAAGAATCATTTTAAAAAGATATAAACATGAAACAGATGGACACACATTTTCATTTTTTAATTCATGCTGCTCTTTCATGTTTCTCGTCTCACTTATGCCTGCTTCTTCATCTCTACTCATTTTCTCTCTTGTTTTGGTCTCCTTTTTCCTCTCTTTTCACACCCTGACATCCCCAAGTGCAGACCCAAAAGACAGATCCTACGCTGCCAACTCCTACTGGCATTCCTCCCAAGAATGGAAGGAAAGGAACACAGGAAACCACTTTCATGCTACTGCCATTGGTAACACAACAGAATAAAGTCTTTATATGTGGGAAGCACGTGTATATATTTCATAAAGAATACATGCACAAATCCTGCATTTTCAGACCCAAGTACTCTTGTTTGCACTTCTTACTGAGAATAAAATGCATTTCCCAAGCCCACTCTGTAGTGTGGAGAAACCACCCTAAAAATCCTCTCTTTTTTTTCTGAGGTAAGACGGTTGATAGAAAATATCAAATGTATACATATGTATCTCTGAAAGGAGAAGACAAGGAAGAGGGAAGTAGGATATATCTTTACCGTGTCTGCTGGCCTGGAAAATAAATACCGCTGTTGTGCAACTCTGCAGCTGCTCACTCTCTCAATTTGTTGTTTTCATTCTGGTTTTTATGATTTAATCTCATATCCTTACATTTAATCTGAAAAGGGTTCAGGCAGCTTTATTTATTAGTCTTGCTTCAAATCATGAGCTTACAGATCATGATCTTTTCCTGTACCAAGAACCAATTCTCTTTTTGTGACAAGGCTCACCCTCTGATAGATGTAGCAGGAATAAATTGACTCAGGACACATTAAAATGAACTTTCTCACAATATTTTCACTTTCTTTTTTTTTCATTGAATCTCATGAAAAATATCCTTGAGGAAGTTTTTCTTCCACTAATATAATGCATGACAAATATATATCGTAAAATTAAAGTTATCATTTTCAAATTTTGAAAAACATTTTGTATTTATAAAATATAGATTAGGGAAAATAAAAATAATTTTTTAAACCCTGAAAAAATCACATCTACCTGAACTACATAACACCGTTTCAGATACATATTAATAGCTGTGTCATTGTAACCTTGCTTTGGGAAGATCCATGAGTGGTTTACTACTTTTAGAGAGCTATGTATATGTACAGAATAAAGGTTTGTGAAGCAACACCTCTGGAATGTAACAAAATATTTACAATTTAAAACACTGAGTTCATATGTTGAAAATTACTGAAATGGCTTTACAATGGATCCTACTAAGAGTAAGAAAAATAATTATTTTACAAGCCAAGTATGGCAACACAGCATAAAGATCTAACAATTCGGGCAAAGAGAATGACAAATAAAAAAGCTTCATATCAGCATTAAGGTTCCCTGTTTCCCAAATTTTAATATTAGGACATTGTACACAGTTTAATAGGACATTATAAACACGGGCTGTGGAATGAAGAAACCAACCGTTTCACAAGCTGATTGCCTGCTGCAAAATCACTGAAAAAAAAGATTATGTCTGTTCAAATGATTTTCCTGCTAGAAAGAAAACACGTATCATATGATGAGTAGTGTAGGTCTTGGTAACAACACTTGAAAGATCTTGATGAAAATAAAGTCGGACCCCTTTGCCTAATCCAGAATTAACGTGAATCTGCAGATCAAAGAACTGCAGCCATAATTCTACCATCTGTGCTCAGCCGACCTCAGAAAAGACCTTCTGAGTCTATGGATTACTTAAAACAATATTTCGCATTTCTTTGATTCTTTCATTTCTTTGAATTTTGCAGTTTTCAGGGAATCTAGTGTTACACTGTATCAGCATTCATACAACCTGCACACAAGCTTAAGTCTGTGAAAACCACTACATATGATTACAGTTCAACTGTTCTTAGCATGAAACCTCCATGTGGTACAAATTACATTAGTCTCACCTCAAACAATGTCAAATACACCATGGCTATTTGCTGAATTGTACACGTGTGCCTGCTGCCCCTGCCTTACCCACAGGTTTACTATATAAATAGCAGTAAAAGCACCATAGGCCAGATTGTAAATACTGTGGTAAAGAATTTAAACTGAAAGAGGGTAGATTTAGGCTAGATATAAGGAAGAAAATCTTTACTGTGAGGGTGGTGAGGCACTGGAACAGGTTGTCCAGAGAAGCTGTGGATGCTCCATCTCTTGAAATGCTCAAGGCCAGGCTGGATGGGGCTTTGAGCAACATGGTCCAGTGGAAGGTGTCCTTGCCCATGAGAGGTGGGGTGGATCTAGATGATTTTAAGGTTTCAGTCTAAGTCATGCTATGATTCTATTATATGAACTAGAAAAAAAAAGTAATGAAAAACTGTTCTGTTCTTGGTAAGTACAACTTGCTTCTGAACATTCTTTTTCATTTTACTTTTTTCTGTAATGGATCCAATATAAGAAAAATGTCCTTGGAGAATGTGCAAAATCATCTCAGGCTTCTTCAGGCAACAAATTACAGATCAGTCAAAGATCTATAATCAGGTACCTATCTATCTGTCTAAACAGGCTGGGATCTATCAATTGCAAATGGGACTGTTGCTTACATCAAGGAAACAGAATACTAGTCTAATGAAACAATAACATTTTAATGAAGAATAATACTAGTAAAGAAAACAGGAAAAAAATATGGTGAGTACTACTCAAGAATGTAAAAACAAAAAGGCCCAACTAGAAAAGACAAAGTAAGGAATGAGACAGAAAGGACATTGATGATCTTGAGATTAAAGGCGTGAATGTTGCCCTTTACTCTGTGACCAGCTTGTCTCCAGATGACCAAGATAAGACATATGATACTTGATTTAAAGAACTACTAAGCAACGATTGCTGCAACACCCATGGAAGCTGCAAAGGTTAAAAAAACTTCGACAAAAAGAATATATTTTACCTTTCTATTCAAATCATAACCCAAGTGTATAAAGTTTTAGCAATACCTTTTTTTTCACACGTGGTTATTGTTTTTAACATTTTAAAATATTTTTTATGTTAAACCTAACGTCCTTGGGGTGAAAAATAAGACAGAAAATATAGTTCTCACTTTCCACTTACTTCCATTATAGTGATTGTGCAAGGCAAGCAACAACCACTTCTAAATACTTGAGACTTTTTTGTCTATTTCCTTATTATTTCGGACATTTTCAATGGCCATGTTTTTCTCAAAGAATTCCTTCATGTAGACAAATGGTCTAACATACTAGTTAGTTGCTCAATTTCTGCATATACCTAGTTTAAGAATAGGAAAAAAACTTGCCATCATGATCTCCCATACATTTTTCTCTATTGGCTGGTTCTTTCAGTTAATGTTAAAAAAAAGCCAAAACCCCACAACATGAAACATTCAAAAAGAAGACAGTAGCTCTTAGAAAAAGCTGTATAGAATTGCTTGACCACAACACCAAGTTTCAAAGAGATAAAATTATCTTACTTAATTTGATCAATAACAATAAGCATAGCATACATAAAAATACACATAAATTTTAATATTAAAATCATATAAAATCAGGTTATATATATTCTATGCATGATTTCAGTACAAAGAGAATATATTACCTTCTGCTCTTAAAAGTAGTTGAATGTAATAAAATTGTGCTGGGTTTAAAGCCCAGCTGGCAAACAAGTACCACACAGCTGCTTGTTTACTCCCTTCCAGTGAGACGGCAGAGAGAATCAGAAGGGTAAAAGATAGAAAACACAAGAGTTGACACAAAGACAGATTAAGAGATAAAGTAAAAGCCACTCACACAAGCAAAGCAAAACAAGGAATTAATTCACTGCTTCCACAGAAAGGGAAGTGTTAAGCCATCTCCAGGAGAGCAGGGCCCCATCAGGTCTAACAGTTACCTGGGAAGATGAACTCCATCACTCCAAATGTGCCCCCTTCCTCCTTCACCCCACTTTATTTACTGAGCATGACATCATATGGTCTGGAATACCCCTTTGGTCAGTTTGGGTCACCAGTCCCAGCTCAGGACAGCTGTTGTGTCTCCTCCCAAACTTCCATGCACCCCCAGCTTCCTCACCAGTGTGGCAGTACCAGAAGCAGAAAAAGCCTTGTCTCTGTGTCTTGTGTGTCTCAAACCTGGACACTGTGTAAGCCCTGCTCATCAATAGCAAAAACATCTCTATATTATCAACCCTGTGTTCAGCCCAAATCCAAATCATAGCCCCACACCAGCCACTGTGAAGAAAATCAACTCTACCCCAGCCAAAATCAACACAAATTGTAAGCCTTCCTGGTATTATTGATGAGAATGGCACCACAGCACATACAGATCCAAACTTAAAGTCTCTCCCCACCATTGAATTCTGGGTTAGTGTTTCTCAGAGGTGTTGATGTTATCCTCTAAAAGCCCATTTGACCAGTAAGACTTTGATTGGGCATCACAGAGGAATCTTTTTCATTAGGTCCAGAAAAAAAATATCTATGTGAGGAACATTAGGGAATAAAGTTATTCAGAAGACCCTCTATCCTTCAGTAGCACATAATATATATCATATTCTAAGCATACTTGTATATGTTAATTAGGGAACATCAGTATTATTATCCAAATAAAACATGAAGAGGCCAATGACTGAAAAACTATCTGAACTTAAATAATATATTGAATAGAAGTGATCACAATCAGCAAAATAGTTCTGATTTCAGCCACAAAGCCGACATTCTTCCAGTTGAAAAATAATACTTTATACTGTCCAATTTTATCATTTAACTCCACTTAGGGTAAATGCATATTGTGTATCTCAATTATATATTCATTTATATATCACTCTCTCCCTCCATATTTCTGCATGCATACAATGTAAAAACACTTCCAGAGTTAAATCATTGCTGCTAACAAGGGTTTGGGATTTTTTGTTATCATATGATCTATGATATAAATTTCCTGGCAAAATTAAGGGGCAAAAATGAAGCACAAGAGAATCAGTCTGTCTCTCCTGCTCCCTAGTGTCAAGTTAGGGTGCCAGCTGTGTTTTTAAGAGACTACAGATATAACTGAGGAGCACTCAGGACAACTAAGTACTGAACCCGACTGCCAAAATCAGAGCAAACAGCAATAGGCAGAATAAGTTTAAAAAAAAAAGGTTAGATTAATTACATTCAATTTGTTCTCATGTAAGACCAAAAATAGGAAATAAAATACGGTGGAATTCAAGAGGTGAGGAAAAAGGAAAACTATTTTAGTTACACTAAATGTAAAAGATACTATATATGTCTAACTTGCTTCAAGCTCGCAGAATAAATGCTGTAATGAGGTCATATCTGGGCAGCAGAGAGAAGCTGCCAGCTTATACTGCTCTGGCTGCCAAATTCCAAGGCAGCTGGAGGTCTCTCGCACACGCATGAGGATATCACTTCCATGGAAACACCTGAGCAACCTCACTCTCATCTTTCCCTTCCCATCATATTTAACGTTCTATACCAGTGTTGCTTAGGAAAAAATTTAATTCGTTCAATGAAACCATTTTTATTTTTGTGTTCCAGTAAAACCTAGCCACAGAGGTTGAGAGTTTTCTGGTGCCTTTTGGTATAATCACATCAAGAAAAAGGGAGGGAAGTTCCTGCTCCAATCTCTGGCTAAACCAGCTCTTACTAGGTTAGCACTCACAGAGTCACAGTTTCAAACACAAGTAACACTAACATAAACCAGTGGAGGAAAAAATATTTATGCTAATGGCAGTAACTAACAGCAAGAAACTGAGAAACCATGAAAAGGCTCAAGTCACTACACAAAAATGTCACTGTCCTAAATACTATATACTGCAAGTACAACCAGATATTTTAATTCAATAGCCTGAATAGACACTGTCTTCCACTAATCTGCCTTTTTGAGTCCTATTTTGGATTACTAAACCATTGCTATAAAGTTAGTGACCACAAAAGAAATATGGTAGCATTCTGCACGGCACAATGACTCTGATTTGATGAAGTTGCAAGCACATGGACAAACTCTGCCCTACTGCAACTGTCATGTCCCACATTTTTTCAGTGAGAAGGAATGAAGACCACACACTGGCTATGACCATCTGAAACCAGCAAAAGACTTCTCAGTGCTGCTTCAAAATGCCCAGTATGTATTTTACAGGCTACACAATAAAAATAAGACAACATTTTAAAAGATAAAATCAAATTTGTAGCATAAATTCATCAGATCTTATCAGGATAAACATTAAATACTTTCTTACCTGTCTGATGTGTCACTTGTTACTTGATGCTTTACTGTTGAACCATTCTTAATTGAGTCTTGTCTTGTGAGCCCTTGAGATCTGTTTTTGTCCAAAGCTTGTGTGGATATGTCCCCTGGTGGTCCTTGGTACTGCGGATGCTCCTGCAGTTTTGCTTTTTTCTCCTGAGGTGCTTCCTCGTTCCGCAGAGCTCTGATACCTTCTTGGTCCTGCTGCTGTGGTGCGTGTGATCCGCTGTTATAGAACCAGGCTCCCGACTTTGTGAGGATTTCTTGTTGCTTTCGGCACAAGTTACATACCCACATTACCTGTTCAGACATATTTAAATGTAAAATCCGTTAGCTTGTAAACACTGTATACAAGGTTTTCAGCAAGCACACATCTACTGACTGTTACCATTTCCAAAAGTAGAAAGATTACAGCTTTAATTCTATTAAAATTACAGTATCTTAGCTACAATACAATAAAATACGTCTGTACAACCTTGGAGTAACTAGTTTTGGAAAAAAATACAAACAAAAATACTTTTAGTCTTTTTTTGTTTCATTATTTGTAATACAAGGAAAAACAACAGATAGTAGCAATATAAATGAAAAGGTTCTAATACTGAGGTTCCAACAGTAATAAGTGCAAGCTTTGAAAATTAACACTATAATTTGAGGACGACAGAAAAAATGAATTAAAAAGTCATTGAACTTTTAATCCATTTTCATTCTCTCACTAAGAGTAAGGAACTTTAGAAAAGGTCATCTGCTGTTGCAAACAAGTAACTTTATAATTCTCCAAAATGCACTGCTGATTTACTTCCATGTTGGTCTATATCCTACACTTACATGAAGATTTTGAGACTAGGAAGTGACTTCAATTTCAGAGCAATTTCAAATTAAAGCCATTTTATAACTAAAGCAACACAATCTATAAGGTGGTGTGTCTCTCCATGTCATAGCCACAATTTAGCTTTCACTGTATGCTTACTAAATTATTAAAATTACTACAGCTTCCCAGTTGTGTGATCCTGCATATAGTAATGAGATTTTTTTAATATTCTAAAATGTACTTGTTTGCAAACCTTTTGTATCTGATCACCTTAGTCACATGGTAGTTCAGGAAATCAACAACACCAATTATCTGTAAGTTAATTTCACATTCAGTTATTATGTTACATGAGAATAAATCAGGATGCAGTGAATCAAATACAACACACCAGTCATGAACACATTGGACCATTCAAACTGATTATTGTGTTACCCTAAAATTTTGATTGTAGATAGTATTAATTCACTGCAAGTTTCATCCTTCACTCCTTAGTCTTCATTTTTCTTAAGCCTTAGCTCAGCTTTCCTTTTAATTTTTCTTCTCTTTATATATTTTTGTCTAAGTTCACAGAAAAAATTGTACCAGTTTTGCTATATATTCCTTGAATGTCTACACTCGGCCTTCAATCTAGTTATCATGACTCCATTTCTAATCCTACAGCAAGCTGCCTTTTTCCAATGGTTTAAAGTATAGGACATTCAAAGGCTCATCAATGGCATCAATTCAAAGGCATCAGTGCTCATCACTCTTTTAAATGCAGCCAGCTCCATGGAATCACACTGAAGATGTAGTTCCTACCTCCACAATACATCTAGCTCAGTCCACCAGAAGAGGTTTCAGAAGCTGCAATCTGTATCTTGCTTTCATTCTCCAGGCTGTTATCTAACAGCTAATTTGGGCCATGCTCTCTAGTCAAGTCTCACAATAAATCTTTCAGTGAGAGCTTCATATAGAAGGTTACTGGGATGCAAGGGTCATACTCAAACTAAAGTCACCAACTGCCTCATTCACAAACTGTCAGGCTGCGGCAGGAAAAGGAGGCGTCACTTGCCCATTTAGTGGTGGTGGTATGCCCCATTCTGGTAAACTTCCTTCTTATGTTTTTTTAGGACTGATATAATTTATGAGAACTCATGTCTGCTTACATCAAAAAGATAGAACAAACCGTCAAAGCACTGAGGACAAAAAAGGGAGACTGCCCGAGTAGCAACTTGCTCTCTGAGGTAGGTTAGATGTCCTTAGAGGACATTCAAAGGTCAAAACTGTGTATGCTTCAGGCCTGGACATCATTCAAATACAAATTTAAGAACAGGCCTGTTTTACCTGTGCTAATTCAGTTAGAAAGTACATGAGAAAGCACAAAAGTGAAATTTCAGAACCCAAGACAGAAGTATTTTTTCCGTCTTTAATCAATAGCAGTTAAAAGGCTTTAATATTTCTGCTACGTCTGTACACAGCTGAAAGTAGTTCTAAACTTTCCATGCATGTGTCAGAGCAATGAAGGGAACAGATCCTAAACAATCATATGAGTATACAAATATATAACAACTTGAATGACAATGAGATAAATCCCCCAAAGTTGTCATTTGCTATTTTCACTTCTATTAGTAGATGTTAAAGTACCACAAAAACTAGATACTACAGTCAAAACACTTGGGCAACTTTGTCCTTGGCTGCCAGTCATATTTTGTCCCCAGACAATGGACTCCAGGATGACCAGTATTATTCTCTTGTACCGAACAGAATCAGAGTTCCCTCTGAATGAATATGATCTCCTGTTGCCTCCTCTAAAAGTAGAAACAGGAAGAGTACTCCTGACCTAACCTGATTCCTGAAAAGTTTATTTAGGTTATTTCAGAATGAAAAAAAAATCAAACACATGGCATTAAAAATGCATAGATTTATGAATTTTACGGAATGTTTTTTCTGCTTTTCTAGGAGCATTTAATGATAATTACAGGTCATACTTCTGACAAAGCCTGATTTCCAACATAATTTCAATATGCAGGATTTCATAGTGCTAACCCTAACAGTCATAATTTTAGCTTCAAATAATCACACACAGTGAGAAGAATGGGAACTGTCACACAGACAGAAATGTTTGTGCTTTCAGTGAGCACAAAAATCACAAGCCTTCAGACAGTACTGGGCTAAATTGACTTCTCCATCTTATAAGAGCATGTAGAAACATTCTTTCAATTTAAAAAATACAATGCAATTTAAAAAGTAATATATAGTGCAGACCTCTCAATTAAATGACAGACACACTTGTAAGATGGTGTCACAAGAGCACAGGGGGGAAGGTGGCATGTTCCTGGACAGGATTTCTCCTGCCCCAGGTGCCCGGGACAGAGTGCTCAGCAGCTCACATACATGCAGGGCAGCTCTGTCCCTGCCAAGTCCCTGCCAGGACAGAGCATTTACTGCGACTGTGACAGCAGCACTGCAGAGAGGCAAAGACCACAGGAGTGGGCTGGATGCTCAATACATGCATTTTGACGAACCTGCGAGGAGAAAACATAGAATTTTCCCTTCCGAAAGGGAAATTAAAAAGGACTAATCCCTTAAATCAGAAATCTGCACTCCAGGGTAGGCACACTATCTACTGCATCCTGCAAAGTTCAACAGTCATGAGCACATTTTGTACACAAAAATCAGTGTTTCAATTTGTGGGTGTCAATCCTCCACACCAGAACACTGCCAATTCGAAAAGGAAACTATGGGGAAAAGATCTCCTCTTCAACGTTAAGTACTAGCTCAAAACTAGAATCCCAAGCGTTAGCGGCACTGGATCGGGATGTGCATTTCCATAGGAAAGGCTGAAACACCACCTAGTGGATACAACAGGCATTGCAGAAGCTCAGTTCAAATCAACTTCTCATGGCTGAAAAGAACGCACTAAATATATCCACTAAATGGACATTTTCACATTAACCCTTACATCCATTTTTTCAAAGAATAATTTCTTTTTTTATATACAACACTGAAGAGAAGTATTCTGAATTTGCGTTAGATTCACCTTAAACCTTCCATCTGTTTCCATTCACAAAGGTTAGTTCTATACAGTGAACTAGTAAGTTTTAACTCATTTCTGATTTCTTCACTATTTTTGGCAAGATTATTCATAATATGCTCCCACTTCTAACACTGCCCATCAGCTTTCATCACATATTATTAGCACTTTTTATTACATGGGCCCATAAAACAAATTCTGCAAAACCTACAGTAATCAGCCATTTCACATCTACATATCAGAAATAATGAATGCACAAAAAAATCACTTCTTTGTATTGTTCTAAAAAAGATATTACAATTTTTTGCTCTTAGATAAAATTTTTCAAAACACATTTCACACACCACTTTAACTTCAATAAATGGGAAATATATTTAGCAAGAAATTACATCTGCAGATACTTCAAGTGAAAACAAAATGCAATTAATAAAAGGATATAGTATGACATTCATTTTAGTATTTTCAGATAGATCATGTGAAAAGACAGCTCCCTTAAAAAACACCATTCACTATTCCCATAAGTATACTTACAGATGGCCTAACACTAAATTCTGAGAACAAAATGGAAACCTTACTTTATTTAAGATTAGATTAAAAGGCTCAGTGTATTTGATTACACATAAGCTTGAGTTTGATAGCTTTGACACTACAGCCTAAGAAATAATTACATCAAATCTTCATCAGCCTTCAGAGCATTACTTCAAATTACAGGCGTGCCGAGGTGAAAAATTGGACTGGAAGGCTTCCACAGTATTTCACCAAATCTATTAGAGTTCACCTGCTTGGCACAAGCATCTAATATATATTAGCATTATATTAACTGTTACACTTGCTGCTAGTAATCTTAAGCAAATTTCATATGTTTTAATTATATATGTGTTTGTGGGGGGTTTTTTGGCTCTCACGTTTCACGTAGGATACAATTCCTTAAAAATTATACAAGGTAACAAGACTATAGCATTGAAAGAAAGGAGGCGACAAAAGGAAGAGTAAAAAACCTCTTTGCTTGGGTCATCAAGGTAACTAATCATGATTCCTAACACATTACTGCTACTCCTTCTTTTTTTCCCCTAATTTGTCACAGGTGCAAAACTTCATTACATCATGGAGCAGTGCAAAGTTTGAAGCCGCCCTGTACTTAGGAAGTTTCTTCGAGGGCATAGTACATCTCTCCATTAGTCACTATGTTGAAGACAGGACCCCGGAATCGTTAGGGTTGGAAGGGACCTCTGGAGATCATCCAGTCCAGCCCCTCTGCCAAGGCAGGGTCATCTGGAGCAGGTGACATAGGAACGTGTCCAGGTGGGTTTGGAATGTCTCCAGAGAGGGACTGACATCCCTGGGCAGCCTGTTCCAGTGCTCTGCCACCTTCAATGTTAATAAGTTCTTCCTCATGTTGAGGTGGAACTTCCTGTATTTTAGTTTGTGGCCATTGCTCCTTGTCCTGTCACTGGGCACCACCAAAAAGAGTCCACATGCCGATGTGGAATAGACACTGCAAACCAGCACGGCATGAAGTAACCTGAATCACCTTCCTCTGTGCAGTCACAGAAACTACAATTTACTGTAGCAAATCTGTTGCTTCTGCTTCAGGTAGTATAGACCCAATATCAGTAGGGCCAATGGTATCTTCCTTACCTCTAGTCCCTGTTTCTGCTAATCTTTCCTTATTTTGCCTATTTGAAATGTAAAAGTGTTTCCAAGGAACTGTAAGTTTAATAAGTGAGTGTCCTGGGTTTGCGACTGCGAGGATCCCTTTGAACATAACCCCCCCGCACAAATGAGATGGAACTGCTTTTCCAGTTATCTTTTTTTTTCAGAATACATTAAGATCTCCCAAAATTTTCCAGTAAAATAACAAAAACATTATTAGTTGTCCCTGTCAAAATTAAAACTTTTTAGTATTCTGCTTATTACTTAGAATTCAATCTTTCTCAAATTGGACTATAAGACTTCTAGAAGCTAGCTAAAACATAAAATCTTATCTATTTGGTTCCATACACCACCAAAACACGGCTCATGTTTGTGCTAAAAAAACAGTCATTCCCTTTTGCTCTCCCCATCTGAAGTCTATGTTCTCTCTTACAGCCAACAGTACTGATTTCCACTACCGGTGAGGGAAAATCTGTGTTGTTTTCTGTGAGGTGCTTCCTTTTAAAATTTCTGGGTTGACGATCCTTTTTAACGAAAGTGTCTGTGACTGTGGAAGTCTTATATATAGCATGTGCTATCCATAGCCAACATTCATATTTTTGGAAAACACAGAGGCTTTTGCAGTGTCTCTAGGATTTCTCTATAGAGACATAATTCTAGATGTCTGGGTCCAGAATACAGATGCATCTTTTGCAGCTGCTAAAATCTATTTTAAAGACAGAAAATCATTATTTTGGAGTGAATGGAATAAATCTTTATGCTCATACATTGTAAGCAGCAGAGTCTGGTTATAACTTTAATGAAACAGAAAGCCTTCCATTTCATTTTACTGCTCTGACTGTACAGACAAGTCCCCTTTTCATTTCCTTCTGTTACCTTAATGCATTTTGTCAGTGAAGTATATTACAGGAGCAAAGTTCATCTCTGAATTTGTGACTTTTTACAAAAGTTGATAAATATTACCTATTTTTTCAATATTTTGATATGCCACTAGTCTGTGCTATGGTACTGACTTTCACTTTCATATTACAATCAGTTTGACTGAATGCCAAAACTGCTATAATGTTTATTTGCCTTACATCTGTACTGACAAACGGATACCAATACCCCAAAATTGTATTAAATATCACAAAAAATCCAGTACCACTTAAGAAAAGTGGGAAAGTTTACAATACTGGTATTAGACAAACACCTTTACATATATTTTAAGGGATATGTGTATTTGCACTACAAAAATTCTTTGTACTGGGGGGGTGACTATATTTGCTCTTGACTTTGTAGTAAATGGATATATCATGCATGAAAAGTTATAACGGCCATAAACCACCAAGTCAGCATGAAATAAGTGTACCACTTCTTCTGCATGCATGTGATACAGTATATATTTACATGACACTATCTTTCAAGAAGATGGGAAAATTATGTGACTACAATTTTTAAAAGGTACACTCTTTTGTGCTAATGGTGTCCTTATCCTAATGGACAGTGTATCTCTTTTATATCACTCTTTTATTATCCTGAAGACATAGACTAGTAATTTTGTTCATACATTTTTTTAAACCTAGAGTATAATTATCAAGTAAGACATTTGACTAGGAAAACAGATTATTTATGTTCACAAACATGTGGGGAAAAACACCCTCCACATGCACAGTAGGTCTAGAAACTGTTAGTTAGAACACTAATCTAGCTGGGTTAATATAAGCCAGAGCACATCCTTCCTAAAGTATATTGCATAAAAAGGAGTTCATGTATAAAATATCTGATATTCTTCAAGATCTGTAAAGGCAGTAATTTGGGGTTTTTTCATTATGGCACAGGCACAACTCAACACTGTCCAGTCCATGCCAAGGAAGACAGTGCATAATTCCCACATAGTGCCATATTGACCATACTCAGCTCCTTCCTGAGCTTTCATGAATTCATGAAGAACTAGAATGGTGTACAGACTTCCAGTGAGACAATGGCTATTGTGACATCAGGTGGGATTTGGACACAGTACAAACTGGCCAGTGTTATGTCTCAACAAACACAGCTGCACTGCTTCCAAAATGGAATTCATAAACCTACACAGTACTCCAGAGGGCCATGAGGGTTTATTAAATAAGTGCAGTGGGTTTGGCATGAAATAAACCTGCTCTAAGTGAACAGAGTTTAAAACATCGTTCACAAAGGATGCCTTTAACCTTCGAAATTTGAATAATTACTTAATATATTGAGAATGTACAGTTGACCAAGCTATGCATTTAATAAATTTTCAGATTTGTAACAGTCTCAGAAAAGTGAGAGAACTGAGCACGTGTTTCCTGCACTTTTCTTAGGAAACTTAAGCTCCTTTAGAATACTGGATAGGACGAAACCTCATGGATTGCTTCCAGTTGCCTGCTGTTTCAAAGAAAATTGCCTTTTTTTTTTTTAACTTCATAATTTAATAAACTTTCATCTTAAAATTAACTATCAATAATGAGCCCAAAATCTGTCAAAATGCTTTTCCAAGTCCTATAGCTACAATGGAAAGAACACCTTTCAATTTCCAGTGCTCACATATTCCAAACTAGTTTATTGCTATTTATTCTTGTACCAATATTGTCATTAAGTATAAATAGCTCCTTTCTCTCCTCCTTTGCTGCCTGATGGTTTTATAGTGACCAATTACATACCCTCTGTGCTTTCATTTTTCAAGACCAAATAGATTTTGCTTTTTGAGACTATGCCTATACTAGCAAGACATAAGCCTGTCACAGGGCCAGGTGCTGGCCCAGGATTGCCTGCTAATTCTTACGCTTCCTGGCACAGTCAGGCCTTTGCTAACCAGCCTCTCCCAGACAATGCCAGCACACAGTGTAGGAGAACAGCACGGAGCAAAAACTGCTCCTAATAAGCAGCTTGGACTCAGTTACCCTGCTATGGAAAGTAGAATTCAGGATTGTTGATCAAGGCTGAGCCACACAGGAGTTCCCTGGCCTATAGTTCAGAGAAGAAAGCCTTATTAGTTCTTAAATTCCTGATTTTACACTTAGTGGTATTTTATCGCACTCATTTTCACTTCAGGAGTTCACAAGGTCATCTGGTTCTCTATTGTGCAGTATCCCATTGCTCCCCTGTGCTGATAAGTATCCAACTTTGTGTAACCAATGTATTTAATTACAGCATTCTATGCCAGGACCGCTAGTAAAAATATTAAAGGTCTTCCCCACTACTAAGGTTTGAGGAACTCAGCTAGGAAGTTGTTTACAGCTTTCCCCTTTATTTCATTATTCAATTAATCCTCATTGTTTCAGTTTAACCAGTAATTTCTGGTGGTCTAGTATAATTTAAGCTTCTGCAAAGAAGTTGTTATTCTTTACGCTAGCCCTTAGCCATCCCTGCACAAAACCAAGTTCCTTGAACTCCTCAGTTCAATTGTTTTTGCCTATTTGTTCCCTTAATTCCTCAAAAAATAATTCTCTCTGTTAAAACACTAAAGACTGTTGTTAGAGCAATTTTGCTCATGGATTAGAAATTTCTGATGGAGGAAAGACGAATTTTTGGTAAAAAATACAAATAGGCAGTTATGATTGGAATAAGGTAATAGAAATAGGAATTAGAATTACTAATTTTCAAAATTTTTCTAGCAAAGTGATTGACATTAAGAGCTTTTACACAAATACAGAATGACTGAAAATATTACAGGTTTTTTTAATAAAATACTATTACAATAATTTCTTAAATATTTTAATAACAATTATTATGAGCTATTATTATACTAAATACTTGTTTTCCACCAAATTTCGGACATAGGAGAAATAATCCAAATGACACTTCCAAGTTGTTTTATTTTACCAAGATTTTTACTCTCAAAGGCAATGTTAAATAATATTCAAACATCTTAAAGTGATTTCATTTTGAGACTTTTGTTTCCTAAAAGTCTCAATTAGATGTTATTTATGCCTGTGTTCAAAAATCTGTGCTAATGTCACAGCTTCATTAAGGGACCAGCTAATAAAAATAACAAATGATCTTCAGCCCAGAGGTGCTGAGCATATTCATTAATTAACATTTGTAAACCATCTGAAGATGAATGGCACTAAGTGTTCACAAGTTCTTTATAAATATAAGACACAATATCAACATCAACAAGGGACCAAAAGGGAGGAAATGTGACAGGACCACAATAAGCCTGGGGTCTGTATGCAGATGGCACTAAATTGAAATCAACAGAATTACGCCATTTACATCATCTGTGTCATCATTCATTACTGAAATTGTCTGAGAAAAATGAAAGATCCAACTCTAATGAAATGTAACATAATGGTAATAGAAAAATTGAGATGCTTATCATGTAGTTACTGCTGTATTGAATCCCACATAAACATTCTTCAACTTTACATGAACTTGCTGCCTGGGCTCTAACAATGTAGTCACAGCTGCACAGCTCTCAGACAAAATATAAAACATACAGAATCATAGACTGTGAGTTGGAAGGGATCCATAAGGAGCATCGACTCCAACTCCTTGCTCCTCAAAGGACTGCCTAAAACTGAACCGTATCATTACGAGCATTATCCAGATGCTCCTGGAAGAAGCTTGGTGCCATGTCCAGTTCTCTGGGGAGACTGTTCCACTGACTAACCACCCTCTGGATGAAGAACCTTTTCCTAATGCCCAATCTGAAGCTCCCCAGCCCACTTCCCCATCCCTGTGAGAAAGCTGTAGACCACAGTGAGGTCACCCCTCCGCCTTCTCTTCTCCAACCGGGACAAGCCAAGTGACCTCAGCCACTACTCATAAGTCCTGCCCTTGAGAATTTTCACCACTTTAATCTCCTTCATCTGGACTCACTCTAATAGTCTCATGTCCTTTGTACACTGGGGTACCCCAAACTGCACACAGCACTCAGTGAGGCCACACCAGCTCATGGTAGGGTGGGACAATCACCTCCCCCCACCAACTCTCGATGCTGTACAATCCAGCCTGGAAACCTACATCGAATCTATAGGCTAAATTTTGAACTAATTTTCACTTTTTGCTATACACCAATGTTAAGAACAATGTAAACAATTATGCTCCTCCCAAGCTACTGAGGCCAGACATTGCCTACATGGGAAGTTTTCTTTGGCCACTCACAATGATGTCAATAACAAATAGATCAAACAAGGATAAGATAAAACCAAAAAAGCAATTTGAAGCAAAGTAAGAGGAATTTGCTTCACAGCTACAGAGTAAATCCAATTCGTGTAAAAAAATACATAATCATCATGGTGTTATAATCTAAAAGTTAACTAATGTGGAATGCAAAGACACTAGGCAATTGCACACATGGGGAGAAATAGGCATTTGAACCCTATCTTCAATGTAGAGGTCAAATGATTCTAATCTCTTAGAAAGATACCATACGCTGCCTACCTAAAACTGTAAGAAATCCAACTCGTTAACAGCAATAAATATCATCTTTCATAATCACATGACCAAGTATCTGAAAGCGAGAGCACCTTAATTAAACAGGTCATGACTCTGATGTTATGTAGCAATTACACTGAAACTGAAAGATGAACAGGTTAAATGAACACTAGTGATTAACACCGACCAACTTTAAACATTTAAAGATAAATGGGAGGTACATGTATACACAGTAAAAAAAAAATTACTCAGATTCCCACTTAAATTAATAAAGATACATCTGGATTCTATCAGTATTAAAACACTGTAGGGATTTATTTTGTGAAAGCATATGATCCCCAATATCAAACAGAAATCCTTTTAATTTATGTATTTGTTTTACAAACCATTGGTATTTTATTTCTTGCAGATCTAAAATGCTAAAAAGTGCTTGTGAACGACATGAAACTAATCGTCAAAAAGACACAAACAGTAACGCACATAAATTGACTGAAATTGAATTAGCTACCTGCAATCCAGGCTTTTCCATAGATCTTCTTGGTGCTGAATGAAGGCATCTTTATAGTAATTCAAACCAAGGAAATTTTAATTTTTTAATACCCTGTTTATAGTTCATCGGTGACATCTTGTTTAAACACACGATTTTTCACATTTATTTAATTTTTTTTCTTGAATGCACTGAAGTTCAACATCTGCTAAAACTGTCTACATAAGTGCACTCATACTAAGCTGAATAACTTACTAAGCTGTCTTGCATACAATATTTCATATATCAACGGATGCTGGCCATGCAAATTCCTTTTTTCACACAGCAGATCTAAACAGCAAACAGATATTAACCCAGATGCAAGGCCTTTTTCATTTAATTCCTCAACCTACCACTAAACTGTTCCTTGAAGACACTAGCTAAATAAAGCTCTAAGTAAACAGTCGAGGGAGGAAAAAACCACCTTGGGAGGTTTGCCACTTTACTCTATTCCTAGCAATGTCTTCATTATTTATATATATAGGCACTGGTTTCCAGCCACTGAAGCTGAATCTAGATAATTAAACATTTATACCATCCCCTGCTGTGCCATAATGTCTAACTGTGTCCAAAGAGTCCTAGGTGTGCTGTTACACACCTGGGACTGAAATGAGGAATTTACTGAGCTACCTTTGATAAAGGTCTACACCTGGAACTTAATAGCACATGGTAATGTTTCTGAATATTGCAACAGGTGGCAAATAAAACTTACTGCTCAAGAACTGTTTCATCTTCTGGTTCCAGAATTGCTATTTGTAATTGCTCTTGCTCTATTAATTTGAACAAAAGTGATTTTTTTTTTTATGTGCTATAGTTTTTATTGTTATAGCAATGTTTCCATACATGTTTTAAGACAAGATTATTTTAGGATAGCTTGAAGAAGAATTTCAGTGGAAAATTAATCTATTTTGAACAACTTGAAATTAAGATAAATTTCTAGTGCTATCAGGATGGGAAAAATAGCTAGTAAAACAAAACCTGGTCACTCTAATTTCACCAGACTCTCTCTAAATCACCTCTAGTGCTTTTCAGAAATTCAGTATCATCTAAAACCAAACCAGCTACCTCTAATTTCTATAATGTAAAATTACACCACCATGTAAAGTGGTACATGTAAAGGACAAGGTTTATAGGAAGAACTAGTGTCTTTTACACTGACAGTTGTGGATGAAAAAAATTGTACAAGCTTTTGGGCATATAAACCCTTGCTCATCTAATAGAGAAGTACAAATATGACTGTAAAAAGAATTTCAGACTCACTTTCATAGTCAGTTTTCTGTACGTTCTTAAGCAAGAAACGTATCTGTGTTCTTTAAGCATGCAGCATAAATCACAAAAGTAAAGTCTCCTTACATAGATCTAAAACCCTATGTAGCCATTGGATTGAAATAGCTAAGACTATTTTGAAGCTACATCATGTCAACAAGTTTTCTTATTTTTATTTTCCAATTAATTTTCAAGAAGAAGCTGGAAAAGGAGATTGCAGTTCTTAGGAAGACATTCCCCTTTCCTTGAACACTGTGGAGAGTAAGCCACTGATCTGTGTGTGAGAAAATAGGGCAATGGGCATTGCAGTGATGAGGAAAAAAAGAAAAAAAGAAAAGAACGATGAAATCTCACTCCTTCCCCATATCCCCCAACATCTCCAACAGCTCAAAGAAGTTAATATAAAGTCCCCATATCCCCCAACATCTCCAACAGCTCGAAGAAGTTAATATAAAGTTGGACTGTGGACTACAATGTAGTGTAATCTCCCTGTTCTTTGTGATGGCCAACAGACAGTATATCTTGGTATGACAGTAAGGCCCTAAAAGTTAACAACACAACCATCTAATTTAGGGAAAACATTTGTATGCCAATTTAACCACTAATAGGAGGTATTTACTATGTATGGTCTTCACCAGGATTTCAGGCAAGTTGAAGTCTGCTACTTGCAGATTTAAAAACCTGTGTATACTGACTACATTCTGTCACATCATGGCAGTCTTGAAAACAGGGAAAATAAAGCTGGGTAACATATTTTGAGTACAGGACGTGACTTGATTGCAGGATAATTTTGACAGGCAAAAGGAGCAACCTAGTACTGGACTAAGTTTGACAATCCAATTTCAACCAAGATGTTTGTTCACCTTCTGCTACTGGGGGTGCATTCTGTCGGTGATCAAGGAAACAAGAGTTCGGTCTGAACACAGTGAGATAAAGGACAGCAGCTTAGACAAATGGATATGTGGGAAACAGGATCAGAGAACAGGCTTGGACAAGTGGCACAAGTGGATGCACGGAGATCTAAGTTGCCAGCTCTCTGAATGACTTTTAGAGATCCCAATCTGAAAGACAATACTCAAGAGCTGAAGAAAATCATTAAGCTTCCCACAGCAAAGAGGTATCTCAGAAAACGATCCTATAGAATAGCTGGTACAGGAGACTTTTGTCAGAGGTATTCTAAGTATAGGAAATATTCTATAGTTTGTGTGAGTCTTTCTAAAAAAGTTTTTTTTTCCGAATTTCAGTGATCTGGAAATTAACGTATTTCTTTGTTTAATAAAACACGCAGAGCATATACAGCCCATGAAAATCTTGACAAGACTCTGAGCGTGCTTCTTCATAAGACACAAAATCAGCTTGAGTCAAGTGTCAAGAATAGGGTAAGAGTTTCCCCAAACAGGTATTTTCCACTAGCAAGAAGGCAGAGGTAGGAGAAGCAACCTATGGCTTCTACAAATATTTGCCACATTTGTGCAATTCCAGATGAGAAAGTTGTTGGATGCTGTGGAGGTACAGACCTACAACACTGATGGTTTAGAAACAACAGGGAACTTGGTAAGGCCCAGGACCTGTTCAGAATAGCAGAAGTAAAATAAGAAAAACTTTCTTTTTTAACAGTGAAATTTTCACAATAGTGACAGAAAACATTATCATCAACACCTAGGTCTCTCCTGACCGAAATAATAGTGTTGATTACTTTGGAACATGGTGAACAAAAACTGTGGAACAGGAAGTTTTAACTGCAGTAAGATAAAGGGATGGAAAATAATGTCCTGTGATAATTGCTTTTTATTTTTTCTATGGCAATTTTATATAGAATTGTTTTAGAAAAAAAATATTCTATAAGTTCTTAGGATTGGTGAAGGTTTCAGAATTTATTTTTAAATACAAACTATTTGTCTGTGTCTTAAGTATTTCAAAATTAGTAACATTAGAAAGGTAGCAGACTTACTTCAAGGGAAGTGCCAAATATTTTATTTACTTGCACAGGAAATAAAGACAGAACAAAAAGCAAGTTCCTTTCCATTGCTCCTCAGGTTTATCCTGTACAAAATTATAAACAGTTTTGGTGAAGGCTTTGATCTGTAGTAGTTAAAAACAGATTTCCTAAAAACAAGTTCCTGAATCTACTGAAAGCGATGAATGAACCAAAAAAGTCTCAGAAGCACTGAAGGCCATGCCACTGCTGATTTCATGTCACTACAAAACTTGTCACTTGAAAACAAACACTTAACACATATGAACTGATGTATCTAAACCTTAAATGTCCACAACAAAACACTGCGCTGGAATTTTATCAGTTTTAAAAAGCCAGACAATGACCAGCAAGTGAAGGAACCATGTTTTCTCCTGTCAGCTCTTTCCAAAAACGTATTAAGTTGCTTACTTATTTGTTGTCTCCAGAGTATCAGTGGTTACTTTAAAGTCATGGTCTCAGAGCAAAGGTACAAATTCTATAATTTCATTTAAATTCAGGATAACATTCAGTAAAAATTTAAAAATTCTACTACTTTCATTTCCTACTATTTAAAATAAAGATATATTTTTGCCCAAACTGTATTCCACTTCCTAGTTCCTCATCAATTTAATGACACTTCCCATGATTTTCAGTGATATAGTCACACAGTTTCACTATTCTAGCTAATGGTGTTGCTCATTTCAATAAAGTTATTTGATTAGGAATATAATCGTCAAAATCTAAGTAAAAGGGAGATGATTCTGTGTATCTTTATTTTTTTAAATCAACTTCATTTTTATCAGCCTTAATTGACTCTTGTTTCTCAAAGAAACTTCTACCTCAGAGTCATATTTTGACTGAAAAATAGTGACAGAAATGCAGGAAATCTTTTAAAATGTGCCTTTGTTTCTTAAAGAAAAAACATGCAGAAGTTGGAAAAAACTCACACTATTTTTCAATTTTAAAACATCAACTGCTTCCTTCTCAGATATGATCTAACTCTTTTAGTCTTAACATAAATTATTCCTTTCTGGCACTATTGAGACACTGGGGTCTCAATTTTGTAAAAGTACTTCTTTATATACTTGACTAACGAAGGACTGAGACATTCATGAGTAATTCCCATGTTCTGTGTGGGAAAAGGCACAGTGAGCTGTAAACTCTGAAGTGGTATTAATACTATAGAAACATAGAATGGTTTGGGTTTAAATGGACCTTTAAAGCTCATCTAGTCCAACTCCCCTGCCTTGGGCAGGAACATCTTCAGCCAGATTGGGTTGCTCAGAACCTCACTCCATCACCTCTCTTGGCAACCTGTTCCAGCGTTTTACCTCCCCCAAATTAAAAACCTTCTCTCATATCTAATATAAACCAACCCTCCTTCAGCTGAAAACCATACTCCCCTCTTCCTATTGCAGCAGGCCCTGCAAAAAACATCTGTCCTCATCTTTCTTGTAGGACCCCTTTAGGTGCTATAAAGTCTCCCCAGACTCTTCTCTTGGGATTGTTCAGCCTGAAGAATTGTCTCAGCCTTTCCTCACAGGAGAGGTGCTCCATGCCTCCGATCATCTTGGTGGCCTCCTCTGGACTCACTCCAAGGTCCTGTGTTGAGGACCCCAGAGCTGGATGCAGCACTCCAGGCAGGGTCTCACAAGTGGAGTAGAAGGACATGTAGTCCAAGTTCCCTTCTGTGCATGTTTAATGGTACAACATTAAAACACAGTCAGAAGCCATGTCTAACTCCATTCCCCGCCACCATTAATAGCACCAGTAAACTGCTGTATGGTTGTCCCAATTATTCAACTCCACGTGCAGTCCCAGCTTTTCCCTGCAATCTTAATCTTTATCAAAAGATGTAACAAGATCTCTAGAGGAGACACACCAAAATATGTTTCTAACTCTTTACAGACCTGATGCTTTGAATACACCGCATTTTCCAGATCCATGGTTTTTAACTGGGTCAACAAACCATCAATAGTCACCAAGTATCTACAGCTTTATCTAGGAGCATTTTCTATTGAACTTGCCATTCTGTGGTTACAAAATACAGACTAGGCCTCCTAAGAAATACTGGAATTCAGAGCTTCTACACTAACACTAGAAAATTATGGATAAAAAATAATATTAAGGCTTCACTAGGGGTGTTATTCTACTGGTAAATGCTGTATCATACAAAAAAATACTGTTTATATTGAAGGACCTATTTTGATAGTATCTGCATTCAAATACACCAGGGCTTTTAACCTTACAGTTAGTATTAAAATATAAAGAAAAATACCACTGCTGTTCTTTCTTCACAATGTCTATAGCTGAGAAAAAGTTGACTTAATGTATTTGTTTGGGTTTTTTCTGCCTTGATAACTTCTGAAACATCTATTTAAAAATCAGCAGAAACAGACATTACATAAAGCAACTTGAGCCACTGTCCTTCTTCATGGAAAAATCTAGCTAGTTGATTAGCTAGGGAAATTCCTGTCCCTTTCCTCCTTAACACATGTACATGGTAAAGGTGGATAATAATATAACTTTATTACTGTGACCTCCTTCACAAGTTTTTTTTAATTTTATTTTCCAGGTAAATTTAGTAATTGACAGGTGATATCACATACACCAGTTGTTGGACTGACTGTGGGAATAAATACTGTTAGCACACATCAATTGCTTACAAGATTTTACAGAAAGGGTACATTCTACAAAGAGAAAATTGTTTCTTTTTTTCATCTACTTTTTGTATTTGACAGCTACCTCCGTATTCTACAAACTGGTGTTACTTCACAGCTTTTGAACTTTCACAGCCTTTTAACTGTGAAAATCTCTGATGACGTAGCAGAAGAAAGCTGTGTACCCTCTAACAGACTGGGGCACCAGTGTATGGCCTACCTCAAGTGTCACTTGCCCGCCACTAAGGATATGTCCTAAACGGTAACAGCACATGGCTTACAACTTCTGTGTGAAGCAAAGTATTTCTGAACCATATGTGCAAGTTAAATGTGAGCCTTGATGCTTCTATCAGTAAGAAAACATTACATTTTATTATAGAACAAGCCATTCTCTGTATACATTAACTAAAAGTATACGAACGCTAAAGAATTTCTTTATTCCATCTCATACAGGAACTTACTTGCCAAGCACTACAGGGCAAATTGCTTTCACAATTTTAGTTCTTTAGAATACCTCAGAGAGTTTCATGGAAGAACAGATTTATGCTAGCTCATGTAGTTTTCTCAATTCTGTTATTTTTTAAAAATTACACTAATTTGGTAAAATATTGAAACATATCCAGACTTATTCCCAAGTTCATATTTATACTACCATTTTTAAATATTGCTAAAATAAAAGACTAAAATATTTACTGTATATGTAATATTATCAAGACAAACAGAATGTCAGTGACATGCATAACGTTTAACATTATTTCAACATTATGCTGAATACAATATGTGCACTATATTTTAGGAAAGCCTAGAAACCAGTTTAGAAAATAATTTATATTAGTGGATAACTCTATGACATTGCTAGCATATTCCTAAACGTTTAGGATAAATACGTTTCCTTAATATTTACTGGTATCTAATTGTATTGTCATTGAAAATCAGAACTGAACTACCATGCCAAAAAAATTACAACCTAAAATGTTGAGAGCATACATATCAGTGATACAGAGAGGAAAAATCATTATGATCACATTATTTATCACACTTCTACAATATTACAGACGAATTTCATCAAAGAAACACTTATGACACAAATGACATTGAACTTTTTTAAGCTGTGCACATATCATATTGCAAAAGCAAAGGAAAGGCGGGGGCATGCTCACAAAAGCTGCAAACAGAGAGGAAGATCATGCATACTGCTCACAACAACTCACAGATCATTAGTAAGCTATTTGAAAAACAGGTAAGCCTTTTATGCCAAGCATTGCTTTCATTTTAATGACAGTAATTCCCCTTGCGTTCAGTAGGAATTACACCTGTGTAAATGAGAGCAAATGTAGGGCAGGAAAAAAGTCTACCATAAAAGAAAAGAACTTTAAACAGAAAAAAGGCTCTAACCACTTTGTCCTCCTGGAGTTCATATCCACGAAAGCAAGAAAGAAAGGATAGGGGGGAAAAAAAAAAAAACACAAATAAGGAAAGAGTCACTTCCATTTTGAAAGCAAGTAGTAGAATTTTTTAGTAAGATAAACAAATAAATATCAAAGGAAGGAATATATATTTTTCTTATTTTCCCGAATAGTGAAGGAGGTATAGTGAAAAATAAGAAATTTAATAATTTTTATAATCCTCTCATGAGTGAAATCGAGACTATCTTATACATTTAAAAAATAGTACAAAAAATGCACAAAGGAAATTATTTTCATAAAAATAATTTGGGAGTCATGTCTGAATTATTTTCACCAAAAAATGGGTCATCACATCAGAAGGATGCAGTATTTAGCTCATACCTTGGACCCCAATATTGCAAATTATTAGTATTCATCAATGCTTTGCTCTTGCAAAGAGTTCGGTGAAATTAAGAATGTTTGATTACTACAGACAAACAGAGGGTATTCAAAGTGGCAAAACTGCACGTTAGCCACTCAACAGATCTTTAAGTCCTGGAGTTATAAAGCACGAGGAGACAGGGTTTGTCACAAGTGTTCACTGCACGTCATGCCAGGTCTGTAACACATATACTTTCTTTCTCATACCCATCAATATTAAATACAAACATTCCTATTGGTTATTTTCCTTGAAGAAATTGTCTTTTTAGCTGTCTAGAATTGTAAATACTTTAGGAAAATAATATTCAAAGTGTTTTCAGTCAAAAATATTCCCTATTTTGGTGAATGAAGAATGACGATTTTTATCTGGTATTTTAATTTCACGTGCCAATACAGAGATTAAATCTAGGCACTTGATTAAGCATTGGCTGTGCTGGGAATACAACTGCTTAACAAAAAAGGGTGACAATTAATTTTATAGATTAGTTGTTCTGATACCTGTATGACATGTAACTTTAAAACATGTAACTATTAGAGAAGGCTTAGGTTCCCTCCAATCCTAAAGTTACAAACAAACAGGAGAGAATACAACAGAGGCCAAACAAGACAGTCAGGAAATAAAACACACAATATACAAGGAGAAGCTGACGAAGATAGGCTTATTTAGCCTAAAGAAGGCTGGGATAGGGAAGGATGTGGGAAGAGGGGAACTACTTGCATTCCTCAACTATTCACAGTTTAGCTATAAGAAACACAAAGACAGAATTTTCTTCAAGATGCACAGGTAATAAACAAAATGCAACAATTAAGGGATTGTATTGCATGTAAGAAAAAAGAAAATCACAAGAGTCGTTAATCATTGAATGGGGTTAGGGATTCTCTCTCCTAGGAGGTTTTTACAATTCAGTTAAACAAGGTTCTAAAAACCTCATCTGACTTTGAAGTTATTCCTGCATGGAGCAGGAGATTGGTCTAGAAAACCTCCACAGGTCCCATCTGACCCAATTTATTGCATGATCCTATGTTCAGTGGCAAAAGATTAAAGTATTTGCAAAGATGCTATGGCTTTTAGTGGTATTCACAGTTATACAACTAATAAATAGCATTGGAAGCTATCTAAATCACAGGACATCCATGCATTATCACTCTGTGTGCAGAGACATGTTTTTCTGCTCTGTACCACGTGGTCTCATACTTTCCTAGCATGGTTTACTGTCCCACTGCAGTAAGAAAGGCAGCAGTGCTCAGAGACACTTTATATGGAAACATCTAGAGCCTTGATTTCTCACCCTCACCTCTGAAGCAATACACCCTACTATCCAAGAGGATTATAATCCATAAGCATAACTCAAAATCCTGTCATTCATACTTTGATCATAACAGTAACCAAGACATGATTCACACAATCAAGCTATGCTGAATAACATCCAGGATGAAGAATCTCTTTTCAGAAACAAGCTACCAAATATAAAGATACGTGAAGTTCAAGACAAGCCATCACACTTTACTAAACACCTAAGACTGTCTCCAGCCTCTCAGCTTCCTCCACACACACTGTCAAACATTCTTGAGTTCATAGCAATACACTGCAAGCAATGACATGACCGACAATATGAAAGACAGCCTAGCCAGGCATTTCAATAGCAAAGACATTAGAGAAATCATTCAATTCAGTTTTCAAAGAACTGATGCCGGAAAAGCAACAAATCAGTCTGACTTCAGTGGTATTTGTCCTGCTCCACATGAAAATGCAGGTATATTTTAACAGTGGTTTTAAGGAGAAAGGCCTTATCTCTATGAGCATTCAGACACACAGAAATGTTAGCAAAATTAGTGGAATTCCATTCTATACTCAAAATAAAACTAGAATGAGTCAGTATCCCTCCCTCATCCTTTTTTAAAAAGATCTGTTACAAGGTCAATCTGGCATCTGACTGCATGAGCCAAAGCTACTCTTCAAGACTGTATTTTTCTCCCCTTAATTGCCTAAAATTGTAAGTCTGGGTAAAACTGTGAGTTGTACATTGTACCAGGATCATAATAACCTCTAAGGTTTATGAAAGCTTTAAAGTAGTGAAGAGTTCAAACATGTAGCCTCTGTTGAAATTGAGACCATCATTTGCTGTTTATTGAGATCAAAAGAGCTATGAAATGTAAATAGTTTCAAATAAATAAAATTAATAACAGAAATAGTTTGTGCAGTTGTCATTTGAAGGGACTGATCATATCCACATAGCTTGTATTAAAACCACAGGGGGTTTTTGAACAATCAAGATAATCCGAAGTATCAATAGAGAAATACAGATTCTGAATATCAGTTCTTAGACATTAGTTTGCAAGCAAAGTTTACAGACTGGAAAGAAGCAATATCTCCTGGTTCAAAATGGTAGTTGTGGCAAGGATTTTACTCCTAGTATTAAATGCAGCAATTTGAAGAAGCGTTTTGCTGGAGGGTTATGCTGGGACAGCACTACTTCTGTACTGTCCTGGCAGAGGCAGGATCAGCAGCCCGGCCAGGGCCAGGAGAAGGCACAAAGGGTGGCATGAGGCAGGTCCTGCTCCCACCTGCAGACCTGTGTCACACCGCGTGCATCCAAGGGGAGCCCAAGGATAGGGCCCACAGTCAACAAAGAATCCAGGTCCCCAGCAAGGTCCATGGTGATGAGGCAGAGCTGAGGCTACCCAGGAAGCCAAGCCTACAGATTAGGCTCAGCGAGGGAACCATCCAGGCAGCTGCATGGCTGAGGCAGGGACAAGCCTAAGCACCTGAGGAGCTCCCAGGCAAAGGACTGGACCTCCCAAGGGGGCTTATTGCAAACAAACCTCACACATCTCTTTCCCCAAGGCTGGTCCCAGGTTACAGCTGAGCCACATCAGAGAAGCCAAACTCCACTGGGAAAGGAGTGGGGAAAGCTACTAAGGACCATGATGTATACTAGCTGAACTGTAGTCCTGACAAGTTTGGGTACAACCTTCAAAAGAATAAAGAGGCTGATCACCTCAAATAAAATGGGAGGGGTTTGATCATTTTAAAATGATCATCATTCAGAGATGTCTTAAATGTCATAGATGTTCCTATGCCATTAACATTATATTGTTCCAATATAAACAGGACCAGATTTAAGATTGGAAGTCTTCAACATATTTGATAATACAAGTTCTATTCCATCCATGAGGAGACTGAGATGTGAACTTCATCCTAATGAGAACTTTTATACCCTCCAATTGTGAATTTACAACTTCTGAATAAGAGATTGTCTTTGGAATAATTTACCACTGACTTTCCTTTTTTTCAGAGATACTTGTTCTCCAGAGAGATGAATACAGTTGTAGGTTATCAGTTTTTACAGGTGTTACATGGATTAAACTGAAAAGAAAAACCACACAAACAGTTTAGAGGCATCATTTCCTCATGTTTGCAGTGTTATGAGTCTTTTGTAGAGAAATGCAAAGTCAAACCACATCTCTTAAAGACCAACTTATTTGTATGCAGTAACGAATCATGGAATTTATCCCAAATCCTAGTGACTTAGAAAACCTGATTGTGACAGACTAGTTCTTTGGTGCTTGCTAATTCTCAACAGAATGAAATGGATTATGCATTAGCACAAGTATGCTACAATTTTGTGTTGCAACTCCATACAGCTGAACACATTGCAAGTCCTGCAGTTAGAATAATTCAGCAAAAGGAACTTGATGTTTTTTTCCAAATCAAACAGCCCCAGGGAAATAATCAGAATGCAAAGCTTTCACTGAACCAGGGGAACTGAGAGAAGTTCCCTACTTACACCTTATGTGTTTCCCATGTTGTTGGGTCCTGTAAAACAAATGAAAATCTCTTACTTTTGTTCTTCAAAGACAAAGAAGGATGTTTCAGAAGCTCCAAGTGATAGTAAGTTGCCAAATACCCTGCAAGAAGGTATTCAGCATGCATTAAGTTAACTTGTCAGACAAGCATTTTTTCCTTTCTGTACAAGTGAAAGGTTGGTTTAGTGAACTGGCATTCTGAGGTGCTAAAATTTATATTTGCTGCACACAATGTTGTATCAATCTGGCAGCTGTATTTATCCAACATTTTAGCATTTATATTTCTCACTTGCATAAACCTCATTCTGCTGTCTACTGACTCATTCAATGTTCATTTCCCTATATAAATCAGTATATTCTTTTTTAAAAAAGAACAAGAGTATATATTTTATATATCAGTGGTACTCTTATTACTGAGAACAATTACTGCTTGCTCTCACAGGATTTATTATTTCAGTTTTAATCAATCTGAAACTGTTCATAAACATAAAAGGTGACTGTTCAAGGTTTTTTACTCCCTTGAAATTTAAGCCCCCATTCTAGCTAAATACTCCATTCACCAAGATAATAAATCGTACAGAAGCAGAAGTGCCACCATTATAATTTTTATTTGTTTGAGCTAGAAGGAACTCCCATAATGATAATTTTTGTACAGTTTGAACTGAATGCGAATGCCTATATATTTCAGGCACTTTAATGAAACTGAAAAAGGAATAAATCATCCAAACATTTTGAGAATCCTAATCTAATGCTCTGACAACAGTCAAAACATTTCCACTCCCTGCTCCCACTCATGGCCATGAACCTTGTAAGCAGTAGTCAGCCTTGAGACTTTGAAAGAGGAGTGTTCTTTGCAATTCTCCATCATCTGAGGTGCATGCTGCTCATACTGGTCTGCACTAAATAATTTAGTAGCAGAATCTGGAGTAAAAAGCAGGAGTTTAGCATGAAACTTGATATTATGAAGATTTCAAATAGAGCTATCGAAGAACATTTCAGGCAGTGTAAGTACAGTGTAAGTATCACCTTATATAAGGTCCAAAGCAGACACATACATATAAATATATACATAATATGTCAAAAAATGTCTACAAAGACCAAAAAAAGCAAAGTTAAAAGAGGAAGTTATTAGAAGTCATCTTTCAAGAAACTGAAGTTGTATCCAGAAAAGAAAAGAGTTAAGAATGAATTCTGGTGAATTCTGGTAGACCAAAATAGTTTTAATAGAATAATCAGTGTAGGCATAAAACAGATCATAAATAGGAGACTGCCACAGTCTTTCTGAATCAGATCTTTTTTGTTCATATTCACAGTGATTAGGAAGGTACTTACTCTAGAATGTTATTTTATGCAGAATAAATTGGAGCATATACTTTGAACTGGTATTTCAGAAAGAGAAGCTATAAAGTGAGTCAACAAAAAAAGGTAACAATTTTTTTCAATGAGATGATAGTTAGTGTAAAGCACCTCCAGTCTGAAATAATTATTAACTGTAATACAATGTTTCATTGATAAGAAGTATAAAAGTTGGCAAAAATACCAAGGTATTTTTAAGGAGTTTCAATATTTTTTCAATTGAAGAATAGAAAAATGAGTCTGACATCCACATTGGACAGATATTCAGAAACCCAAATACAGAATAAAATTAGCAAGCATATTAATAAATTATGATAAAATGTGGAAAAGTCAGAATGGCTTTAGCAGAGGGAATTCATGTCTGTTACATGTATTAGAATTCTTTCAAGTAGTCACAGAGAAAGTGAGAAAAAGGGATTTATTCCTACTGCTCAGTTGGTATTACAGGCTTTTAGAGAATGTCAGCTGCCTTGGAATAGGAATAAATTCATCCATGAGAAAACTTAATGAATGAAAGGACAAGAAGAAAAAGACAGGAATAGATGGTCAGGGTTTTTTTTTAAGCGAAAGTTATCACCAACGAAGCCTCACAGGAAATCAGTCTAGAGATACTCTGTTCAGCATATTCATAAATTATCTAGAATAAAAATGAGCAAGGTGCAAGAAAGTCTCACACTAAATTAGCAACAGTAGTAGAAAAAATGCCAGCTGAGAAGAGTTGCAGAACAGTCTCAGACTGAATGGAGAAGTCAGATTACTGAAAGACAGATTTAGGTTAGACAGTAAGAAAAGAAGTCTGTGGTGAGCATGGTGAAGCAGTGGAACAAATTATCTAAGAGGCTATGGGAAAACCTCACTGGAAATCTGTCAAGAGAAGTCAGACATATATCTGTCAACTTCAGATGATCGATGCCAAGGAGAATCTAAATGGTGTATCGGAATGTTTCATTAGGAAATGAAGCATTCTTCCTAATGCTATGTTTCTAAGTATGTAGGCATAATGACTCAAATATATGTTCTAATTGGCTTTTATAATCAGAAGAAATTAATACAGAAATTATTATCTCTCTTATTACTAGCAATATGACTTAGTTAGTTATTAAAAAAACCAAATAAAATCTACTGAAGGCAACATTTTTAAATTACCTAATGAAAACCATGGCAATTTGAGACATTTACACATAATCTCAGTTACTGTAATCATCAGTAACTATTATTACATTTTTATATTTTTTTATT
>VWZT01006134.1:1328373-1387302 GCA_013397055.1 Pachycephala philippinensis
GTCCATTATTTAAACCTACTTTTCAATCTTAGGCAAAGAAATACATAACATGTATACTATTGTCTCCTACCTTACAAAACAAAATATTTACCAATTGCATGGTATTTGCAATGAGCATATTACTGAAAAAAATTAACTTATGAAAATAAATTATATAAAAATATTACAGTAATAAATATTAAAATAATAAAATATTGTATTGTTTACAAAATACGTGTTTCCACAAAGGACTAGCATAATACTTCTTGAATATTGTCATACATCTTCTACAAGTATCTGTCAGAATCTGAGAAAGATTCTGTGTATCAGATCTGAACATTTTATCTAAAATGTTGAGTAAAATGATCTCAGAAGGGGTTTCTGTGATTACATCAGTCGTGCTGAATTTTTTACTCTATCATTCAGCTCTTTTAAGAATTTGGATTGCTGGTTTACCACTTGTTATACAATAAACACCAGCATATACTAGTTGCAACAATATATGTTAGTGCACTTAATTATTTTCCAGAACTAGGTTAACATTTGCATGTGTATGCATATATAAATATGCATAATTTGTGTGCATATATATAAGACATAATAAATATTTAAAAGCACAAAATTATATTAAATATTCTAACACTAATTTTACAATAATCTTGTACAGAAGAGCCTGGGTTAGTAGGAAAGAAACAAACCCTTGCTCTACTTTGTAATAATCAATGTCTCAATATTAGCATCACTAGATCACTAGATATACTTCTGTTTCTCAAACAGAGGCTCATCCTCCAATCACAGAAATGTACTTGCAAGAGTTTGTTAGTCAAAAAATGGTATATATTAACTTAAAAGCCATAATCACAAATTCATATGCAATTGGAAATTACATGAAATGAGGATAGGTGTCTTAAAAGCCCCTGAAGTAGGCATCGTCTCCTTAAAGGAAATCTGTTTCAGTAGTTATGTGATTCGGATTCATAAGCAATGCATAAGAGATGCTGAGTTTAGGAGAAGCTTGCTGTTAAACTCTGGTAACTCCATACCTTATTTGACCGCAGAGACACTCTTCCTCCGCAGCGTGCACAGAATTTAGTTTGGCAATATGAACAGTTATGGCCACAGCCATCAGCAAATTTTGTTTTGTGGCAGATGCCACAGGTTGGGGCATCACCCTTCTGCTCCTGATGCTGCTGTGATTCTTCACCCATCTTCTTCACTTGCTCCTTATACATCTCAAACTGTTGATGTAATTTTCTGCAGAAGAGAAGAGATCATTAGCTGTTGATTTACTTTTGCCCACAAATACTTCACAGTCACTGAACTGCAATAATTTTTTACAAATCATAGAGAAACACTGTAGTAAAGCAAATGTATTTAATTTATGATGCTCCAGAAGTGTTACATTCAAGAATTATTTCTTTTTCATTATAACTAAACTCTAGGAGGAAGCTCAACATTGATAGCATTCAGCTAACAGTTCAGCTGTTACAAAGAGATGTAACTTTTCTTTAGGATGGGACCAGATGTTTGCTACAAATACAACAGCTGGAAACATGGGATAAGTGATCCAAGAGCCCATGGTAGTAAACAATAAACTGGTTAAGAGGAGGAAAAAATCTAATTCATTCTTTAGAGTGTACTTTTATCTAATTCCACCAGACAGATGCAAATATCTTTTCTTGATCTAGCTTATCTTCATTTATCTAAAAATACTGCATAGAATAATGATTCCAAAATGCTCTTTCAATGACTTTTCAATTACTAGTTTTAAGCCTATAATAAGTTACCTCATCTTAACAAGTCATTATAAGTCATTTAAGCCATTCATATCATTGGATAGGAACTGTCACTTCAGGAAAAATGTAAAGTAGAAGACTGCCTTAGGTGTAAAATCCAGGAAAAAATTGCTTAAGATACACACACGCATTTACCATCTATTTCCAGAACTAGAAACACATGCAGTCAGTGGCCATGAGTGTACAGAACTGCAATGAATCTTCCAGTCATGTTAATTCATCCATATTTCTGAGTCCACAATCATCAAATCTCCATATATGATAATGAGAAGCATCTCATTGTGACCAAACCTACAGACACATTTCATGGTCTATAATGGCAATTCTTTTCTCACAAGCCCTATTTCTGAAGGGAAATGATGTCATGGGAAATTTAATTTTCATTGTAAAAAGCTGTCATATTTTAGCTTTTGCAGATTCTGAAAAAGACAGCAAGGGTGACATAGCATATCATGAGAGTTTCAAACCCACTGAGGAAAAAAACCTTTGACTTCTCTCTTTTTTTTTTTTTTATCCTTGTGATTTAAGGGGGTCCGAACAGTGATATTTAAATTCTTAGCATGGAATTCAACTTGCCTAATTTTGCCAATAGAGAGAAGTACAACTATGAAGTTTAGTAAATTAAAAGTTATTAATCTAATTTAAGCAAATTTTTTAGTTCCTTGAATAAGCTCATGCAAAACCCAAAAAATTAAGCACTTTTTATGAAACATTAAAAAGGTAACATAAGACAAAAAAACAAAAGTGCAAAAGGCATTTATTTTTCCTTAGAATTATACTTGTCAAGAATCTTGACATGAAGTTAATAAAAAACACACATGAATCGTAAGATAGAGTAAAAAATAGCCTCGTAGAAAATAACTAAATCCAGGAGACCAGCTTCCTTAAGCATAAATATATCCTTTATATAGATCACATAGAAATTAATGATGCAAAGCTATTTCATCAGAATTTTCAGAGGCACCTACCAAAACAAATGTCACATGAGTCAAAAAATTAACTCAAACAGTTATTTACCGTGGATATTCACATATATGGCAAGAATTGTTGGGATTTACTTTGTTTTTCAGGAAAACTCCCCTAAGAATGTACTTTACATTACACCGCAGAGGAATTGTAGGAACAGGCAGGCAGCTCCCTCTCCCCCCCAGGCAAGACAGGAGGCTGGAGTCATCCGTCTCCTCTGGACTGATCTGCTGCCTGAGCTCTCAGCTGCCACTCACCCTTTCCCAGCAAGAGGGAAAGAGGGAAAGAGGGTTGCTTCATTTGCTTATGTCATTTTTCTAGTGTACCTGCTCCTGTCACTTCAAGAGCAGTCCTGAGTCCACGGGCTGTCCTCAGGCCCAGCAGTGTGGACTCCCAAGAGCAGTGGCTCCCTTTTCCCTCACTCTCAGCCCTTTCCCAGCAGAGCAGGGACAGGGGGCTCGCCTGAGGCCTCTGTGGGAGGGATGGGAGAGCTGGCAGTGCCCTAAAAGCCATTTGGGGGCTTCCTCTGCCCTCTCCCTGCTTCAAAAGAGCTCACTGTTGAGTGCTCTTTGTTGAATGGGGCAGGACATGAGTTACTGAGAAGCAAGAGCTGAATGAAGTTGAAAACAAAATTTGGAAATTTGGAAACCTGGCACATTTCAGGGTTTTACACTGACAACACTATATAATTGGTAGTTGGTAGTCTGGCCTGTTTCCATCAATAACACATGTAATCTCTGAGACCTTGCCTGCCTTTTAATTTTGCTTAACATTGCATTCTTCATTTAAAGCATATTATCTATGCTGAACTCCAAGTTTATTTTTAGGCTGCATTCAGTTTTGTGGCTTCCTTATAATCTATGGCCTTTGTTTGTATGATTATTTGCTTACCAGTCTCACTGATGCATAAAAAGCACCAGGCTTTTGCCAAATCTTAAGCCTCATGTACTGAAATAATTTCACTTGTGTTTCCTCTTGGGCACAAGAATCTATGTAAAGGTCATAACTTTTCCTTTAAAGCATAAACTTTTCAAGGTTATACAGAGTAGTTTTCCAAAATCCTTGTTCTAGTAGAAAACAACTTATCATCTGCCAAAATTGTTCATTATTACATCTTTTTGTGTTCCGAGAAAAATATTACATGTATTGATAGCTGTCAAAAAAAAATTAAACAGACAAGACAAGAATCTATGAAATATTCAGTTAGACACAATATGTGTTCTATTTACTAAGCAGAACCACCTGAGATGAATATGCGTACTTGAAAGAAAATACAAAGTATTATTTTAGGAAGTTCATTTAAAAGAAATTGATCTATTTAGTAGATAAATAATTATTTTTTATCATCAAGCATGCACAGGTTTAAGCCAAAATTTAAGCTAAAAACACACAGCAATAATTAGGTGTTTAGAATAGCACAGTATCTGAAACACATTTAGCAAAAACTGTATAATGTGTACTTTTCAGAAAACGTAATGCAAAATAAAATTCCCTTTTGTTCAAGCTGTCTGCACTCATCTTTCTACTCAGAACATTGCTGCCTGAGGGGCTCAGGCATTCATTTAGCAGGGAAATTAAAGTAACCAGTACCAAGGCAAACTTCAGAGCCTGAAACTGAACTCAAGTATCTCAAGACTACAATTTCCAGTCCCTATACCCAGTGAGTTACTCTGTTAATGCAAGAGGTCAGGAGCCATCCATGATTCATAGAGTAGTTTAGGTTGGAATAGACCTTTAAGATCATTGAGCCCAACTGTTAACCCAGCACTGCCAAGTTCACTGCTGAACTATGTCCCCAAATGCCACAACCACACATCTTTTAAATACCTCCAGGGATGGTGACTCAAACACTTCCCTGAACAGCCTGTTCCAGTGCTTGAAAACCCTTTCCATGAAGAATTTTATCTTAATATCCAATCTAAACCTCCCCTGGTGCAACTAGAGGCCATTTCCTCTCATCCAATCACTTGCTACCTGAGAGAAGAGCCCGACCCACACCTGGCTACAGCCTCCTTTCAGGGAGTTGCAGAGGGCATAGGGTCACCCCTGAGCTTCCTTTGCTCCAGCCTAAACACCCCCAGCTCCCTCAGCTGCTCCTCATGGGACTTGTGCTCCAGACCCTTCACCAAATTCATTGCCCTTCTGTGGACACACTCCAGCACCTCAATGTCTTTCTCGTAGTGAAAAAATGGGTTCTGTATAAGAATTTCATTTCAGGTCAAAATGTTTATCCATAATGAAAAGCCTTATTTTTAGGCATGATAGGGATTTTTTTTTTTTGTTTGTAAATCCAGATAATTATATGAAACCATAATTAATAGAGCATTTAAGAAGAAAACTCAGCAATGCATATCCATAACCCTTACATATGCAGTGGCCTCTATAGCACATGCCATCTATCTGTACTGATGCAAAGTCTCACTCCTTTACTACATTTGTTTCAAAAATACAAGTATGTACTTTAACAACTGCTATAAATTTTAGAGGAAAAGGAGAAGTTGGCATAAGTTTATGCAAATACCTAATATAATGAAAATTTGGTCTGGAAAATTGATAATTAAGTTCTGCTTTTCTGAGAAGTAGTTCCCTGAATCACACTTGTATCTGCTGGAAGTAACAGTGGTGAAGTTCATGAGACTTATATGACTAGTCAAGTTTTTTTTTCAAAACAACATATCCAAGATAACTTCATAGAGGACTTCTCAGTGTGAAAAACAACTGTTTGTAAGAACTTGGATTGCTCTGTCAAGGTCAAGAAATAGTTTCTATTGGAATACTTGTGTTGTTCTCGAACTGAGTTAATTTAATTCTGCTTTTCCTGATTGCCCACACCTTTCCAGAAATTCAGAATCAGTCAAAAAGCTGCAAGCTGTGAGTCTCTCATGATCCAAGTAAGGAAAGCAAGCTTATTACTGACATTTTATTACTGTACAGAAGTTTTTATTTTCTCCTCCCCTCCAGGGAGGAGAAAAAACTTCCAGCATTTTACCAAAACTAAAAAAAAAAAATATTGACAAGAAGTTTTGAAATTATACCTGCCATCCAAAAGTTCACATAAATGTTTCTGGAATTTGCAAATCTGCTTAAAATCTACCATTAGAAGGACAACTGTTAAGAAAGAATTGAGAATGTTTAGGCCAGATGTTAGTGTAGAAGCTGCTTCTCATTTCCTGGCTACACTTCTCTCAAAGTTTTATCACAGATGTAGCCCTTGCCTCATTTCCTATTCCCAGGCATGCAGCACAGATGTGGCTTTAATCCAGCCTTCAAAAAGGGTTTGTTCACTTTCAGTTCTGCCAAAAGTCCATTCATTTAACAATTTTTCTGCTGGTGGCAATGACTATTTGGTAGCACATTACATTCTTTCCTGTACTGTACTTGAAATTCCTACTTTTACAATAGCGCCAGCTAACCTGTCACAGAGTACACCCCTTTCTTAATGGATACTATTCTTATATATCTAACCCCATGTGTTGGTAGAGCTTGGGAAACAGCAGGCTGAACAGCAGTTCTGCTGATAAAAACCCCTGGAAGATAGGGTGGAAACCAGGCAATGAGCCAGTGGTGTGTGCGCTCGCATTACAAATTGCACAAATTACATATGGGTCCATATTAGCAAGAGTATGAGCAGCAGATTAAGGGAAGTTATTTATACCCTTTGTCTGGCACTGTCAAGGCTGCACCTGGACTATTGTGCCCAGGTTGTTGTCTGCCTGTTGATGATGGATGTTGACAAACTGGACATGTCAACAAAAAAGAAAATAATCATGTCTTTGCTCAATCCAGTGAAGAGGAATGGCCTAAGGAGTGATCTAACACCTGTCTGAAACTAGCTAGCTAATCTAAACATTACCTGAAAAGAAAAATTACAGAGCCAACTTATGGATGCTAAAAAGCTTTAGCAGAGAAGTTTTCAGCTCTCAGCAGCAGTTTGTGAGAGCCTTGTTCTTTCTCATGCGAAACTATGCAAAACATGATAAGGTTTTCTGTAAACAGACTTTGCTAATCTTGCACCTGCGTTTATAATTAGAATTGTTGTGATACTGACTAGAGAAATGAATGATGTGTGAATTGACCAATTACCCTGATAGGTAGTTAGTTAGAGGTCCAATACCTCTTGCCTTTTAGGAAAACACTAAAAGAACTAAACACATAAAAACCCGTCTTTTATTAAATAAAAAAAAATCAATCCATTCCTTGCTGCTGACCACTCGCGTGTCTGAGTCCTAATTGCCTCTTGGCACCGCCGGCAGCAACACCAACTTCTTCCTGGTAGTCAAAAATCCAAATCAAGGAGCAACAGGCACTAAAATGGCACTTCATGAGGAGGTTCAGGCTGAGCATTACGAGAAGCATGTTCATTTGGAAGGCAATGCAGCACTGAAAAAAGTTGTCTCAAGACACTGTAGGATCACTGTGCTTGGAGCTTTTCAAAACTTGCCCAGAGAGAACTCCAGTTGTCTTAACCGAGTCTTGGCAATAACCATGCTTTGAGAAGGAGGTCAGTTCAGAGATGCTCTTTAAAGAACATTTCTATTGTTATGTAATTGGAAAGGGCTTTATGGAATCAGACAAGAGATATGAAGTATAAACCCAAGCAGAATCATAAGGAAAAATATTCAACAACAACTATTTGGCTTAGCAGTGCTGGAAAGAAAAAAAGTGACCACTTTTACTAACAGAAAATAAAACAGGTCTTTATGGTTTTTATAAACTACTGTGAGAATAGCTAACTCTCTCGAAGTCTTACCAGTGAACTCACATTTGCTTTCAACTCTGTGTACTGCAAAGGGCACTAAGGGCAGAAAAAGGGCAGAAAAACCTTGAGTTTCTGCTTTGATATGGATATGTGGAGGCAGTAAAATAGAAATAATAAATAAAAAAGGACAAAACAATGTTCAGCAATGCAAAATAGAACTTTTCTTAATTGAAAAATTATGATTTTGCCAGAATTCAGCTGAAATGAGAGAGGGCATCACACAAAACTCCTCTTCAGAAGACCATGATTCTGCTTTAAGTCTACCAGACAAAGAAAAAATTATTAAGCAACCAAAGACTCAAATCTAACTTGAAACAAAAACCTCACATCCAATTCTATTTGAAACAAATGGGTTATCATACCCAGGCAGATAGCACAACTAGAGTATTAAAGCCAGTCACAATTCAGAGTTTTCAGCTTTCATATCAGTGAAAATGAAATATTGACAGAAAGTAGGTGTCAGCAGAGATCTCTACAAACATTTGCTCAATTCACAGCACTTTAACTTTCTTGCTGGCAAAATCTCAACTGTCTCATTGGAATTGACATACTATTTCTAACTGTCTGCTTTCCTCAAATAAAAATTAACTATTTTCTTTTGTCAGTAGGTTTACTTCAGGGGCACCTATATAAGTGAAATGTCTAAGCTTAGATTTTAGATTGAAAAAATTCCATTCAAAGAATGCAAATTGAAAGGGCTTAAAAATACAACTGTAGTGAAAAAATGCTAGTTTTTAATCTATGCCGTGGAATTTACAATAACTAGGAGAAATCCAAGATATTGAAAAGAGCTAGTCAGAAGCACTTACTTTGATTCCTGATGAAAGTACCAGTTGTAGCTACACTTTCACAAACTTTTTATTTTAAAACAGAAACATACCATAAAATCCAATTCATCTGAATTTCTACCTGCCCTGAGTCCAAGAAATCCATGCAGAAACAATAACTCCCAATCTTATCTCAAAACTGTGCCTAGTCTCTCCTGTGAGTTGTACATAATATAATTACTCTGATTTTTTTTTTTTTAATCTGTTTAAGTGAAGAATGGAGTGGAAAATGAACTCCACAACGTTTTTTTTTCAGGTGGGAAATGCATTTTTTCCCACTTTAAAAGCTAATAGACAGATTTTTCCTAGCATTTTCAGTACTTTGTTTGGAAAAAGAAGGTTAAATATAAGCCATATAATGACAGTAACAGCCCTGTTCAGCAATGCCAAATAGTGAGATATTCCACTGTGACTTTTTCTTCTTAAGATAGAGTAAACCCTCCTGAAAATGTCAGTAGAAACAAATCTGAAATTTTTAGCTTTTTCACCTATTATGGTTTGAGTTGGTTTCCAGGTGGATCTAGGAAAAAACCCATGAGTTTCATGTTTCCTAATCTCTAACCTGTTAAGGAATATGTGCTTTAATTATTCTGTGATATTCATTAACATGAAATAGACACAGGGAAACAGTGATGTGATTTTAAGTGCAGAACATCTTTAAAGAGCCTACAGAACTGAGTAGTCAGAGAATAAGGAGGCCCTAAATATGGTGAAAGATTTACTTACTTACAGAAGAAATAACTTGGTTCACACTAAGAAAAATACTACCTGCCTCTCAATCACTAAAGCGTTTATTTATCAATATAATACTCTTACTGAATTCACAAAAAAAAACCCAAAAACCCTCAAAAAAACCCCACCACAAGATGAGCAAAATCCAAATCCTAGGTTAAAAGGACACAGACACAGTTTAAATAAGCTCACACATATGGAACATTATGTCTTTGGATAGTTTTCCCCAAAAAAATACTATAAAATTCATATAATTTTAATCTAAGTGCATATATATATATTCTAAATCTAAGTGAATTACACTGACTGTGCCTGAAATGCTGAAGAGAAGAAAAAGAGCTAAGAGAATGGAAAGAAAGGAGTGTGGTTGCTAAATGATCTTGCCCTTGGTTTATACCAGTGCTGCTGCTCACTTATAATTCAAGTGGGAAAAGCCAACTGTGTCAGAGCTAATGAGCATCCAAAACTACCAGATCTCTGTTTCAGTCTCTCTTTTCCATGCAAGGGAGCAGGGTAAACATGTCCTGTTAAGACCTAACATCATTTGCCTCATGCTGGAGAATGAACCCAAATACTCTCTGCTGGTGGGAACCTCATAACAGGCTATTCTTAGAAATAAAATACATGGCCAATATGATGTCTTCAAGTTGGCCTGGCTCCATTCTCTCTTTTCCTCACTTACTAGGGCTTTCTGCAAAGGCTTACAGGTCACACTGAATCACATTTTGTTCACAGCTTATTTGACTTCCCTCACAAAATAGAAAATATTTTCCCATTGCACTCTTTCTGATGTCAGAACGAATTAATTAATTTGGTATGACCCTAAATAAATTTTTAACTACAGATGAAGTCATGTCACTGACTCTAGTTTAACTTAATACAGTCAGAAACTCAGTAAAAAAAGAATGTGGGGAAAAAAGCCCCCACATTTTAATAAACAAGGATATGACTCTGTAAATGAATCAACTGGTAACACAACAGCTAGACAAAAAGCCTAGCTGGAACAGACAGGATTACCTTACCTATTTTTTTTCTCTTTATAATGCTCAGTATTGAATAAAACTGTAGCCTTTGTTTATTAACTTTGTTTATTAGCAGCAGTGAAACTGCTCTTTGTTGACAGGGGAGCAGAGAACAATAGCTAAGTACAATAGTCCTGTGAACACAAGGAAAAGTGAACATGAAGAAGATGAACATATGGACTATAAAGGACTGGCACAATTAATGTTATCATATTTCTCTGTGGGTTTAATGATATCAAGATAAAGCTAGACAAGATGCATAAAAAGGAAAAAGGAAGTACGTAGCCCCTGGCTATACCTGTTACTTCCAGTTTTCCTCAGAATAACAAACAGATATTTGCTTCTACCTTTTCCTCAGCAATTCCAACAAATTGCAAGATTAAGCTGAGAATTGGTATCTTTCTAATTGTTTCTTGTTAAAATTAATCTTTTACTGAATTGTTTATTGTACTTTTACAATCTATAATAGACATAAGGCTAGAAAGTCACAACTAAGTTTTAAACAGACGCAATATAGTAAAACATCCAATTTATCAAGATCTTTTCCAACACTCCTTTAGTAATAATAAGAAACATGGGTATTTAAAATTAAAGATAATACCACATTGCTCCAAAAGGTTATGGCCAAATCATTCAGAAAAAGCTCTTTAATTTCTCCATAGCTGATAATTATGAGAGTAACCACCGATAAACAAGGAAGATTCCTTCATAAGTCCATATGGAAACTACTTTACACCTTTGAATATTTTCACACCACTCTGTTTTATTTCAATGTAATTGAGAAGGTTCTAATTATTCTTTTCTGGATCTTATTTAAAATCCTATGTTGCAACAGAAGTTTCCACAACTTTCATGCAAATATTATGATGTTTACACTGGGGGATTTTTCCTCATTCTCCACAGCTTCTCATGCTGTTAAAAAAAAAAAAATTAGAATATCGTTTCTTAAATTATTGTGAGTCTGTCCATTCCTACCATGTTTTTCTCATTTGACTCTAAAATAAACATTCTTAGTTACATTTTTAATTCTTTCTCCCTAAAAAAAGTCTTCATTTTTCCTCTAATAGATTTTGTCATCTAATTCTTTAGCTTCTCCAGCTGTACTGGAAGTTATCAGTATGACTCTGGTTTTAATATTGAAACATCAAGCGGGTAAGCTAAATCCGTACTGTTACACACAACAGTGGTAGTTTTCCTTCTGCTCTTTACCCTTGTGACAAAGCCAACACTTTCCAGGTAATTTTAGGTCTCATTTAAAGTAAGATTAACCATGCCAGTTGTAATTGAAGAAGTGCCCCTGACTCTCCAAGTTCATTCCACAACTGCATTCATGCAGTTAAAAATATTTTATCTCCAGTTCCATGGCCTTGTCCCTGTGTTTGCAATCCACACTGTCCCAAAGGAGCTGCTTTGATAAAGTGCTGAAGCTGTAAGAACTGAACCTCAGCTGACAATGAAGATCAGGAGCAAGCAGTTGAACTTTCAGCAGAAGTAGGCTGCCAGGAAGTGTATGTGACAAAGCACAAGACCAGGATCTTTAAAGTTGGGCATATGCACAGTCACTACATTTATATTTCATCCCAGTTATAGTAAGTAAAAGAAATGACAAGATTATAGATTAAAAATTACAGATAATTATGGTCAATTTTTTTTAACTAATTCATTACAATAAAAAGATGTAAGCAGTCAATCTGCATGTTTTCCTTTACATCCAAATACCTTCAACTTCACTTAGATAATTTCTGCCAATTCTGATAGGAAAAAGCAATTGTCTCAAAGAAAATTGTGTTTCAAGTTTGGAAAAATAGTCATAGTGACAGAAGGAAACTTTAAGAACTCTCTCAATTATGGGTAGAGATGCAACAAAAGCCCAATCTTTACTGAATATTAAAAAGAACACCATCAGAGACATCTTACAATAGGTGATACTATTTGAATCTTAAGTTCTACTGATACCATAATATTATCATGTACGGCTGCTGGTAAGTACTTCGGACAATTTAAAGTAGAGTTCTCAGAAACTGTGCATAGGAACAGTGAGCCTTTCTTTCTGCATTCAGTCTCATATTGATGACAACCAGCATCTGTCCTTAATTTCTATGAGAGAAGGCACAACGGACAGGGTAAATCTACAGCCTGTATATTGCCGTAAAATAAGCACATCAGCTACAGCATTATCAACATCTAGAATCAGGACACTCTCAACTACCACCACTTGCAGTAGTCTATTAGAAAATCCCAACCAGAAACCAAAATGTCTCTAGACCTGTAAGTCAATCAACCACAAAGGATCCCCAGGTAAAAAAAAAAAGTAGAAAGGGTCAGAGCTCCTTGCTGAACAGAAAGGAAATAACATCTCATGTTTTGTTTTGTTTTTTTTCTTTTTTTTAACAGAAAAGTACTTTATTATCTAGAATGAGGATTGTTTTGCAGCTATTTCAGCACCCTTACTATCTTATGAGCTTTACGCAAAACTCAAGACTCCTATTGGGGTATTTTCCACACGCATTTGAGACAGGATGTACACAAACTTTCATATCCTGTACAAAAATTCTCACCTGAAATCTAAATTCCTAGAAATACACTTGGCTCTCATAAAAGTTTTCTTTTACATTTTCCCTTTCTATTTCTATCCTATCAATCTAATTTTTGTATCAAAAAGCATGCTGATTTTTATAGTTAGATGGTTCTTCCTGATTCACTTGAATGCTGTTTTGAAGCAGAAATATTACACTAATTTAAAAACATTAGAAATCTAGCTGCCTCTTGACTATCTCTACACTTTTGCTGATACTGCTTATTTTAGGAATTCTATTAAATATCAGTTCTAAGGATTCTGAGCCACATTTATATACATTTTGATTACCAGACCTTTTTTTTTAAACAGCCTTATTATCAAGAGTACACAAATTACTGTTCTGTCTAAATTATTCACTCACAAGAAGTTTCACAGTTTATCTAATATTTTACTTGTTTTAATAAATGACAATTTTATTAATTTTATTCCAAATTTCCTTTTGAAGGTATACAGTAGTTGCCAAATGTTTCTGAAAAAGAGGCTAATTCAGTTGTTGGCAATTAAGCACATTGCAACATTATTACATTTATAAAGGGCATCTCCAGCAGAGATAGTATTTCTCACAGTCACTCGGGTTACTTTTTTTGCATCATCTGTTGGCTTACCATAGGAAGCCATTCACTTCATACATGCAGTTTTAGAAATGTCAAAAATAACTAAGGTACTGTGATAAACGTTTTTATCCTTACTATGAAAGGAAAAATTGCTTTTTCATTGGACAATTACACACACACAGCCAAAATAAATACACACTAGATAATAGGTCAGACTGTCTCGGCTTCGAAATGTAACACCTCCTGACATTGCAGTATCATGATTAGAATGAGTTCATTCCACATTGTTTACAACATTCATGAGCATTTTCAATTATTAAGTAACCCCTATCTCTTTACTTCTGTGACAGGAGTGTTCCTATCTTGATGATTTTCCTTTTCTCACAAACAGGAAATAAATGTGAGCAATGCTGGGAAAGCGAGCGTAAGCAAGTCTTGGTTGTGCTCACCATATGGTTGCCTCAGCTTCACCCAAGCAAACTACACCAAGGTTTGATGGTGAATAATCACCACCAGAAGTGGTGTTTGCAATTATTTCTGATGCCTCTTTGTTTTGACTATGGCAGTATTCCTACTGTAAAAGTAGCACCAGTGAAGCCACGTTGCTAGTAGCACTCTAGGGGAAGAGCCTCTTGAAACAGTTTGCCAGTTCTCAGAAGACTGTAATTTTCCATACTGCTCACATTTTTAAAGTAACAGGAAGGCCAAAACACAAATTACGTTCATCATGCTAATGTTTTTGGCTTTTTTTTTAATGAGGAAGGAGCTCAGAGAGACAGATGTTCTCACCTGCAGGAGGGTCTTCTTCTAAGTGCATGAACAAGGTTTTTAAGGCTTTTCCCCACACTAATTATATCTAAATCCATGTCTCCATACCTCTCCTTTACTGAAAAAGTGGATTAAACTCAAACGTCACTGCTTAGAAGTAAAATATGTCAATTTAGGTTGCAGCAGTATTTCTTCATTTAAGATTTAAAGTATTTGATAAAAAATATTTAGTAAAAGATGAGCAACTTGTGCTTCAAAGACTGTATAAATAATACTTAATCCACTACTATTTCTGACAGATAATGCTTGAGTTTTCCAAATAAGGAGTTGTACAAAACCACCCCAACTAATCAGTGTCAGAGAGAAGATCAGAATTTAATCCTATATTGAAATCCTTTAACCTCTTAATTAAAGACTATTAATTAACCATTAAGAGCTCAGAGTTACTGGCTATATACGAGGGTTGTAAGGGAATGAAGTCAGGCCACCAGCTGGCCTCCTGCCCATGCTCGGCTGCCCACAACCCCACAGAGTGAAGGAAGCAGCAGCAGCAGGCCCCAGGAGCTACCAGAGGGAGAAGGGACACTGACAGCTCTGTGAATATCTGTTTTCCTACAAAGCTTGAATACTGTAGTAAATATAAACAGATTTTACTCACATTTGTTTTAGCTCAATTGCACTTAAACAAGAAGAGTAAGTCTCAGTTCTGCTCTTCACCAAGCAATTATTCTCCTGCATTGTAGTTCTTATGTTCACGCATTTTATTTTTTCATATTATTGATCAGGGCACATGGATTACCATATTGTTATGCCATCATGTAAATTGCTGAGAAACCTTTTCTTTCTTTTTTTTTTTTTTAATAATAAGATCTGCAGGCCTAAACCCCTGAGTGGGTTCAATGCAAATCAGACTTGGCAGACTCTGGCAGAAGGAAACCCTTATTTTAGAATGTGGTTTTCCCTTTTCTCGTTCTCACAGAGGTATCCTCAGCTGCCATGACTTTGTAAAAAATCTATTAGCCTAATTATAGACATTGTGGAATAAAATTTGGAGAAAAAAAGAATATTTATTATCTTCCCTACTCTAAAGCCTGGTCAATTCCACCTGTAGACAATAAACCATGTCCAGAATCAATTGCCATTGTTATTTTGCATGTCTTTTGTATCCAGGACTGACCAGACATCACTATTCAAAGATGACACAATATAAATACTGATATATTTCCAATTCTTTCTGCTATTGTAACTAAGCTGCCTACAACAGGATCTTTGTAACAGCCAGTTGCCAACATTGGAAGCAAGAGCTTTCTTTAAATATGGACACCCAAAGAAGAAGCTTATTATATATACATCTCACTTTCATCTTTCCCTGGCCTCTGAAGGTAGAGACAAAAGAGAGGCAAAGGCATGACTGTGATATCACAGCCAACACCTGAACAAATCACCAGAGGAGATAAAGTTGTGATCCTAGGATTATCGTAACTCATCAATGTTGCATGTCTAAGCAAAGAAAGAATATTCATTTAGTGCACATAGGCAATTATTATTGTAATAGCTNTGCAGCAACATCACTAGATATGATTAAATGTAACTGCAGTACACTTGCTACTTTAAATACACATTTAATCTTGAAACAGACAACATGCTGCTGTTGCTGGTTACCTGTTAATCAGATTTTTGTCATACAAATACGAGTGATTCTCACCCTGTTGGTGAACACTGCACTAGAAACAATAAAACATGTTTAGCTCTTAGGCACATAACTGGGAGAAGGGGGTGTCCACAACTCTCCCAAAACTGTTTTCTGTATACATGGATAAAGTACGCCTGAGATTAGAGGTCTAACTGCGTTCCTGCTGACAAAATAGAAGTTCTCTCTGCTTAATATCCTCACACTGAAACAAGAAAATCCATTTCCTACAATAAACCTAATCTTAGTAATCAGCTGTGGAAGCAGAGAATACAAAAATGGATGCAAAACTTCCTGAAGGATAAGGAAAAGGTGACATGTAGAAAGAGTAACTAGAGTTACTGACTACCTTTCAAATTTTTGAGTCATTGAATCATGTTAGTGACAAATCCAAATTCCAAACAGGCCCCAATAAAAATTGGATTTTTGTTTCTGTGACAGTGCCTCTTTTTGCTCTGTGAGAATCTTCACCGTCTGTTAATGTTATTCATAGACGAGACTTTGTACCCAGTAGTATTCCTCCTCACCCCAGGCTTCCGATCAACTCACCCTGGCACCATCTGTCTGTGTTTGTTCTGAGTCCAAGATACTCCAGGAGCCACATCACTACGAATTTACTTCAACTTTCTCTCTATACAGAACATAATCAGAAAAACATCTTTTGGAAGAGATAAGTATATTCTCTAGTTTTGTAAAATCAATATTACTTTTACTACGATCACAGAAAGCCACCCATGAGTGCACAAGTAAAAGCAAATGGGAATTATGATGTTGAAAAAGTAAAAAGATGCATTAATCTGTAAAATAGAAGAGCTGATGGAGGGTTTCATGACATAAATATTTTGAGGATTGTCCTCCTTTTGGAGCATACCTGAATGTTCTGACTAACTGTTCAAGTGTCCTCAAATCTCTAAAACCAGACCTAGAGTGAAGACAACCACCACATAACAAAAATCTGCTCCTGGTGGTAAAAGACAATTGTCTCCCTAGGTATGTCTTCCCTAGGTAAACATGGCAGAACTCCACATCCTGTAGTCAGCCTTTCTAAATCACTCTAATCCTTTCCTGTCTTAAATAAGGGAGAATAAATAGACACTTATTTCCTCTAGCCTTGCTGCCCCTCAACACCTCTTCAATTAAGGAATGAATATTTAATTATATTTTTATATAATTAATTGAGCAAATACTACAGCTACTCCTTATCAAAGGAATAAGACAACAGTGATAATAACACTTTACTCACTCTCACTCTGAAAATTGCATCACAATCAACCACTGCAAATACATCAAATTAAAAGCATATAGCTGAGAAAATAAACCCTCCCAAAGACAAATACAACATTAACTCATAGCTATCAATTATACAGAAATGTTGTTGAAAGAAGTTGGGAGTTAAAAGCATGTAACCAACATTACTGAACTTTCATCTGAAAAGCTCTGCAGCTGGGAAGACTAATTGTATTTTCAGCAAGCCTAATTGTGTTTCCTGGCTCCAGGGGACAGGAATTCCCCAGATGCTGTTGACTGACAGGTCTGGTTCTGCTTTCAACCTGCAAGTAAGCAAAAATACCCACTTCTATGTGAAACTTAGTATGAAAACCATCACTGTTTCCACTGGTATCATTAGCAGCCAGAAGTGCCCAATACTTCATATTAGCATTCAGCACTACCCACAGCTGGGTCATTTGTGGAAGTCATTCCAGAGGTGCAAACTACTCTCAGTACTTGCAAACCTTAAACCACACAGGTAGACTTTGTGAAGTGCCAAATATCTTCAGTATCCACCAGATCCATTTCTAGAGTTACTGGCATTAACTGTTTTAGAACTTGCTTCCTGGTTCTGAAATTTAGTATTGGTTTGTGAACCTAATTGTTGATTTTCCAATAATTTGATGCAACATCTTGAGGGTATTTATGCAGTTATGATGTTATAATTGATTCAACCACAATCACTGAATCTCTCCTCTTTTCTGAATATTTATTCAACATTTTTCATTATGGTCTTATCTTGATATCTCTACCTGTGGTGCAAAACAAAAATATTTAGAATATTTTTGATATTAAATTACCATTCATTAAAACTACCCTTTGAAAGCCTTTTTTATTGCACCTATCACTACTGATTTAAGAAGCCTGATGTATTTGAAAGAAACAGTTAAAGGTCATCAGTAAAGCCACTTTGATTGTTTCAGGAAATGTTATTTTTACTACTAAATCTTTTATACATCTCTGACTTCAAATTCTTCATCAGCTGTCTTCCCAATTCATCCAATAATTAAAAAACTTCTAGTTATTTCCAGAAATTTTTCAATCACTCAGTAGCATGTACAGCAGAAGAAATGAAGGTATCCTTTGTTCATGTTTTCATACTAACAGTTTATATGGAAAACAACCCAAACCAAACCAAAATGGGAATTGCTCTGGGATAAAGATACTGCTCTCGAAAAACTATACCAGTTAGCACCTTTACATTAGTCATACGCTTACTCATGTGTGATACTCCATATCCTGGGAGGTTATTCCTCTTTGGTAAAAGCCATGCTGAGTTTTTCCAGGTAAAATGTTGAGAGAATGAAATAGATTGAAAGAAGGTGATAAGGAGAAATATATTGAGGAGAGGTACTGAAGGACTGTTTTGATCTACAGTCTCATGCAAAAGGTCTAGAGAATCATCCCTGGAGAAATAGCTCTTAGCCTATAATACCAGGTGAGCTTAATTACAAGCACTGAACACACCAGAAAGCTCAAGTCAGCAGTTTTCATATGAAAACAGAAGCTGTAATACCAAAACAAGCCCAAGTTAACTGTGCCATAATTGTTTTTCCCAAGTGATGAAAACAGACACTCATAACTCTGCTGTCTTGTGGGAGTGCATCCTGAACACACTCCACATTTACAGTACTACGAGGGTGGCTGCATGACTCACAGAAGCATGGCTTTAGGGAAGAGAGAGATCAGTTCCATTAGTTCCAACATCCTTTGATTTTATGATTCTGACTGCTAAGCTTATTATTTTATCTTGGAAAAATCAACCAAAAAGAAGAACACTAACCTATAAGTATCTATTTTGACATATTTTTAAACCAGATAGTGCAGAAAATTCTATAATGTGTTGATCTATTCTTCAAATCGAATAGTATTAACTTAAATTTAAAATGTTTAGAATACAGAAAATACTGACAAAATTAACAAATATCCATGGTGAGGAAAACTGTAACAGACTGGGGCAGCCCAGAGAGCCAAAATAAAATACATTGGGAACTGGCCAGAGAGAGATCAGAAAATCTTTAAACTAGAAAAACAGAAATCTTGAGTTTGAAGAAGATAGTCTATGAAAAGAATTTTTGTGTTATTAAAAGGAGTTGTCTCAATGAACTGGAGCCCAGAAATCACATACACCAAGCACAGCCTGGCTGTACATTCTGGTTTTCTCCTTTAGGTTTCAGACTAGGATTCTGTCTATGCAAGAAGGCTGTAGAATTGCTGAACTCCCAAGATTCCCTTCAGTTTCAAGCACCCTAACTGTTGTTCCACAGCATAAAGTTTTTGTGCTGGGTTTATATTCCTAATGGGAATATTAATTCAATCAGAAAAATTACCAGAGGGCAAATAATGACATAAAGCCTGCCATGCAAAGTGATTCAGATAATATAAACCCCATGGAAGTTCAGATTTTGGTATTTGTTATGTTCACAATAAGAATCATGAACCATTCGTCAACGTAATATCACACATTTTTATTTTCTATCCAATTATGAGAAGATAATTGTTCCCTGCTTGAAGAGAAAGGCAAATGTATTAAAAAAGTTGATAACATTTTCTATCAACCTGCAAACAAAACATAAGAACCAGAAGATACTCTCTTTTTCTTTTCTTTTGCTTAGTCTCTGCCAAGTCATTTCCAGGAACGTGACTATGAGATTATTTTAAAAAAATATAAAGTCTGTAAGAAAGTTAAGAATGTGTTGCTTATGACAATATTTCCTTAGTTAAAAGAAAAAAACCAACAGTTATTAAAAAGTTACTTCCACAAACTTGAATTTCCCTCAAATTGACGTAAATAAAAACTTATGTACAATGAATGGTTGAAAATTTATAGATAATCCATGAAAAGAACTCTATACATAGTAGCAGCCATGGGTGCACTGAATAGTCATTTCAAATGAAAAAAAAACCCAGATGTCTCTACAATGTAGATCCATATTTTCAAGAATGAATAATTACCTACATTTATTTTTTTTCATATTTTCACCATAGTTTAATCAGAGTGCCTCAGCAATAAAAGCCACTCCTCTGCCAGTTTAGTCCCTGACAAATCAGGGAAAAAAAAAAGTTCAGACTTCATTCGGCAGGTCAAAACCATATTATGCCAATTCTTGGAATAATCTTACTTGGAAATAGTAATACTGCACATAAAATAGGGTTCACATCACTTCTACTCACAGAATATAACATACCCAGTCATTTTAAGGAGAACAACATTAAATTATCATGAATAATGTAGAGCCAGTTGTGTGCAGCAGCTGGGGCCTGATCTTCTCTAGAAGTTTTGACCTTCCTAATACAAGATTTGATAAACATCATACAAATTGATGCATGATCTTTATCATCGGTTCTTCACAGAATGAAATGCACAATTCTTTTATGGCAAATAAAAATTAAAGCATTCATTACGCTTACAGTTAATGCCAAAATGAGTGTAGAGCTTCTATGTTTTGCAAGAACACCTTTTGCCTCTGTCCTAAATGTTCCACTGGAAACTGAGGTCACTGATTCAGCTGCAGGCTTAACGTGCTTTCCTCTTATTACAAGAGTATCACTTCTGTCTTGTTTAAGTTAAGCTTAAGCCAGCATTTTCTAAATCTATTTGCTTATCTCATTCAGACAACCTGTCATCCCTCTAGGGGTACTGTCTATTTCTTTTGGAAAGCAGCTCAAATCAGGATGTTGTCAGCATATTAGTAGTGCCACAGCCTGTGACATTCACAAACCCTGAGAAATTGCAAAAATTAGAGAGCAAATACTTCCAACAAAGCTTTTAGGAACTGCTCTACGTTAATGTATTGCAGCCTGTATTGTCTACTAAGCACCTTACACCTATGTGCGTATACATATGGAAACACCCCATTCTTCAATCATATAATATTTTTTACTTCTTGCATAACACAAAACTTCTAGAGATTTCAGCACACATTTCTGCTGTCAAACTCAATGATCGACCTCTTACAGCTCTTAGCAAGCAACCAAACTTCCAGCCTGAAAATAAACAAAACTGTTTATGGGAAAAGGGGACAAAATTCTGCCATCTTTGCAATATTTGGATTTCTTTAAGCAGCAAACATTAGAAACTTTCTTTCCTAAACCACTGCATAAAATCACAGGGTTCTCATATCTTGAATACTGTGACGCTGATCACTGCTAACTAAAAAAGATCTAATAGGGCTTTTAAAAGGAGATAAGACAACAAGGATGACCAGAAACAGTTCCTATCACAGAAGGAAAAACTCTGACTCTGCAGCTTGAAGAGATAACTGTATGAAATATAATAGACTGCATGGAACATAACAGAAATGTTTAAAAGTTATACATAGTATAGACAAATTATATAACACAAGACTAGCACTTCCCATTGAAAACATCCGGAAGCAGTTTTAAAGCAAACAAAGGGTGACAACTTCTCTAAACAGATAATTAAATTGTAGAATTAATTTTCACCAAGTTCTGAAACCAAGAATATAAATAGGTTTAAAAAGGGATTTCAAATAACTATGGCAAACAGATTCCTTATTGCCAGGAAATAAACCCAGCAGTATGCATGCAGCCAATGCCTCAGGAAGTCACTAAAATACCTGTATCAGAACCAGTCTATGCAGACCCTTCTCCTTATTTGTGTTCTGGGTACTCATTGCTGGACACTGCCAACATACAATATTACAACAGTGGAATCTTCAGTGCCTTCAAGCATGGGAATTCCTTTATTGTGATTGGAGCTTAACACCAATACATAACATTCCAAGATTTGTGCAAAAGAAAAATATAAACTCCAAGTCAAACCCTTAGGCACAAGGCCACCATATCCTAATGAGGAACAACCTGAATAACACCTTTTACAAAATATATACCTTAGGAATCTGAAGAAATAAAAATTCGTAGGCTGATTGTTGAGCATCAAAAGAGTTGCTCCAGGGGGCAGCTAAGAATTTCTACTCTGTAAGGATTAAAATATGGAAATATCTCAAACACTGCTGATAAAACTCATGATGAAGTACACATGTGCTGGAGATAAAAATATTCTTCATTAAGACAAGATATGCAAGACCACTCTCAATATCAGGATGATCACAGAAATTGGGAGAGGTGCCTAACATCTGCAGGAAAGAAAATGTCTCTTCCACCTTGAAGAAGCGTAAGGATCTACAGAACCACAGACTGGTCAGACTCACCTCAATTCCTGAGGAAGTGATGGTACAACTAATGCTGGGAACCATTTCCAGGAACATCAAATACAAAAAAGTGATTGGCGACTTACCAAGGGGGAGTCGTGCTCGACCAGTGCAATGACCTTCTACAATGAAATGACTGCATGAGGGGAGAGCAGTGAATATTGTCTATCTTGTCTCCAATAAGGCTTTTCCCATTGTCTCCCATAACATCCTCATAGAGAAGCTGATGAACTACAGACTGGATGAGCAGACTTTGAAGTAGACTGAGAACTGGCTGAATGGCTGGGCCCAGAGCAGGGAGATCAGTGGCACAAAGTCTAGTTGGAGGCCAGTTCCTAGAGGTTTATCCCAGGGGTCAATACTGAGTCCAGTCCTGTTCAATACCTTACTGATGTAGATGATGGGGCAGTGGGTACCTTCAGCGAGTTTGTGGATGACACCAAACTGGGAGGAGTGGCTCATTTGCCCGAAGGTTCTGCTGCCATCCAGAAGGACCTTAACAGGCTGGAGCAACGGGCTGACCAGAATCTCACAATGTTCAACAAGACGAAGTGCAAAGTCCCGCACCTGGGGAGGAACCACACGCACCAGTACAGGCTGGGAACTGCCCAGCTGGAGAGCAGCTCTGCAGAAAAGGACCTGGAAGTCCTGGTAGAACATGAGCCAGCTTGCCTTAAGGAAAAGGAAATGAATGGCATTCTGGGTTGTAATAGGCAAAAGGATTACCATGAAGCAGAAGGAGTAGAGCCTGCCCTTTACTCAGCACTGGTGAAGCCACACCTGAACTTCTGTGTCCAGTTCTGACCTCCCCAGTTAAAGAGAAACATGGACATACTGAAGACCGTCCAGCAGAAGGCCAAAAAGATAGGGACTGAAGCATCTCTCACATAAGGACAGACAGAGAGCTTGAACTTTTTAGCCTAGAGAAGAAAAAGTTCAGGGAGGGGATCTTATTCGAAGGATAATACCTGAAGGAAGGGTGCAAAGATAATGGATCCAGGTTCTTTTCGGTAGTGTCCAGTGACAGGATCAGGGGCAACAGGCACATACTGAAGCACAGAAAGTTCCCTCTGAGCAAAAGGATACACTTCATTCTAGGGGTGACCAAGCACCAGCACATGTATCTCTTGCCCAGAGATCTTCTAGAGTCTCCATCCCAGTATATATTCAAAATCCAGCTAGACATAGTTGTAAACAATGGCCCTAGGTGACTCAGCATGAGAAGGAGGGTTGGGCAAGATAACCTCCAGAAGTCTCTTTCAACCTCAACCATTCTGTGATTTTGCAGTGGAGAATTCATGTCCAAGAGTGTCAGACTAATCCTACCTCTGCCCATAAGGACACATGGTCAATGGTTCTACAAAAATACCTTCTCCACAGCAAAAGTGAATTCTGTAACATGATACGTTGTTTTCAGACACTATTCTGCTTTCTCTCACCACATTTCGTCCTCCCCAGATTCACTGTAAATAAGCTTTTTCATCAGCAAAGGTGGACAATCAGATGTATCTTGAAATTAGACTGAGATACTGACAGTGATTTCAAGTGGAAAATGCTCCAGTATGTATGAATAGTGGTAAAAATTTCTACAGACATTTATTCTCCTGCCCAGTGTCCCACAGTGTTCCCCAGTAAAAAATTCTTTGCAAGCCATTAATGTCAGAAAAATAAATAAAATTTAAAAGTTGCACCATTATTATTTCTGTTCAATTTTCTCCCTGAAAGTTTACAATAATCACAAAAATAAATCCTGATAATTAATACATTAATGAAATTATCACAAATAAACAGTGCTGGAAGACACTTTTGAAAGTCACTTAGTCCATTCTCTTGTCACAGCACAGGACTAGCTACACTTGTGCCTCTTCTAACAGATATTTGCCAAACCTGCTCCTTAAGGTTTTCAAAGCTTCCACACAAGTCATAAACAAAGTATGCAAGCATTTTAAGTTTTGTTTCCATTAAAAGGTTCTCTCTACCAAGTTCTGTCCTCCCTAATGCAATTTAAGTTTACTCCTTTCAGCTTCACCATGAGATGAACATGGAAAAGTGATAGTTTCCTTCCATTTTTCAACAATGTTCTGTATAATTAAAGACTTGTCCATCTCCTTCATTCCCTGGGATTTTCTCTTCAGGAGGCTAAATTAACTCATGTGTTTGATTCTTTCCTAATACAAACCATGTTTTTTAGACACCTAATTATTAATTCGTATTACTCTCCACTGAATTACAACTGCTCCACATAATTTTTGAAGGGCATGCTACTCCAGGTGAGATCTTAGCGAAGCCTAGCAGTGTGAGAACTCCTTCACAGTGCTTCCTGACTAGTGTCTGTACATTCCTGTATGACATTAATCACTTTCAGGATACTGGCTACAGCTCAGAATTAGGCTCCCTGATTCTCTGCCAAAGAACATTACCCTACACCATTTTGCTTTGTCCTATGTCAACCACATAAACTACCTCTACATAACAGCACTTTGCATTTTTCCTTTTGAATGGCATCATAATACCATAACCATATCTTGGGGTTTTCAGGATAACTTTTGAATATAATCCTGCCATTAGATGTTAGCACAAGACTGGCAGAAGTGTATCTATACATTCAGTGAATATACAAATTAATTGATTTCTTAATTATATAATAAAAACATGGAACAAAAGTGGTTTCTAAAGAGATCACCATTCAAAAAAATCCTCCCATAATAACAGTAACCACTTATAAATACTTTTTGTCAACTATAACTCATCTGTTTACACCGCCCATACAGTATTTTCAGTTTCTTGAAAGCCATATGCTTCATATGTACAACACTGGTGAGCACAACAAATTTTGCTGAGTTAAGGAAACTGAGAATACAAAATACTGGGGTGTTGTGAACAAAATGTAATATTGCCAGTATCTAACATTAACCAAAAAATAAAATATTCACTATTAAGATTGTATACAATTTTATAACCCCTTAAGTAAGAATATCACAAAGAGAGCTCAGACTAATACATTGCTTGATAGAATATCTATTTTACGTCCTATTTTTCCATTTTAATTCATGAAAATTTTTCCCTATGTATTCTCAAAAAACATCACATCTTTCATGACCCACAAGTATGAAGGTCCACTTAAATACACATATTAAAAAATGAACGAACATTGATTCTGCTTGGAAAATAATTAACAAGTTATATGCGTGCTTGAAACCAATTATGCATGAGTTCAAAAGCAAACATTTCTTTTTTCACACAAACTTACAAGGCATTCACAGCTACAAGAAAGAAAAGACAGCAACTTAACTGTTTAAAGCTTAAATAACATCCAAAGTACATTTTAAGAATTTGAACATTTAGAATAATAATTATTTTTTAGTTTCTCTTTATGAAAGGAGTATTTTCAGCTCCATACTTTAAGTTCTACTCTAAGACTGAATGTCCTAGCTTTGCCAGTTTCTGTTAAAACTTAAGGTTTTCAGATGGCAAAAAAAGTACTGGCTTAACCGTATAAAAGGTTCATGGATGAAATACTGGCTCCACCAAAGTCAGAATTTCCTCAGCTTTGACTGACCCAAGATTTCACCTTTTATCTGCTGAAGTTCTGAAACTTTACAGATATTCTAAAAGCATGAAAAACATGACATGATGTTTTCCTGATCCTTAGAAAACTCTTCCTACATATTATGTAGATTCATATAGCATTCTATGCATGACCCAGACCATGCATGTGCATAGACATGCTATAAATAATGCTACATAGCTTATCATTCCAGCTCCTCAGGCACAGAAAACACATCACTTCAGCAGGAGTTTCATATATGAAACATTTACCAAAAAACAAAACAAAACAAAAAAAGGAACAGTAGTAACTCCTTAAATGCAACCACTGAAGTTACTGATATGCAGAGTAAAGCCTGATTTTCAGTTTTCCCTTTGCAAGTGAGGGGTTGGAAAGCAAATGGTGCTCAGCTTGTAAAATGCCCTCAACTGAATGTTCTAAATGGGCAGTTATTTTAAACATACTCTCCAGGATGTTCTAATGCTATACAGACATTACTTAATCTACAGAGAGCAGCTTACTTACGTCTGGGGCTCCTTTTCATTTTGCTGTTTTTGCTGTGGTTGAAGAACGTTATTTACCAGCTCAGTGATCCCACTAAAGGGAAACCACCTGTTTAAACAAGCAAATAATGTGACTGAATAACCAATAAAACCACACTAGTTTAAATGTTTTCTTATCCAGCATTAGTAGAAATACACAGGCGGAAAAGCTAGAGCCAATGGGAATGTTAGCTGCAGAACTAAGCCACTAAGAGTGTAAGGGAAGTAAAGTTTTACAATTCACTAGTTCACAAGCAGGCAGCAAGAACCTACATCCAGCTAACGTGTGGATGGAGTAAGAAGCTACAGGCAGCTCTCTTACAAGCCAGTCAGGAAGCAGATGACAAACTACCTGCAGCCTATCAGGTATCAGTGAAAGCTAATACCATCAAAGGTGCAGAGAGCAGAACACAGCAAAGGTAGAAAAGTCAAGCCTATTGCATCTTTAAGATATTTTACTTACTGTGTCGGCTGTGGTTTTTGCTCTTCTTTGACCCTAAAAAGATAAGTTTGCACAACTGAGTGCAACATGTTGAAAACAACTACCCTGAAGTACTAAAATCTGTATCAAATGGGAAGGGGAAAGTTCCTATTTTGAGTTAAAAGGATTTGCTTTAATATTTGTTGTATGTTTATATTAAATTGTACTATGGGCTTACTTCCATTGAGTTTTAAAAATGGGGAGTGCCAAGTATAGAGAAATTTAATACGTAATTGAAAATTAAATCAGTAATGTTCTATGCCTGACTTCCAATTTTTTCCACATAATACCATGTTAAAACATTTCCAGCAATACATTCAGCTATAAATACAAAAAACGGTGCTTTGATTACATGACTATAATCTATTTTTTTATTTTTGTTCACAACCAAACTGCCTGTCATCGTTCAAGGCCAATTTATAACATGCAATATGCCATTTAAAATGCAATATACTAAGCTAATAGATTAAAGGAAAATCTACATTGTATTTATTAAACTACAGTGATGTCAGGACCTGAAGACAACATAACTAAAAACTAAGGAAGGAAAGCTAAGGAATTTTAATCTTGAGTGAACTTTACTAGGACTTGCTTAAAGATATACCTGGATATTACATACAGTAGGTCTGTTTAGTACTGATTAATATTTGTCCACTGTCTTTAGGAAAATATTCCATCTAAAATACATGCTTTAACTTAACTGAGCAAGCTGATGTTCTTTTACCGAGCCTGTGCTGGTTTCAGGTGGGGTAGAGTTAATTTTCTTCACAGTGGCTGGTATGGGGTTGTGTTTTGAATTTGTGCTGAACACAGGGTTGATAATACAGAGATGTTCTTGTTATTGCTGAGGAGGGCTTACACAGAGCCAAGGCCTTTTCTGCTTTTCATGCTGCCACACTGGTGAGGAAGCTGGGGGTGCATGGGAGGTTGGGAGGAGACACAACAGCTGTCCTGAGCTGGGACTGGTGACCCAAACTGACCAAAGGGGTGTTCCAGTCCATATGATGTCATGCTCAGTAAATAAAGTTGGGGGAAGAAGGAGGAAGGGAGGACATTTGGAGTGATGGAGTTTGTCTTCCCAGGTAACTGTTAGACCTGATGGGGCCCTGCTCTCCTGGAGATGGCTTAACACCTGCCTGCCTGTGGGAAACAGTGAATTAATTCCTTGTTTTGCTTTGCTTGTGTGAATAGCTTCTACTTTCCCTATTAAACTATCTTTATTTCAACCCAGAAGTTTTCCATGTTTTAGCCTTCTGATTCTCTCCCCAGTCCTACTAGTGAGGGAGTGAGTGAGCGGCTGCCTGGGCCTTGTTTACTGACTGGGCTTAAGCCATGACAAAACCCAAGAATAGAGACATATATCCATAGGAATATTTACATCCTCTAATTGCAGGTATTGGTCTTAAATATCAAGTTAGGATCTACCTTCCCTATATGTTCAAAAACCCAAAAAGATTCCTAAATAGATATTCTGAATGTCTCTATAGAGAATATTCTCACCTAACTAAACAGGAAGTGCAGGCTCATAATTTTAAGGGGATGCTTAGCGTTGCACAGAAAACTACAGCTCACCAAAATAGCTCCATATCTCCTCCACCATATGCTATCACAGGAAATAACTCCACAAACAGGATTCAGTGACTATATAACAATTAAATGAGCAATGAGAAACACTAAAATCTTTCCAAAACTGGGTACAGAAAGGGAAAACTGAACATGCAACATACAGTAAAATGCCTTCTAGCATGATTTTGCCTCTTCAGCACTTTAGAAATTTAAATACAAAGTAACATTCCAGTACAAAAATAAAATAAATAAATAAATAAACAAACCCCACAAAACCAAGCAGGTATATTAAAAAAAAAAAAGGTAAAAATGAAAATTTCTCATGCCGCTGCAATTCCACTCTACCCATGCATCTCAGTCACAATATTATCTTTAATCAAGAAAATCCATGCTAGTTTTGCAATGTAGAAAATTCGAAGCAGGAGAAATGGGAGGGACAGGAAATCAAAGCATGTCTATACTTTTCTCACTAGGTAGGTCAGGACATTTAATTTAGATTCCCCAAAATTATGAGCCTTAAGGCTCTGTGGTCAGCTGTGAGAAGGAAACACTCCCAGATAATAATTCCGAGTTCCGAAGTGGCATATGCAAACTAGACACTGAAATGTGACCAGTTGTCCCTGACAACTGGACATTGAAAACTGAATATATCACCTGTATATTCCTTTCCATACATGGTTTCCAAACATACTTACTTGACACTTTTAAGTTATTACTTCATTGTGAATTTTTCTATTGAACTAAACAAAGGAAATCTGAGCCCTTCACATAATCAGATTACAATATCTTTCCTTTGGATAGTGACCATGGTCAATAATTTTTCACATGTGGAACTGAGATCAAATTAGGGTAAAATCCTAAGTGTGTAGTTTGAACTCTGTGGTACTTTTTTTTTTCAAGAGGATCTAGCAACTTTACATAACAGTATATATCTGGTGGCTTCAATTGCAGTTGCAAACCCTTGGTATTTTTGAAAATCTTACTATCAATTTTTAGTTTTGCACCATTAAATAAAACACATTGTCCATTATCAGACATGTTGAAAACCTACATTTAAAATTAATTTCTCAGCATTTTATAGGAACACTGTGCTGTAAGTCAGGATAATATAACTCTACAATTCAAAATATCTCACCTATAAATTACGCTTTTCTCCTCCTAGAATTCTGCGTCTCATTCACTATAGACTTTCTAACACTGCAGTTATGTGAGGACAAGAGCTTCCATTATTATATAACAGTGACGCATTCCTTGAGCACTCTCCATACATCCTTCAGTCCCTGGATTAGGAAATTATCTTCCTTGACATTATAACGAGCATGGAAGGCAAACTACAATTTGAAAAGAAATTATGAAAAAATCTATTGAATTAATAGATTCTACCAGATGATTTTAAATTACTATTAACCTCGTGGATCAATAGGCCTGAACCCTTCAGGTGTACAGCACAAGTATTTATCTTTCAAGGTCAGAGAATGGATACAGATTCTGGATCTAAATCAGGAAACCACAGACTAATTTCTGCTACTTTTTTTCCAAAATACTCCATTCAGATGAAATTACAATTTGTAGCAACTGATAGAAATAATGATATATTAGAGGAAATGCACTGAATACATTTTTAACATTGCTTTGGTTTAAATATCTTCTTCTAGACAGAAAAGGACTAAAGAGATTCCAGACACTTGAACCCTGTCTACATGTACACATACAGTTGTATTTCCTTTGGTTACAAGAGCTGCTTTGTGTTTCACTGGATTGTGTAGTCCCATATTTATGCATTGCTTTCTCCCCTCCTTTCAACAATCAGCAACAAAGAATTGCTTAAAAGAAGTGTCTTGCCAGGTCAGAAAACCCCAAAACTCCCATCTTCTCAACAGACCAACTGAAATAGCCCAAGAAGTATAACTGCACTCTGCTCCTTCCAGGCTACCTGTCTTCATTTAACCTTCCTCTGTCTTTTCAATCCTATCCATGCAAAACTTTACCAAGAACAGTGCCAGTTCTCATTATTCACTAGAAATAAATTCTGATCAACACCTCTTTACTAAAACCACCAACAGGCTACAGATAACCTGTCTGATCAACAGTGACTGAGACAACGCATTCTCGTGGTGCAGAATACTAAGTATTTTACCATCTATCATAAAATGTTAGAGGAGTTTGAAACTTTAGTCACAGTTTTTTTTCAAAGATCACATACACTATTCCACTTGAAAACAAGCCAGGATTTTTCTACTTGCCAACAATAAAGAATTTTTACACCTTGCACTTTGTTATCAGAAACCTCTGCCCTTTGAAACATACACAGCACCATTACTCTTGTGTTCCTCTGCAAGCCCACAAAGTGCAAGTGCCAGACCCCTTTGATCTTTTCCAGTAGCTAGAATCATTACGCTAAATCTCGAGTCTCAGTGAACAGTTTTTGATGTTAGATCCTCTCCGTGTACTAAAAATTTCCTCAAAGATTAAGGCTATTCCCAATGGCACAGGGAATGAATATGAGAACAGAACAGAAAGAAGAGGGAAGAGAACAAGAAAAATGGAAGCAGGAGACCAAGTAATGAAAACATTAATATAAAAGTTATTACTATCCCTTTAAACTCCTAATACTTTTCTATTTTTCAATCTACTGCCACCAGTAAAAGCTTCTCTCTAAAATCTACTACGTCAAAACCACAAAACATTCTTTCTAAAAGGTGCATTGGAGACAGGTAAACTAACAAGCACTCTGTTATCAGAGCTCATCTCTGTTTTAACATACTTGGATGTGTACCCACAAAAATATAGAGGAAGAATTCAGGTGCCTCAATCTATGGAAATAATCCTTAAATCACACTCTACACCACCTAGATATCTGTATTAGTTCTTCTCAAGTGAAGTTTGGGGAATCCAGATTTCAGAACCAGCCATCCTTGGCAGAGATAAACATCATAGTATCTACCTCTAACCCAGTACTCTCAAGATTCACAACTTGCCATCCATGGACCTACAAGCACAAGGAGATGGATTAGCCAATCTGCAGGAACAAACTGGGTGTACCTAAAGTCTTCTAGAAACACTGAGTTGAGCATATAGCATAAAACACTCTATATCACTTTCATTTAAAAATGCTACAGGCCAGGAGTTTCAGTCTTTTGCTCAATAATAGTCTATGTTTTCCTTATTTCCTAACCAACTCAGTGGACTAGGATAGACCAGGATGGAAGATTTTTCTAGCCCTTTTGTTGAAATTGAGAGGATTGGAAAAGAAAGTCAATCTTTTGCTTGGAACTCATTTACGAAGAAAAAAATCTAAATATATTTTATTAATATTATTAATGCTGTCTTGTTGCTAGAATCAATTTAATGAAGCTGTTGATACTTCAAGAGTAGTTATTTTTATTAAATATATTGCCTAGGAAATCCAGAGAGTGGGACACTTGTATGAAATTTTTAAGTTTAGAGAACATAGATCCTAATGGCAAAGCAGGATATATGTGCAGCAGTCTCAATGATCAATGCATGTTACACTAAACTTGATTAAGAATCAACATAAGATTAAATATTAATGCACCAAACTATCTGGTTTTCCTAAAGCAAATCATACAGGAAAGATGAGGGATAGTCTCAGATCTATAAAAAGAATCGTCACGTTTTGCTTCCTCTGCAGATACCATACTGACATTGACCTCCAGCCTTGTTCACAATAAAGAAGTAGAAATAGTTCAGAGAAGACAGCAGCAAATAATGTCTCAAACCCAGATTTATATTATACGCAATAAAAATCTACAAAGCTGCTATCGTTCAAATAAAAACAGCAGCATGAACGCTAACTACTTCATAACCACTTATAGTATAAGGTGAATTAAACTGAATACTATTCTCAGGATTAGCATTTGTTCTTCTTTGCATTCCGGACCCCACTAACCCAGATGACAGTACAGAGACGCAGCTTTCTCAAGAGTCAGGGAGCCAACACACAATCTTCGAAGTGTTCTCTCTCTCTTCAATAACTGTCTACAATTATTAGGAGATTTGAAATATTCCAAAATCATTTGATAATTAGCAAATGCCTTTCCAATGAAGAACAAGTGAAAAGATTTTAATGAATGTATGGAACTAGCTTCCTCTGGAATTTATATATTCCCATTGTCAAAGTACATGAGCATCATAATCTCTAAAAGTATTTACCATTGGCAATATTTCTTAATTTAGAACAACTTCCTCTCCTGAAACTTATACCCTTGAAAATCGCACTGAAAATAAAATAGATTTCAAGAAACAGTGATAAAATTCTAACCTCCCTTCCCTCTTGCTTCCCTATGCTTCCCATTCTTTCTCTCCAAAGAATTGCATTCAATGCATAACTATATCCAAACCACTGTGGGGATACCTATTCCCTTGGCTTAATTGTGCTGAAAAAGAGGGAAGATCATCAGCTCCAGCGACATTCAGAGGTTTCCACCACTGTCTTAGAATGCAAGGTCCATTAATGCATTTTCCTAGATCGCCTACTGTGGACTCTTTCTTTTATTTCTCTAAATCTTTACAAGAGTATTTCAATTATATGCCCTGCACCAAATGAACAAAAAAAGAGAAGGATTAGTTGCAGTGACTGCAGTGATTACACTCACACATTGGAAGTCAAGACACATGACACAAGCACAGCATATAACTTTGCCTCCATCCACTCTTGACAAAACAGGGGAGTTAAAACAGACATATACTCAAATACAGTCAACTGTTTTCTTGAGAAGGCACCTTTACAGATTAATTAAGTTAAATTATGTAAGTATGTTTAACTCCAGGAAAGGAGGTCAAATGTAAATCCATGCCAATTGCATAACTGTAAAATATTATATATTAACTGAATTGATTCTTTGCATTGATTACCCTATTGATGCTATAAGAATATACACATAAGAACATGCAGCTTAACTATTTTTTGATCAAAATTAAAGTCTTTAATTTATATTACTGTTCCAAGTGTTTGATTAATTTAGAGAGTATACATAGTTAAATTGAGAAGGATCCTATTTTGGACAATAAAGTATTGTCTTTCCAAAGGAGTATTATCCTGAAGACATATGCAGCTGATTTTACTGACTAATTTTGTTCTGTTTGTAACAAAAGCACCAGTAGTTTCCAGAAAAGCACTTCCACAATCAGTAGCTGAGAGGTAATCAGACATTTGATATTAGTGAACAAACAGGTGGAGAAGTTGGGTACTTGGGCTAGAAACAGTATCTGTTAAACAAAATAAGTTTAAAACCTATCTAAATCCAAGCTTAAGAGGTTAAACATCCCCTGAAGTCCAAACTAAATTTATCGTAGATGCAAGACAAACAACAAGAAAGCACCATACATACTTTACAGGTAAGCATAGACATATACATGTTCCTGTATAATAGTCTAGGCTGAGTGAGCTTCCTCAATGAGCCTCAGATGAACATCACCCATAAACATAACAATTTCTGTGAGACAAAGACTACTCTGACATTTAGATGATAATTAGAAATGGGATAGTTTTATCTAAGGTTCCAGACAAACAAGTGGCAAAGTGAAATTTTGACAGTAATATTTATAAAATACCTACTAAAATGTGGTTCACTGCGACCAAAAACCTAGTTCTAAGCCACTAAGGGTGTAAGGGAAGTAAGCCCTGCACTTAACTCAAAAACTGAAGAAACTGACAGTATGTTTTGATTATTTCAGAATCAGCAAAATAAATCAGGTTCTGCTTATCTTAGGATATGAACTCTTCAGGGCAGAAATGTTTCCTATCATTCATTTCTGGGGTAGGAGATAGAGGCACTGTGTTCTACAAATGAAAGCTCCCTCGCTTCTCACATGTCATTATTCAGCTAGACTTCTTCCTTGCCATTTATTATGGTGTTCATAGTAAAACCATAAAAATGAGTGTCAAACTCACAAATCAGCACATGAGAAAATCATTATAGTATACTAATAAATAAGTATTACACTTATTGAATGAACAGTAGCCATTACGTTATATACAGTTCCAATAATTAATTCACAGATCAGTGCTCTCTTTTGAAGGTTATACAGAATTGCAAGCAGGCGGCCTAGACCAGGGAGGCGATATTAAAAGATCTATGTTAAAAATCTAGTGTTTGTCCAAACCTACCACATAGTTTAAAATGGGCTACTGCAGCTTTTTCCTATTTTTAGCCAGGAAAAGAGTATTTTGGTTATCACAGAGTAAGTGGGAATTTCTAAGACAGAATTTGTAAGCCATCAGCATTATAATTTGTTGCCGTGTGGAACAGGCCAGCTGCTTCCCACGTAGGTGCCATGTGTCTGCTGAGGGAACGAGGCATGTACAAAAACTTGAAAAAACAAAAATTATAAAGTAATAAATAATAGAAAGGCTTGGATCACACAAAGTTGTCAAAGAGGGGCAACAAAAACAACTAGAAAACAATATAAACAATCTTAACAAAGGAATTATATTGGGAGAAGTTGTTTCTTTCAATCCTAAAGCTCCAGAAGGTTTTTTTCAGATTGGCACGTTACTAATATTCTTGAATTAGGAGTTTCACGGATTTACGTTTCTCTGGGTAAAGCATCCAATACCTGTCAGTTGTTCGTCTCTAACATCATATATAATAGGTGCAAGATTGGACCAGCTAACTTGCAACACATAAAATCAAAAATTAGCTTGTGTTAGAAATGCAGAAAGAGCAAAACAAAGATCAAATTAATGCATATGAAGGGTGTCAAGGGCAGCAGATAAAAAAAGAGCACACAAGTTTAAGGAATCCTTGAGCCATAGTAAATATTTCTTTAAAAGGAGTTTAACTATTCAGTTTCTATCAGCTTATTTAAAGAGCAGCTAATGTTATGTAGTTCTTCACTATAATGAATTTCCAAATCCATTTCAAGGATATGAGATACAAGTAAATATCTTCTTGAATCTGATCAGTTTGTTCTGTCAGTAGACCCCTTTTTAGACAAAAAAAAAAAAAAGGGGGCAATGTTCCTACAAATAACTTTTATTTCTTTAAAAAGTTCAACTGTGAGACAACAGTCCTGCTGTATATTTGGTCACACTAATGTCTCCCTCACACAATCTGAAAAGCCCTGAATTCTCTCTGATCTCAGTGCTCATATTATATACAGGCTGAAAAGCCTCACACAGGAGCCTCACACTTGTTCATGGCCTCTAGATAAGTAGCAACTGCCTTCACTCAGGATGTTTTAGCTGATTGAGCTTTAAGCACATGCATATTTCAATTTATTGGGGGGAAAATAGTTTTATTTGGATTTACTTCTTTTTTTTCTCCAATTTAGTAAGTGTTACTCTCCTAAATCCTGCAGATATGTGCGTATTTCAGGCAGATGACTTACAGAGAATAAAAGAAATCAAACTGAGACAGCAGGCATCACATCTGAAAAAAATATTGGACTTCCGTCTAATTTCCAAGAAGGAATAGAGACAAAATTGTCCAATTGTCACATAACATTTGTTATTAGATGCAATTTTCTGCAACTATACAGACCATACCAAGTCTTGGGTGACATTTGCTTTGCAAAAATGTTTCAGTTACAGATACTTTTACAACCTAAACTCTAGCAAAGATTAATTTTTTACAGCTAACGTTCATTTGACTGTATCTATTTTCAAAAAATCAGGTTTCTCCACAGAAGTTCTGAAATAGCACTTAGGTCTGCCAGTGTGATCTTGTATATTTTGTGTAAAGAGAAAAAAAAAGTTTTACATTCTTGCCTACAGGATGTGTGAAATCTACCACAATAGCTGCATTACAGTGAGCCATACTTTACTTCTGGAAGTAAGGATGACTATAACAAGATGACTGTAAATTATATAGTCTTGTTCATTATCCAAAATGCAAAGAGTTACCACTATTACAGAAATAACACATGCATAAATACATCCAAATGTAACATAGAGCTGTACATGACTACTCAAACTTTAGTAAATATATAATCTCCAAACACAATTTTACCAGAGTCAACTTCAGTAATGGATAATCAAATACCCTATAAGGTTTTGTCCTAAAATTGTTTTTCTTAGAAAGCACTCATAAAAGGCTTAAATATTTTAAATGAAAATTTTAATCATAAGGATTTTTAAGGGATATTTATTTCAGTGTCTGGATCACAACTTTCCTTAATGCAATTTCTATTAATTCTGTATTGGAAAGATGAGACTTTATTTTTTACTTATGCTTCAAACTGTTTTGCAATTAACTGAAATTCTCAAGGAATTCATAAAATGAAGCAGAAAGCCTAATTTTAGAATGGATACAAAAGCTAGGATCTTGAAATCAAACACATTAGGACCTTTTCAGAACATCAGCTGAATTCTAATGTAAGTAGAGTTTCATTTTAGAACAAACCACTAAAAAATAGGAAGTTTCTCCTAAGGGTTTTGAGTTGCTTTTGGGTTGAATTTTTACTTTTTCAACAGTAGATGGCATTCCAAGCATCTCCTGCAGAAAATGCTTTCATAGATGCTCGTTCTGTCACCAACTGCTAGTGAAATATGCAACCCTGGGCTCAGCTGCTAGCAGGTGAATTTAAAAAAATTCATTTTAACTCTGTAATTAATTTTAAATGCACTGGTAACTACTTTGGACTTGGTATGTTCTTCTGCCTGTTAAATAGCAATTTTATAACATTATATTTCTAAGATATCCACCAGGTGAAAATCATATACACTAGAGCTTAAAAACTACACAGCAGACAGTAAGTTAGTATTTCTCACTCTGACATTTAATTGTATGAAATGGATTCAGATTTCTTCCAGAGTGCAGGCAATCCTAGAGAAGGATTACTCACAAAGGATACAACAGGAACAGAAATAACAAATATCATTAATTTGTTCCTGTTCTGTTCAAAACCAGCCTTACAAAGAGCCCTGTTTTGGAGCAGACTTGTGTCCTGCACCCTCTCTACACACGAAGCTCTGGATCACTATTGCATAATAAACTGGGTGGTGGCAGTGCAAGTACTTCAGCTCTGAGGCTGGATTACTAAATGGCTTGAAAAAGGCAAGTTCCCTACCAAAAAAGAAACACAATATAACTTCTGCTACAAAAAGAAGATTAGAATCTAAGATTCAAACAGGAAGTGAAAAACCAGGAAAAGAAAAATAAATGAGAAATACAACACTAATGCATACAAATTTAATGACAATACTTTCAAATAGTCTATTTATCAAGATATCAGTCATTTTTGCTGATTTGGTGTTGCTGTTCACATAAATCTTGAGAGTTGGAAATTTTACTATTATTAAATATATTTTATTTAATATTTTCTGAGGGAATCATGCCTATATTATTACCTTATTCTGTTATATATTCTATATAATAATACAGAAGAAATTATATATTATCTATTATGATGAGGGTGGTATTATGATGATAATATCATTATATTATGACGTTATTATACTATTATTAAGACCTGTTTTATGAGAATAAAGCATGAAATACTGGGGGTTTTTCCTGAGAATATATTTAGTGGAATAAAAATATAAATGGGAATACTTGTTGATCACTTTGAATTCTCTGTTCATATATTCTACAGAATTTATAGTTTATATCTGGGAGACACAGGAAGTTACTGTGATACAATCTTGTCTATCTGTGATGTAATGCCTCTGACCACATGAGATATTTGAGGTAAATTCAACACCCAGTTTACATGCTACTGAGAGAAAGCCCAAGTGATTTTCTTTAAAAACAGATTTGTCTGGTGATTCATCTGATGCATAGAAAAGTTAGAATCATAAATATAATATTATTATAAACTGTCTGCATGACTAGTTATAGTAATACAGTTTACAACAGTAGAAATGTTCTTTTCCATTCGTTTTATACGCCTGAATCAATGTTCCCCTAAGAAAGAAAATGTTCCAGTGTACCTTTATTCAGAATGGTTTGCTATTTCTGTCTACATTTCTCTTTTTATCAGTACTCTGCTGGGGTTTGCTTGCTATTTACACCTTTATTTTAAAGTGAACCAAAGTTAGATAATACTTGAAACTCACCAAGATTTTCTGTATTTTTTTTCTGATGCTGTTTGCATGCCCTTGTCTTGTACTCTGCATGAGTAAGGCTCTCCTAGTTTGAAGAGTTTATTGAAATTGATCATTTTTGTGCACATTTTTCCTTCTCATGTTGTAGAGATGTATTTACAATGAGCAAGCAAAGTGATTCTAGAGCTGTATCAAAGATGCCAATTAAAGTGGGGGTTGTACTTGTTTTAGTGAGCAAGCTCTGGGCTCCAGAGATTAACATAATCCAATGCTTTGAGCACAGCCAGATTTGAAACTACTGACAATTTTGCATACATTCCATTCTCTCTGCACTTAAAACATCCAACTTCTATGGTTTTAAAACCGATATTCAGAGAATACTACCTGTCTTTAAAAAAAGGAACTACTTTAGCCAATGCCTTCTAACCAGAAAACAACTTATCTCATCTAATTAATGAAGGAAATAACACCTACCAAAAAAAAAAAAAAAAAAAAAGTAAAAACTCCTACAGAACACATTGGCCAAATTAATCTTTAAAAATTTTGATTTTTTTGGCTCAGAATTAAAATCCTTTCAAACAGTTTCCAAGTCACAAATCACACTCTAAACAGAAGCTTAAAAGTATTTCAGTGATCTGCTATTAAAAATAATGAAAATATTTTCTTTCAATCTCAGATGTAAGGGCCTCTGATCAAAATGTCTTGGCTGAGAATGACAATAGTTTTAAAAGCTAAAACTATATTAATCAGTAAACTATATTAATAATTTTGATTTATTTGCATTAAGTCCTGCCACATATGATCCTCTGTAATGGCCAGTGGCTGAATCTGAGACATTTCCAGGTCGAGGGAGTTGTAGATTTACTCAGCCTATGAAAATCGTGCTGTTTTGGGTCCATTGGATTTGACACTTCAGAGTACAATGCAGGTTGATGCATCAGGCTGTTCTAAATTTCAAGGCTGTGGTGACATCATGCATTTATTTTTGCTTTGATTGTTAATTTCCTTCAGTGTCTTCTTACAAGTTATAAAAAAAATTGATTTAATAACCAGTGGAAAAAAAAAACCTTGAATTTCTCCTCTGCCTGCATCGTAGAATTAAGAATGAAATGAGAATCTGATCTGCGTAACTATTCCCATTTCTCAGTGAAAACAAAGCATCTATTCTCTAAATAGGCTCCAGGAAAGAATTCTGGATTCCAAAAATGTGAGATCATAATCAAATAAAAATTTTACTATTTAGTAAATTCTGTGTTTATTTAAACTTCTTTGACTGAGTTTCACAGGGCAACTACTCAGACATTATTACAACTATTCCTCTGAGCAACTTTCTAACCTCTGAGACCTTACATAAATTATAGTTTAAATCAATAGAAGTTGTTGAAACTTTTATTTTCCTTCTTCTAGTTCAAAAAGTATATCCCGGTGGTTCCTGAAAGTAGTACATACATTTCTATAAAAGTCAAAATTCTCTCCCAGAATGATGAAAAGGTTTGATTGTGTGATTACTTTTAACATAGATTTTTGAAATCAAATGCAGTATCCCTGAAATTGTAACAATTTTACAGTTTTATGTCTGACTTTACTTTTTTCTCTCTTTTTACTATAATTAACTTTCCTAGTCAGGCTGAAAAAAAATCTTCCAACAATCAGACACAAACTCAAGTGTTGGTAACTTCTAAACCTTTTCACCAAAACCTATGAAAATTTTAAGTGTACAGGTAAACATCATAACTCTAATTAAGAATAGAGTATTCTCTCAATAGTTAGCATTTTGATGTTGACCCAATACCTGACCTTCCTGAAATGACATTATAAAGTAGAATCTGAAATTTCCCCCCTTTGTTTTCTGTTTCCTGGGAATAAATTTAAGAACTAATTAAGATCTCAGAACCCTCTCCCTGACATACACCTTACCTGAAATGCTCATTACTCCTTTGTAAGAGTGATCAGTTTGGGATTGGCTATAATAGGTTAAAGGCATTTGCAGCAGGGGGAAGACAGGGATAGAAAAAATAAACTTCAGATCTCACATTCCTCCTTCAGCAAAACTAAACCTGTACTAGAGGCATTAACAGAATGCTACCTGTAGAAATACTTACTTTCTGAGCATCATTCTTCACAAACATATGCTATTCAAACTCTTAGCTGAACAGAAGTTCTAAATGTTTAATAACGAAATGCTGCATAGCAGCTTTGGATGATCATTTAACTCCTAAGTCCTTATTGTAATGCAGACACTCATTGTTCTCATTCCTAGCTAATTACAAGCATTCATTCATGTCTGTTTGCAATTAGCGTACATTTTAAATGAACAGAAATGCCATTCATGAAGACGCTAAATATAAATGAAAATTAGTAAACACAAAGTGACATCAAAACCAGCTCAGAGAATAGTCCAATGATTTAAAATGTAGCGCATGCTAAACATCCTTGAAAAACTCACTAGTTAACAGATTCTGCAGAGCTACAACACCAGTATCAATTTCCAATTGGGAGCGTGAAATTTTGTAAATTCAGTATTTTCTTATACCTATACTAGTAGTATAAATGAGAAGTAAAGGCAATCTACAGAAAACAAGTTTAAAAGTGATTCTCAAGTTCACAAATAAGTGAATTTCTATGCTGCTGTTTTGTAACAAAAATACTCACCCCTTTCTTCTGAGGAAAGAGGTGCATGCATTTTTGTTTAAAGGGACAGTGAGTGAGAAAAAAGTTACTTCTTAGATGAAAAACCCACCCAAAACCAACACAAGGAGTAGACTTTTCAAAATTGCAGAAATTAATGATGGAAGGATGAGATTACTATGTTTCAGAATGGTTATGCTCATTAGTCATTGTCTACCCCAAGCACAAGTTCAATACACTAAGTTGTGTGAGGGGCAAATGAGAAAACAGTACATTAAATAGCTTAATGTCTAATAAAACTTAGACCTTCTATTTTCTATCGTCTCTGAATCTCCCAAACTGCAAGTTAAGCTCAATATTTCTTGTCCCGTCATCTGCTTGGGGCATGAAAAACAGCAGCTTTTCACTTCTTTGAAAAATCTGAAGTTCCCCTAAGTCTTCTGACCTAAAGCTTATCAAAAGTGTTTAGCCTCTTCTCATGGCATGTTTTCTACAGATCTCTCACCTGGACTACTGTCAACTTATCCACTGCTATTTTGAGCTGCAGTTTTGAAAACTAGACTCATTCCAGCTGGGCATTTAGTGGTGCTCATTACTGCCTCATAGTTTTGTAGGACGTTGTAACATTTATGCAACCTATGATAGCAAGTATCCTTTCCATAACCACATGTACAACTAAACTTCATTTTCAGCCTAAGAGGCAGTTTAGAGCCTAGACACTGCACTTGGGAATTGATACATAGTCAATAGCTAACTTCAATTTAAACGTAAGATTATTTGTAACCATAGTACTTATTGAGTAATATCCTTGTTGAATATCATTCAGTAACTTTAGACCAAATCTCTAATTTCTCAAAATCATTTAAAAATTTTCTAACATGCTTGTAAGTGCACTCTATTCCATCCTTTTGAACATTAATGGATGTGCTTGACAACTTCAGTAAAGTTTCATTTGGTAAATCTTTGTTTAGACAGAAAACCATCCATAGATACTAAGTAAAACTTTCTGGTTCATTACTCATGGGTACATATTACTATTCTACAATTCTACAAAACTACAGAGTAGTTTTCTCTGTATCACCTGCCCTGGATTGCTTAGGAATATGTTTTTCAAGATGATATTAAAGCCTTCCTCAAGATATGTTATCTATTACCACTCCTCTGTCTACAGAAGCTGGTCTCTGTTGCAAAATTAAATTAGAATTTTCTGGTACGATTTGCTCTTGATAAATCCACATTGACTACTACTCATTTATTTTTTTATCTTCTAGATACTTACAACTTTGTTTATTTCTTCCACTGTTTTTTGTGGAATTTCAGTAGGCTGATTCACTGCTAATACTCTGGCTCTTCTTCCACTCACACCACCCCAATTTTCTAAAGGTGGATTCTGTTCTTGCTGTTTTCTAGTCTTATGTAAGAGCACATCCGGAAAAGAGATTCCATCAGATTTTCTGAACTCTCAAAATAGCTTACAATAAAATCTGTAAGACCACAATAATCAGTAATTTTTTTTTTTTTTTTTGTGACTTACAAATACATTTAAAGTCACAATTTTGGAGACAATCTTAGCATCTCAATTAAAATACTACTTCAGCCAATAGAAAACTACTTTCTACAGCCCTGTCTGTTTAGATCACTTGGTCTGAATAAAAACATTAGTAGGAAGTGTGATCTTGACCTTCTAGAATAAAACAAAGTATAGAATATCTGCAACCACGTTTGACATTTTTCTCATTCCTATTCTTGAAAAAAAAGGCAATGGTCTTGTGCAGGTACTAAATGTTCTCTGTGAAAACAGTCATATTAACCAATGAACAAAATTTAAAAGTGATTAATACTTTTGGGCAACACTGTCTTGGAAAGCAGAATGGTTTCATACTATTACAGATGATCCCTACTCACCAAAGACAGAGCAGGCACATCTATCATAACCCTGTGAGCCCTGTCTGTGGCACTGCTTGCCTGTATCAAACATTCCAGACTTTCTTTAACTTATCTAGTGTATTCCCTCAAGACCTCAGTATTCTTAGTCACAGCTGAACTCTTACCTGAAAAACCAGCCCTGATGGAGAATAGAAAATGCAGAGATACAGATGTGCTTGTCACAGGTGCAGAAACAACACATTTGGAAACTGATAGTCTCAATTTTTTCGTATAGTTAATAATACACTTCTTTTTTCCTTTAAAAGAAACATCAGCTCTAAGAAGGACATAGGCAGCTAAGCTGAATGCCAAAATTCACGAACAGTGTGCACGATTCAAAAATTTAGTTAAACCTTTCTTTCCAAATCATGTACAGCAAAACAGGAGTGAAAAGTGACCAACAACATTAAAGAGTTCAGAAAAGATGGGCAAGAGTGACATGAGAATTGTGAAAATGTGAGACCTGAGTTCAGGATGTTTTAACCTTATTGGAAAAGTGATAAAAGCACTGTTTTGATTTCAATCTTATAAATTTTTATGTACACAGGAGACACAGGCTCTTTAACAGGCATTTTCAGTCAGGCATTTCATAACATGACTGTGAAGTTGGTTCATTTTCTCTTTGGCAGTGTAGCCCCTTGATCATTCAAAGTGTGCACATATTAGTTTGTAGCCAGGCCCATTATGACTGAACCAAGCTGTCATCTTGATTCAGAAAAAGCAGCTGTGGATGAGATGATAATACAGGTTGGTCTGCATGGTAAATACAAGTACCAGCTGCCTTGGAAGCCTGGGCTTCTTTCCTAATGTATATAATAGAATAAGACTGATGAAAACTGAAATATCTATTGTCAAGGAAGAGGTATTTGGAACAAAGAGGAGGAGAGATTAGAACAAAAATGCAAATTCTGAAAGTTGAGGTTTTGTAAATATTGAAACATTTTACTCATAATAGCAGTGAAACTTAAGTCAATATCGGATGTATTTCAAAATGTGTTTTATTTCAATCTCATGTTCTTGAGCTTGATGCAATTGCTCAAAGAGATTGATCACATATGGGATGCAATCAGATCTTAATGGTCCCTCATCTGACTTTAAAATCTACGTAAACACTCTTCCCTTCTCTTACTATGAACTCAGAAGTTTTCCTCAGTGTGAATTCAAATATGGAACCTTTTTCAATTGATCACACCCTCTCATATAAGTCACTTATATAAGTCATCTAAGTCATCATCTATGTCCTAATGATAAATTAACAGCCATCTAACTGAAAAGTGAGAATAATGACTTTTGTGTGAGTACTTTTCACAGTTGCATAAACATTTTAAGGATAAATGACAACATGCATTGAAAAAAAAATAAAGGTTGCATTCCATGCATGAGGCATATTTTATGTTAATACAATGTTAATACAATATGACCACCACAAACTTAAAGCTATTTCAAATGTATACTATATAGATATTTTTAAATTACAAATAATAACATTATGTAAAACTATATGGGGGTTTATGTATCCATTTTGCTCATGAACTATTAAAAAAATCTCTGTAGCTTGCATAGCTAAAAATATACAAGTCAGTTTCTAGTTTGCCTAAACTTGTTTCAGTATCTCTAATAATATCTGTAATACAAGCAATGCCCCTCCCAAATAAATGCATTATCTCACTAATTGCATTGACTAAAAACAGCAGCACTGCACGAAAGAAAGGGCTACATTCAATAAGACTATAAAAATACAAATTGCGAACTTCAGAGGGAGAAATTACCAAATTCTTCCAGCTTATGAGAAAAGGGACCTTTTTACTTTCTGGAGAACTTGTATACAGTGGCTTATATTGCAGCTCAAGGAAGAAACTGTACCTGGGTAGCATACTACTTAGATAATGGAAGTATGGAGGCAACCTGATTTCTGCAGAAAATACAAGCACTCTAGACTGACCTATAAAAAGCACATAAAATTACTACCTAATTAATTACACATAATGTTTCTCACTGCTAATACAATACCACTGCAGAATAACACTGATTTGCAAAATGTTCTTAGAACAGAAAGCAGTGCTGGAAGTACTCTGCCATCTTCCACAGTTCTCAGAAGGAAATAGCAAGCTCTTCTGATTTCAATAAAAAGACATTCTATAAATAAAATGTATTTATATCTTTGCAAATAAGCAGAAGAGTTGCACTGATCATGGCTTTAGAAATCTTGCCTAATTTTTCTACGATGCTTCAAAGCCCAGCTTAGCATCTGGATGTGCTAATTTTTATCACTTTTATAGCGATAACAGGGTTTCACTACTTAAACAAGATCTCCTCAGGAATGAAGAACAGCTGGTGCAAGCTGAACAAGAAGTGAATGGGCACAAGAGACCACTTTTTGTATCTCTATTTTGTTGGACATACATATCCTCAAACCGTTAAATCAGTCATATATTTAAGAATTCTCATAGAATTTTTCCTGACAATGGCTTACCATACAGCACCTACAGCAGTTTTCTCCTTTCCTAGTTTGCTAGGAGATTCAGTTTCATCTTTAAGGGTGCCGGTATTTATCAGCTGCCATTATCATTACCTACCTCACCACAGTAATGCAAAATTCATCAGCAAGAAGCCATCAGCCATTATCATATTCCCATCTACATTTTTCCACCATAAGTACTGTAGCCTAGTTTTCTACTCTCTGCACTGATTTTTAACAAAGGAGAGCATCAAGGGGGACATTTCAATTCTTATGTTCAAAATGCTCAGCATCTTGTGTCCAACACGTCCAAGATAAAGATCATGGTCAGCAATTTCCCTCCTCAGACATAATAATGGTTTTAGTCTACATGAATGGAAACAGAACTTCCCTACGACAATCATCCAGTCCTAAACCATCCTGTCTTTTTTTGTAGGTGCAAAGTGCACTGATCTCACCTCTTCTAATATGAACACAAAGAAATATACATTTAAAAAAAAAAAAAACCTCCATGTTATAACAAACCCCACTAACTGCACATGAAATTCCTCCCCCAGGGAGAGAATGTGAGAGAACAAACCAAATGTAACAGATGTTAGTCATATCATTTAATGCATGACTGAAAGACTAAAGATACTATGTCGATGAGGACAACATAAGAACCTCTGCAGAACAGGATGGGATTAGCACTTCAGTATCTATTGTTAAAATGAGAAAACAGTATAAAATAAAAACAAAGCCAAATCTCTTTTTCACATTTAATTTAATTGAAAACTATAGAATGACCAACAAAGGCACGTCAGAACTTCTAATTTTCTATAAAGCGTGTCAAAACCCCAGAAGCCTATAACTCAAAATGAACATTAAATCAGCCACAGATGACCACACTACAACACTGTGGTCAAACTTACTGACGCTAATAATACCCTTTGTGATATCTTTTGTTGTTCCTTTGTATGGTTTCAGGATGTAAATGGGGAAACTTCATCATAAATATTATCTAAATTAGTTACTGAAACCACAAGTGAATGTCAAAATTCCTATAATCATTGTATCACTAATTACAGATGTTATTACAGCATGTCAAAAAACAGGGAATTTTTTCTGCACATCACTAACAGTAGCTTTTAAAAAGCTATAATTTAAAAAATATTAAAAGTTATGTCTATAAACCATGTATAATAATTTTATTTATTGGCAGTTACTTAAAAACCTCAGCGCTCAACATAAACACCCATTTAAAAAGTACATACATTTTAAATGTCTTTAAATATCATTAAAAATATTTTTTAAATGCTAGCAGTTCTCCTAAATATTAGTTGACGTCATGAGAATTATTAAAGTAGGTGGTCAACTAACAATTTTTAAAAAAATGTATGATGTCAAACATACCTGCAGAATAGCCACTGTAGTCGTTCCTGTTATTAAACTTCAAGTAGACAGGAAACGTAAGCTATTTTCTATAAGATGGAGCAGAACAGCAGCATCTGTGATGGCACTGTTATAATTAATGTATGTTATCCTTAATTGTCATCTCCATGATAACTCTACAAAAACATATTCTGGTTGGACTGTCAATGACTACTTAAACTTTATATAGCTCTTTAAATATAAATCAGTTGTGGATACTGCACATCCTTTCTAAAACAAACAAAACACAAATTCATTATCATTCATTCCCCAGGAAATAAGGACAAATTCCCTGTAATCATTCCTGAAAGGACCTCTATCCCAGGATTCCTAGTCTTGTATACAATTGATAGCTTAGAGCTTTTAAGCACTCAGAGACAAGAATCTTATTGCAAGAGCCTTAGACTTTCCAGGTTTCTCATTTTAAAATAACAGCATTATCTTATACAGGTCTGATATTTTTAACTCCATCAGGGACATATCCATATGCTGTGGCCATAATAAAGACATAGATATCAGGCAAGCAAATACACAAGTCTTATACAAGGCAAGGCTAAATCAACTAAATCAACCTTCAATAAACAGTTAGAGTTCCAATAAAAAATATTATTTCTCTACATAAGGATATAACATGGAGGCCACAGGCAACTCCTTTCCTCCACTTTTAAGTCCATAGATACAGCAAAAGACTGCAAATATTTAGGAACATCCCTAACTTCACACAAGTGTCTGAACAGACAAGGACTAATGGCAAGATTTAGCAACTACTGTGCTGCAATCTTATGAGGCCTAAAAAAGTACCCCAAGAAAACTAAATTATGCACTAAGTACAATTAAGGAAGTTAAGTATCCTCAAAACATAATGCAGACACCCAAAAATCTGACAAATAAACTTTACAGATCTAGCCAAGAAAGACAAGGACACAACTCTTCCGAATTTCAGTCTTTTCCATTAATTTGAGTACTTGATTGAAGCCTCTCTACTCATATGAAATTTTAAATTATGTGCAATAGTACCACCAATTGTCTTTTCACAGAATATTCTTGTAGAAGTCAATATTTAACTGAACAAATTCATTTGTTTTATAAATAGGGTATTGATCCTTTGGCTAACAGCTTGTCTGGCCAGAAAGGAAAGTAATGAGATAGAAATCCAGATTGTTTTGCACTCTCAGATGAAGTCTGTATTGTAGGACTACAGAGCGTGCTTTCCTGTCAGCCTCTGCATTGTCTGCATAATATCACAGGTTCCACACCTGGGAGAATGAATGTCCTATCAGACAGTCATGGAAGGTTATGGAACATATCCCAGTGGAAGCCATTTCCACGCACAGCAGAATGCAAACATGTTTGAATTACCCGGTTGCCACCTCTGATGAAATGACTGGCTGTGTGGAGAAGTGAATGTAAAGCCTAGTGACCTGGTCTCCCATGGCATCCTTCTAGACAAACTGGGGACACGTGGACTAGACACATAGATGAAAAACTGGTTGGACTGCCAGGCTCGGGGTGTAGTGCACAGATATTGAAATCTAACAGGTAGCCTAGAACTAATGATGTTCCCCAGGGTCTTTTGTTGTCTGGGCTTGTATTCTGGCCACCTTCTTTCATTTCCTTATTAAAATACCTTTTATGACAGACTCAAAGCCATAGGTTTTCATAAGGTGAGCCTGCAGTATGTCTGATGATGCTCAGACAGAGTTTAGGAACTTTTCTGACTGTTTTTTGATTATGACAAGCTGAATCTCCTGTTTCTTCCTATTAAGACACATCTGTGCACATGCTAAGGCCCCAACTTAGACGTGCAGGGAGCTCTAGAGCAAATACATGGTTGCATAGTGATAGATAGGCATAGGTCAGAAGATGAATTTCTTAGACATCTGGATCTTGCATATATTCCTAAGACTGTGAGTTAACCTTAGCAATTTCGGAGATTATTCCTTTTCTCAAGTTAAGCATGGCTGTCCAAGGCCAAGTAGCACATTCATTGTTCATTGCTAGTATCAGTGTTGCTTTCATCCTATTTCAAACAGAAATGGCTCATTCCACAAAAAAGTATCAGCTCCACTTTTTAAATTACATTTTATTCTGTCATCATTCATTACACTACCTATCCATTTCCAAATATTATTGCAGTTTACAAAACCAAATATTTGAAGGAGGATTCAAAGAAGCTTCTAGACAAATATTATTTGCCATTTGGCTAAATGATAGGTAAGTACTAGTGTAAAAAAAAATTAATTGTGCTTTTCATTTAAGTCCAAAAGAAAGAGTTGAAGGATCACCTTAGCTTTGTCATCTAAAAAGCTGAAACAGCAAAATCTATGCATGTTCCATTTTTGTGATTGTTGGAACTTATTACAAAAATGTACTACCTGTAAAAAAATTCAATAGAGTAACAAATATTTGTACTGAAACGTGAAAACACAGTTCCTGTAATTGTTCTTACCTAAAGCAAAACGCATCTAACAAATAACTATATCCAGCAACATGACAGGTGGGTTCTAACAGATGGCATCGATCCTTCTTTGTTTAATACTATGTGACAAAGTGAACATAACATTCCTAGAATCATTCGGGTTGGAAAAGACCTTTAAGATCATCCAGTCCAACCATTAGCCTAACACTGTTAAGTCCACCACTAAACCACATTCCTATCATTTGCTTTGAAAAGAATTCACCATAACTGGCAACAAGTGGACTGGCTACTTCCATTTTTAAATGATTTTTATTTTCAAAACATACTGTACAAAAGAGATAAATTCATCATCTTGATGTCATGGATATCAAACAGGCATTTCATCTTTGACTGTTCACAGAAGTTTACACAAGTTATCTAAGGTGTTTCAATGAGTTGATATATAAAAGACATCTTCCTTTCTAATAGAAAACAAGAGACTTAGAGTTCCAACATCTGTCCCACTATGAAAAGTCACTCAAACCTAAGGATTAAAATAAGCAGGCAAATCAAACATGCTCAGGAGATCTGGATAAAATTTTTTAAAGATTATGTTTCATGACTTTTCCAATTGACCAAAAATGTTTAAAACTATGTGCTTACACTAATACACATTTTGGAAGACATGAGATCCTGTGATGTGTATTGATAAAAGCATGAGTACTGGCTTTTATCAGTATTTCTTTTTAGTTTTACAATGAAAGGAGACAAATTCTGCTAGTACTCAAACCACTAAGTTGCATATCCAAAATTAAGGTGAAGATATAGAAGACTAGCTATATATTTTTAACTTGCTCTCATAGCCAAAGTTTTTATCACAGACTACTACAAAAATTCTACAATCTGCTATACAGAAGTTAGACCATATGGTCATAATGACACCTCTTTAGGAGGAGCTTCTCATAGCTGTAAAATCAATGACTGAACATTTTAACTACAAAATGTTAGGACGCATGCTGAATTAAGTTTATGACAGCTTGAAACTTTTTGAATAGAACAGACTAGTGACAGCAATTTTGTATTTCTTTCTGAAGAGGAAGCCTAAGATGTCACATGAAAAAAAATCTTAACTATATCAAACAATCACTATTGTTTCAACAGCGCTATACTTTTTTTTAAAATAAAGTTTAAAAAACTCAGTTCTCTCCTACAACAGCCAGTCATTAATTTTCATGGTGATTTAGTTATGACATACAAAGATACTGATCTTTCACTATGAATTTAATACAGAACTGTACTTTTAAATTAATGACAGTGATAAGCAGAATATTTAGAAGTTATCCTAAATAAATAAATCAGTACAACTATTTCCCTCTAAATATTTGGTTGAATTAACTTATTTCTATAGAATGTTTTTATTTCCACTAAAATGTATTTACTTTTGCTTTCTAGTTTTTTATAAAACAAAATGTAAATCAGCAAAAAAATTGAGCCCCACCTTGATTAAGTAATAATTAGACTATATATAATTAATGTATACATTCTTTTATTCTTCTTTTACATTCACAGGTACAAAAATAAAAAGAAGGAATTCTGAAGGATGAAAACAGCCCTCTTACACCAGTGCAAGCATGCAGTTTTTTCTATCTTGAGTAGAAGGTTAATGTGACATCTTAACTCATACAATGATTACTGTAGAGTAAAAAAAAATACAAAAAAAAAAAATCTAGGTGTAAGACTAATGTAAATATGAATCTGACGAGATTTGAAGACCTAAATTTCATTTTAAAATAACCAGTTAAGTTATTGTATTGGAATTGTGCTTCTTGAAGTCTCAGCTGCTCTGTCACAGTGCTTCATTCCTAATCAACTCAGGACATGAAGATGCTGAACAAGAAGGAATCCTACTTTTGCAGTAAATCATAAATCTTGCATGTTGAATTACTATAAGGACTCTTAGAATTTCAAATGTCTTAGTCAATTAATGTCTCCCGTCAACTAATATTGACAGGAAAAGATACAACAGACAGATAAAGTGAGTTAGCAACTGAAAAAAACTTTTATTTCAAAACATACTTCTGTCACCAAAGGACAATGTGTTAATGATGCATGGTAAACTAAACAGAAGATCAGAAACTAGTCTTAAATGATGGGAAAATACCAACTGAAGAATGGGCTATGTTGGATTATGTCTTTAGTCGTCATTTGTCACAAGGACAATTTGCATCCCTTCATCTCCTGCGACTCACTAACCAATGCATCAGTAACAAGTGCTCATTGGACTGATCCTTAGAAATCTCCTAGCCAGTCCAAAATTTTAATAAAAGTTATCTCAAGTAGCTAATCATGAATCACGGAAAAAACTTTGAGAGGAAAGACATATAACCGGTCTATCTCTTCTTTGCCTTTTACTTCCTCTTTCATTTCACCTCCCATTGGCACCAGATCAGAAACCTCCTCCAGAGCCCCAGACTCATGACTGGAGCACCCCCATGAGCCAGCACTGAGTACAACAGATACCAGATTAGAACCAGATACCCCAGGCCAAGATCTCGTGCTCTGCTCTTCTGTTAAATTATTTGCTAAACTCATTTATCCCCTCAAAACTGACAGAATATCACTCCTCTATTGCAGCTCAGTTAGTCTATTGTTATTACTATTAACCTGCGCTCTGGCAGCCTCCTGAGTGTTAAATGTTGTATGAACTATAAGACAGCACGACCCCTCCAACACCAAATCACAATTTTCAATCACTAAACAGAAAAAAAACACAGGGGAAAGTAATCCAATATTCAGTAATCTAGTAATATCATATACAGACGGGGTGGGTAACCACCATCAGATCAGAAACACACCTTGCTAACTGAAGAACAAGTAGCAAAATGATTGGTTTCATAACTCTTATTTGAGAAAATCAACACAATTTAACGAACAAAGAAGTGAAATGGAATTTATTTCTCCTAAATATCAATTACATTGTGATGTAGAAAAGTTACTGGTTTTCTGCAAAGACAGAAAGGCCCATGAACTGCAGTTATTTAAGGCTTCCATTTTACCAACCACTACAATGTTAACGAAGCATTCAAATGATCTATTTTCACACTGATATAAGACAGAGTAAATGCCAAATACATAACATTATTTATTTTTTATATAAATATTAAGTACACTTCAGAAGGCTAAGTCCTCTAAATAAAATTTCCATGTAAGAAAAAGAATATCCCTTGATACACTGCAAACACTTTTCAATAAAATTTCAGGACTATTTAGAATCTTAGAAAGAAAATCTACAAATACATATAGCTGGATATACTGGTTCTTTCTGTGCTTTAAACAGGCTGTGTGCATCACAGCTGAGACACAGCACTGCCCCCTCACCAGGAGCCATCCATGGGAAATGGCCATTCCTGGTCCACATCCCATCATGCAGGTGAGCACACACCAAGTAACACAGAACCTCTGCAGGCACAGGCTGCTGTGGAGATTGACACTGATGTGTGTTCTAAGAATAAGGAGTCGGCAAGTCAATTATTTTATTCCATGTTTACACCAATCAAGCAGGGTGCTCTTTTAACTTCAAATCTGATTATACCTGCCTCGCTCAGCACTCTTTAAAAATCTGGCACTTTTTCTTGCTTTGTACTCCTTAATAAAACAGAAGAAAAGTTTATATAAACATAAAGAATTAATGTATGTAATACAGACATTTAAGTAAACTATCCTGCCTATTCTCCATAAAAACTAATTTCACGATATAAAAGCATTTCTTCAATGTACATTTGAAAACAAATTGCAATTCTCTTTTTACAAATGTACATTTCAATTCTCTAATATGTGAGGCAGACCATGTTTGTAGTATAAGTGTATGTTCATTAACAACAACCTTCTCCCACAAATACATTCACGGTGGGAAAAAAAATGTTCCTTTGCACTTGTGAGTTGTTCTAGAGTTCTCCCAGTGCTGTCAGAGACCATAAAAAGGGCAAATTTTTGTTACCAATGTATAATTCTTTTTGAAGTTAAAATTACTGTCTTAATATGTTCTCTCTGTGTTTTTAAGTCACTTTCCTACTTTAATAAATACATTTTCATTAATTTTTCACCTCCACTAATTTATCCAGCATTGTTCTGACAATTAAATAAATTCTATTTCAATTTCCTGCCTAATTTTTCACTGTGCTATATTTTATGTTACTTTCAAACTCTATTCAGGAAAATTATTTGCTGACATTCCTTTTCCTGATATATGAATTTGCATATGATAAAGAACATAAGTGAAAAAAGCCATGAGTTTAATTTAAAATTCCTGGAATTTAAAGTCTAGCAACTATAAAGCACTAAGATTTTGTTTCAGGGGTTTTGGTTTGTCTTCTGCTTTCTGAAAGGTGATAGACTCAACCACAGGTACAGGGAACTCCATGCTGTCACTTTCACTTAGCCATTTTTCAAACATAACCACATGAAGGGTTGCCTTTAGCCTATTCTGCTCTCATACACTGTACAAAAGACATAATATTTCATACAGAGCACCAGCCCCTACATCCTAGCAAATGTAAAATTAATCTTATTGAGTTTCCAGAGTAGATTATGGACTTTTTATCTGTGCCGTGCTCCTAAATTATTTTTCCATGGTAAAAACCAAAATGAATCCATTATAATTTTAAAGGGAAAAAAAAAAAAANGTTTAGCTTAACAAATATTCTTCATTATTAATAGACAAGAATGATCATGTACTTCCTTTTATAAAATACTGTTTTCAATTGCATAAAACTTTGCCACTTTTCAACCATTCAACCTGACATTCTATATCACAGGTTTTAATTCATTCTTTCTTTAAATACCTCTAAAAAGATCTCTATTTACATAAATAAAGCTGCAAGAGAACAAGCTGCTTTATTTTTTTAAAAATTACCAAAAAAAGATCATATCATACTGAGAAACAATCTTTTGAGGAAGGCCTTAATATTTAACAAAGGATGTGTCATTGGACATAATACAGAAACCAGAAAAAAAAAAAAAAGTTACTCTGAGAGTAACTTTAGATCACTCGTACTAAAGAGAATTCTTATATTTTAGAAGCCAAATCCTCCAGACATTTCATCTGCAAGGAGAGTCTTCTAACCTGGGCTGAACACAACCATATCTAAAATGATAGGTCTGAGCTTCTGTGAGTCATATCAGGTTTTGATCCAGACAGTTGAAATAAGAATAGAAAGACTCTTTTTCCTGAGCTCCCTGCTGGGTTCAGGCATCTTACAGGAGATGCATTATAATCCTCTATAAATCCTAATATGTATTACACTTACTTCCCAACTCAGCTAAACCCAGAACCCAGAATCCAGAACCCAAGCATTCCTCTGCTAATACTGCTGATAGTCACTGGCAACATATCCCATCATACTCCCTCTATGCATTCAGGAGAAATCAAGGAACAGTCAATGCTAATTCTTTATTAGCTCCTGTGACAGAGATCAGAGTTGTCATTCTAGAGGTTCCAACCATATGAGGATCGGTGCAAGGCAACCTGATGGAGTATATTTGTACACCCTCACTTCCGTTTACAAAATGAAGACCTGAAGAATTAGAATATATAGTAGAAAATTGGTGGTTTTTCTGTGTTCTTAGTGCTTTCATACCAGTAAAGAATTTTTATGCGCTTTACTGTGAGGGTGTTTGATTCAGAGACAGAAGGGCAAAATAATTTTGTTTAATATACATAAAATGTAAATTATTCTAGACAACACGTATGGAAAGTGACATCCCAAGCTGTGAAGCAATGTTTCAGTTCTGGAACAATATACAATTTTAAAAGGGAAGAATTATCCTAATTGAAAAAACACTTTAGAACTTATCTTGAATCCCTTTCTAAGTAAAATCTTATTGAGAAAAACATATAGGGATAATCTTCCATAAGACTCTTTCTACATTTCAGGCAAAAATGGAAGCCAACAACAACAAAAAAGAAGTGTTGGTCCAGAGATGAAGGAATGACTGTATTGCCAGAGAATAGAACCCAGTGAAGCACATGTGCACCAAATGAACCTACCATCACTGATAGAATTTATCATTGTCTAAATGGAAGAGAAAGGTCACCTCAGGGTACAATAAGGAAAAAAGAACTGTTGGGGAACTGGAAGGAGAACAAAGGAATGCTTCTTCCATCTCCCAACCACCTGAACAGCTGTGTGTCACAACTTTGTTCTACACAACACTATTAGATTCCAAATAATCCCCCATTCTCCTGTCTCTGTTGTGGAGTTTTTTTAGATAGGATCTGTGCAGGTGTACTGCATTTGGCTGGGATGGAGTCAATTTTCTTCACAGCAGCCTGTATGGTCCTAAGGTTTTTTTGCATTTGTGACTAACACTGTTGATAACACACCAAAATTCTAGTTATCACTGAACAGGGCTTGCACAGTTCTAAGGCTTTTTCCCAGTCTATCCCTCCAGAAATAGGCTGGTGCTGGCAAGAAACTGGAAGAACACACAGCTGGAACAGCTGATCCATATTGATCAAAAGGATGTTCCATATCATATGATATTTTGCTGAGCAATAAAAACTCAAGAAAGGGACATGGAAAGTCATGGTTATGACGTTTGAACTCTGTGTGCTGAGGCCAATATTACCAGAAATTGGTTAATATCTGGCTGCCAGTGGAAACATTGAATAAATTCCTTTACTTTGCTTTCAAGCATAGCTTTTGCTTCACCTATTAAACTGCCTTTATCCTGATCCACAAACCTTTAGGCCTTTCTTTTATTTTTCCCTCCATCCCACAGGAGAGGGGAAGGAGTGCACAGCTGTATTTAGCTTCAGGCCAGGGTCAACCCACCAAAGCAGAATAGGAAGAGCATCCACTAATGACTATGTGCCGTGAGAAAGCGCATGATAATACGGTCAACATTAGGTTCTAAAGACTAATTCTGCAGATGAAACACACTAGGTATTAGACTAATTTTGAAAATTCCTCACTTGTTCAAGCATAAGTCCAGAGAGAAGCCCATATGACATTCTAATTAAATTGACCTAAACTACCAGAGTGGAAAATATCTAGTGAAACTCTTAGACAAGTAGTTTTGAGACTTTTTTGCAGTTCCTTTCTATTTCTGAGCTCAAACGTCTGGCAATCACTGAATTCTTCCAAACATGTCTTCTCCCAGACACACATCCAAGAAGGTAAGAATGGCTGTCTGACAGAAGGATGCTATACTGCATGCCAAGCAAGGCCAGAAGCCAGAGCAGTTTTTTAAGAAGCAGATTTGTGAATAAACTGAAGTCCAGGGAAAAGTTGTAAGAAATGAACTTTCCCATTGATTATGAACAGACAGGAAAGGAAAAAAGAGTCAATAAAACATAAGTAAATAAAGTAAATAGAGGAAAAAATAAAAAACAAAACAAACAAAACAAAAACCAACCAACCAACAAAACCAAACAAACAAACAAGCAAAAAAAAAACGCAGAAGAGGATCAAAATGAAAAGAAGTTGTTCCAGCTTAAAGATATGGCCTCCAGGATGTGCCTCATTTATTTGGATTTCTGAGGAAAATATATAGGTCTGAAGAGGAGCATGCTGCACATAAGTCACTAAGGATGACAAAGCTCTTGAGATCATTATCAAAATCACTCATGGGCAGGGACTCTTTCCACTAGACCAGGTTGCTCAAAACGCCAACCAGCCTGGCCTTTAACTCTTCCAGGTATGGGGCACTCACAGCTTCTCTGGGCAACCTGTTCCAGTTTCTCACCACCCACACAGTAGAGGATTTCTTCTTAATATACAATCTAAACCTAATCTAAATCTAAAATCTAAACCTAATCTCTTTCCGTTTGAAGCCATTCCCCGTTGTCCTGTCACTACATGCCCTTGTAAAAAGTCCTTCTCCCTCCTTTTTATAAACCCCTTTTAGATACTGGAAGGTTCTATAAGGTGTCCCCAGAGCTTTCTTTTGTCCAGTTTGAACTACCCAAATCTCTCCGCCTGTCTCCACAGGAGAGGTGCTCCAGCCCTCTGAGCATCTCTGTGGCCTTTCTCTGGACTCACTCCAGTATATCCATGTCCTCCATATGTTGGGGACTCCAGAACTGGTTGCAGTACCCCAAGTGGGGTCTCACAAGAGAGGAGTAGAGGGATTGAATCACCTCCCTTGACCTGCTGGCCACACTTCTTTAGTTGCAGCCCAGGATACAATTGGCTTTCTGCTCTCCAAGAACACATTGCCAGGTTGTGTCCAGCTTTCCACGCAACAACACCTCAAAGTCTCCTCACAGTTCCTCTCAATCTATTCCCTGCCCAGCCTGCATCTTTGCTTGAGGTTTCCCTGACCTAGAGATCGGATCTTGTACCTGGCCTTGTTGAATTTCATGGGTTTGGGAACTATAGAATCACGAACCAAAAGGAAATAACTGTTTCCTCAGTCATCAGCATTGCTCTGATGTGGGCCTGCTGGAGCAACTCCAGAGGAGAGCCACAAATATGATTAGAGGGATGGATAACTTCTCCTGTGAAGACTGGCTGAGGGAGTTTGGATTGTTCAACCTGAAGAAGAGAAGAGTCCAGGGAGACCTCACTGCAGCCTTCCAGTATTAAAGGAAGTTTTTAAAGCAAGGAGAGCAACTTTTTACACAGGCAGATAGTCGTAAGACAAGGGGAAACAGTTTTAAAGTAAAAGAGGAAATATTTAGATAAGATGTTAGGAAGAAGTTCTTTAGTGTATGGGTCGTGAGACACAGGAACAGGTTGCCCGGAGAAATTATAGATGCCTCAGTCCTGGAATTGTTCAAGGTGAGGTTGGATGGGACCCTGGGCGACCTCATGCAGTGGGTGGCATCCCTGCTCTTGGTAAGGGGGTTGGAGCAAGATGATTTTGAAGGTCCCTTCCAACCCAAACCATTCCATGATTCTATAATCTCCGTGCACAGAGGGTCATGTAAGGAATTGTAATGCTGACCCCAGCTTTGCTCCTAGGCCTTGTCCTCTACTCAGTAGAGCAGGGAGGTCACATAACTCATTAACATCAAATACATCTGTGATTAAGTGTGCTGCTGGTATACAAGCTCATCTAGTCTCCATGCTCCCAGTTCCTTCTCAAAGTGCTGCAGCCAGTTGTACCCAGTACAAGACCAACTCTGTGAGAAGCCAACGTACAAAAGTCGTTCATATCACAGAATGAGTAGGAATGGCAAATAATTTGCAGAATGAAAGAGGAGAGCAACTGTAGAAAGAGAACTAGTCCAGCCACTTAAGCTAAAGAAAGAAGCATTAGTGACAACACAGTGATCCTGTAAAAACTTCACCTTGAACACCACACACAGTCCTGTTTACCCATCTTTAAGAAAAATGGACTTACACCTAGAGATTTAGAAGGACGATTAGGGGATACAGAGCATAATTTAAGAAACAGGATGAGTGTCCTGGGGTGACTGTATGATACTGTATTCCCTACCATCCGGCTGTGCCTTTAAGCTGGGTCCAAGAGAAAGGTGGTGGGAGGCAGTGGAATTCCTTCGACGGCTGTGTTCAAAAACACAGATAACTCGCTCTCTCCCCAGCTCAGGGAGAGAGCAGGGAAGAGAGTTGCATTCTCTTGCATTTTAGCTAGCTTCTTGTTCATTAGCTGAAGCAAGGAGTTTTCCTGGGACTGTGGCTTCTTTTTTTCTGGACCTGTTCAGTTTTTCTCCAGTCCAGAACACCATCACCGGGAGGCCCCACACCGCAGCCCGGAGGGGCCCACGCCGCACCCCAGCTCCGGAGAGAGCAGAGCCACACCTACAGAGAGGGCTCTGAATCTACCAGGTCTTCTTCACAGCGAGAGGTTTTATTATTTAACATTATTCTTTTTTTTTTTTTCT
>VWZT01006134.1:1387331-1415803 GCA_013397055.1 Pachycephala philippinensis
CTGCTTGTTAAATAAAAAGTCTTTTTTTTTTTTTCATTTTTCTCCAAGAAATTTCTTTCCGAACATGGGTGGCGGAGGGGCTGCTGAAACCTGCCTTCTATTAGAGGACACATTCATTTCAGACATTTCCTCCTCATTCTTCTCAAACCGAGACAGATGAGACACCTGAATTGTAGTAAAATAAGAAATAAAAAGTTGGAGTAGAAGTACATCCAAATATCGGAGAAAGAAGAAAAACAATAAAGAACAGGCAGAAATTAGCTGGGACTGGTTTAAGCAGGAAATTAGAGGATGGTTTCTAGCTGTAAAGAGAATGGTATACTAGTACATCTTCAAGTAAGAAAAGTGAAGGCAAAATGTAGTTAAACTAATCAAGCTCTACCTATAAAATAGTTGTGAAAGAGACTATTAAGACTGCTTGTCTGAGAGCTAGGGTTTGGACTTGATGAGCTAAGAATCATTCGTCCTGTCTAGGGACTCATCTTCCATTCATTCTATACATACTAAAAGAACATGAATAGAGAATAATTACCACGTTTCCTCTTCAAATCAAAACAATCAATTACATTTTAATTTGGTACTAAATATGTGTATACCAGTAGACACTTGGCATTTCTCCCTTTTTCCTCAAACACTTCCAGGTATTTTTAAGTAACATGCCCTCCCCCCCCATCCAAAAAAAAAAAAATCTACATTTTCAATAGTCAGCTATAAAGGTGCCTTGGATATTTAAACATACTGAGACTTAGGGAATAGTCTTCAATAGGTATTTCTGTGTTATGTGGAATTCTCTGGCTTGTAGGAGCCTTGTACACTTCTCAAGCACTGCTTTTATGGAATACAGTGCAAATGCAACACTGTAGGTGCACTACAATCTTCCAAAACTATCAGAAAGCATTGTAATGCCAAATTTTCTAAATTTTACCAAAATAAACCAATCAACCAACCAAAAAAAACCAAAAAAAACCAAAAAAAACCAAAAAAAATCACACACACACACACAAAAAAGGAGATGGAAATGGCTATTTAAAGATTTAAATAAATAAATTTTAAAACCTTAACCTGAAAAGAACAGCAGTCCATCTGTTCTGTTATCTAAATTATAGTCACATATACCATTTTAACAGGATTTCCAGCTAAGTAAATAAATTTTGTACTATGACCATATACACATATGTCTATATTCTCTAAATTGTTCCACTTAGTACAGCTTTGCTCTTTTTAAGGCAAACCAAATACTTTACAAAAATTGTAAACAAAAAAAGGGGGTAAGTTTTACTATATAAAGTCATATTTATGTTTAAGTCACATTTTTCAGACTTTCTCTTACATTTGCATATATTACAGTCTAACACTAACGAAAAATGTTGCCTTGTAGTTCTGAGGTCCAAAAAGATTTAAGTTCATTAACTGGAGCATTAGAAGGCAAGTAAGTAATATTTATATTCAAATCAACTTCAGATCTTACCAATTTATTAAAATTATCAAACTACAGGAATTCCCCATCTGGACTGTACTTGGGACAAGAAAAATCTGAGAAAACCTCCATAGGGAGCATTAAAAAGTTTTAAATTAAATGTATGTGTTTAATCCCATATCTAGTGCATTCTCATTTCAAAAGGGCAGTTCCAAAAGCCTGGATATTGCCATCCAAGCACAAGGCAAATATGAAAATACAAGCTTTGGTGAAAGAATTCCCCAATGGTACAGACTTGCTGTAATCTTATAACTAAATGCTAGATAACAGTCAGTGTGGGTGTGTAAAAATTAATGCACATGACAAAAATAACCCTAGCAACACATATAAAGCTCTCTGATAAATGAGCTATTATGTTTAAGGGAAAAAAAATCAACTTGTAGTAGTAATCAAGAAAAGCAAAAGCAGTAACTTTGGGGTTTATTATGGAAGACAATCTACTACTATATATAATTGATAAATATGTGGTATTCTCATATCCTTAACCTTTCAATCCTAGTTACCACCCCTCAGAAAGAAGAAAAGTTACTAAATAAAACTAACGAGAAGGACAGTAAGGGTGATCAGAAGCAGAGAATGATTTCCATATTGGAAAAAATCTATGTGCGGTACTTTTAAGAACCCAAGATGAAACTGAGATAAACTGAAAATATCTAAACTGTAAAAAGAAGCAGTTGAGAGGGCATGTAGAAAATTCTATCCAAACACAATGAATTTGGTCAAGGTGGATATGTTTTCATACAGAGCAAAAAAGGCTATAAAACTGCCTGGTGAGATATTCTTTCTTACATATTTATGCCTAGCTCCTGTCAAAGATATCAGCCTATATATGGGTGCAGGGGACCAGTTTGGTAGTTTGTACCAAACTTTTGAATCATTTAGTCTGTCATTGTACATATTAATCTTTTAGTCTGTCATTCACAAATAAAATTATTTTGTCTGTCTTTTGTGTTATTGAAAAGGTGAGGCAAAACAAGGCATTTATTACATAAATTCAAAGAGATTTACAATCCACAGGGTAATCCAGATCATTCTCCGCTCTGCAATGAACTGTAACACCAGTGTAGATCAGCCTCATTAACTGTCAAGATGGAACAAATGGTATTTCATTCCAACTCTTACAGAAATATGTAGAAAAAATATTTTTATTCCTGTTCTTTGCAGAGACGGGGGGAAAGTCACATCTCTAGTATTCAGATTATTTCCTGAATTCCACTGTAGGTTCTTACTACATCAGGTTATTACAAAACAGGGAAACTGTGGTTTCTCTTACTATTTCAACTCCTGATGTCTGCGACCTTTGCAAAATGTACATCAGGTGCATCAGAAGACTCTGAGAAAGGAACCATTTCTTTCCCAGCACATTTATCAATGAATAATCAATAATTACTTAGCACAGGACTTCAGATTCTTATCTACATAGCAATTCATATCCGTAGTAACCTCATTTTACTATTACTCTCTCAAGAGAATGGCTAACTTAGAACCTCATATTCCTGTGGAAGTTGACAAATTCTACTTATTTCTTCACCACTATTTGAGGTGAAAATATTTAAAGGCTAAGGATGCACTCACATGACATCCCTCATGTTGAAGGTTGTTTATCTTGGTGCACGTGACTGTATCATTTACTGAATTAGTGAAAGCCCCCTTTGGCCCCAGGTCAAAAAAAGTCTTATGAGATTCTTCTGCAAAACCGTTATTTCTTACATACATCTGCTATATTCTATAACATTTCTCTTGAATAAAATATGATTCCATAGCAAATAACATCCCACTATGAATACACAACATGTTTCAAAAATAATAGATATTTTTATCCCCAGCTTTATGCAAGAGGTTTCACATTATTTTTAATTCTATTCCTCACCAACCAGAGGAACAACAGGGACTACTGTTACAGACCTGATACCAAATGATACTGCATGCTACATGACTTGTGCCCAGAAAAGAGATCTGCTGATAGGCATTACCAAACATAATTGGGTTAGGAAACCCCTTCAGTTGTAGTGCCATCTTGTAAAGCACTGTAGAAAGTGAAAATAGCGGTCTAGAATTAGCAAACTTTTTCTCAGCATGCATTTACACATCTGCCACTATTTTGCCCATGAATTAGTTTTTTGAATCTCATCCACACCAGCTTCTTCTATGGCCTTTATCATAGCATATCCTGCAAAGTTTGAGAGATGTCATAATATTTCTTTGGTGTCATGTTCCTCAAAACAAAGGCCTCAAGCTTTCCCCTTAGATTTTTCAATCTCTGATTTTACTGTACTCCGTTTCATATAATTTTTAACATACTCCTGGCAATACTAAACCAAATTCCTAGCTGTGAAAGTTGTCTTGGGAGCACATACTAGCAAATGTGACTGTTTTCTCTATCATCTTATACCCTTAGCTTGGAAAATGATTACTTATAAAAATTAGAAACAGAAATTCCTGATGTTCCTGAGACACATGGGCCACATGAGCCTCATGAATTGAAAATTTTTAATCTACAACTATTTTATCATTTGAGGAAAAATTAATAGCTTAGTTTTTTACAGATATTACAAGCCTGTGAAAGCAATCCCAACTCCCACATTGTGCATTTGGCAAACAGAAAGGCTTTTCTGGTTCCATAATTGGACAGAGGTAAAACAACACACCCAATCTGTAAAGGTTAGAATTTACAAGTGAAGCTAGGTCCACAGGGATCCCAGATGTGGCAAAACAGCGTTTTGGAAAGACCCATGGAGTCATTCAAACACGACTGCCAGTTGAGCTTTGAATCAATAATGTAACAGGAAGCAAACAGGTGAAAATGGGCTAAATATAGGCATAGCTATAGCAAATAATGAAAAAAATTTGTAAAACATGCTTGGTGATTTTACATGGCCATCTTCTCAACAGACTTTCTGATCTATGCCACTTCAAAACACAACAAAACAAAACAAACAAAAAACAACCAACCTCTCTAAAAGTCTACATTCTGGGAAGTTCTTTGAAATATTTGGGCATAACATAGCACAAAATATTCCTTGTAGGTGGTTATGAACATAACCTTTTGGGTGGCCTCTTTTCTAAATGTTCTGTAGATCAAATAGAAGACACCAGATGAACACAAAATTAAATAGAATTGATTTCAATAGACATTCTCAAAAAGTAAGCCTATAAAAATTTAATTATGCTAATATTTGATAATGATCTGATATCTTCAGTTTCTTCATTCTCTTCCTGGAAATGGGCAGCAACTAGAATCAGCAAAGGTTTTTGGTGGAAAGCCAGAGATTTCCCACTGGTCTTCTGTTATCTTCTAACTTGTACTTGGAGGAAAACAACCTCCTTTTCAAGATAGTGGAATCATAGAATCATTAAGGTTGTAAAAGATCTCCAGGATCATCAAGTCCAACCTTAGACTAAATATCACCATACCCATTAAACCATATCATGATAAAATCCAAACTGACCCCACCCTGTGCAACTTAATGCTATTTTTCCTTGTCCTATCACTAGTTGCCTGGGAGAAGAGGCACAAACCCCCACCTCAACACAACCTCCCACCTCACCACAACAAAAGAGGACCCAAGGAAGTTTCAAATTTTTATTTATTTAGAATTCTCCAAATATCTCTTTGTTCAGCCTAATATTCTGACATTTAGTCCTTCAGACTTTTTGGTTGTCATGCCCTTTTGTAACAAGGGAGGAAGGAATTTAAATAACCTAAATTTCTGAAGGGCAGAAAGAACATGCTTTCAGTTCCATCACTACATTCTGCTCCAGAAAGAAGCCCTGAAAATCTCCTTGACAGACTTTCCACCACAGAAGACAATGAGCTTCTGATGGTCAGGCACCATCTAGACATGTAACCCTTCCCAGAAAATCCAACTCTCATTTAGAATGAGCAAGGAGCTCCAGATGTGAATTAAGTACCAGGCTACAAGGTGAAAAGTCCAGTTTCAACCAAAATTTCTTTATATGTTTTCAGTCTGCTATGGATATCAGGTACAGAGATTAAAACCAAAAACTTTCAGGACATCAAAACTGATCACCACTCCACAAATTAATTCCGAAATAATCAAAAATTCCTCCTCAGTTTCAAGGATTTCAGAAAAAAAAAAATTCCAATAAAATTACTTCTGTATGTACGAAACAGTCTGGCAACAGCACCACAGCACTCCAACCTTTCATACAGATTTGCATGTGTAGCCTGAAACAAGGAATGAACACAATTCTGGAAAAACATGCTGTAAAATCACTCAAGCTTGAAGCAAGAATGGTGAAAAACAGAGGGAATTAGTTATATTCTTCCAAGTGTAGATGAACACTTTCCTTCACCCACAAGTCAAGCTTCAAGATTTCTCACTTGGAATGTTAAACAAGCTCAGGAAAAAAATTATGAAAATAAAATCTTCCAGTGTTTTAGGATATTGTGATAATTTCCTCAATGGAAAGTGTCAGTAGACTGTAATTTAGTCTTATAATATAGGTGTAAGACCACACCCTGAGCATCTTCCAAAGCATTTTTCTGACTAGAACACCTGCTCTTCATCATTTGGAACAAAATCAAAAGATAATACAGAAGAAATTGCATTTTTGTCCAACTGTTTATCTGTGAATAGCTCTGAGAGAGTCCCCTTCTTATTCTCTTGCCTCTCCTCTTGCAGCTACCTATTCTTTTTTCAGAGATTGACCCCTGACTAAAAGGGCAGCTGTCTGAGCGTGTGGAACTGCTCCTGTGAAGTAGGCCTGGGAGAAGTTCAACATGAAACTATTCATGTTCAGAATAGAACATGTTCAGATGGTAGAGGATGTTATAAACCAGAAAACAGAAGGCCCCAACCTTTTTTAGAAAACTGTTNAACCACCTACCGCCCTAAAAAACAGGTGAAAGTGTGAAACTACTTACTTTTTATCTGAATGCCTTTGAATATCTGATGATAAAAGGAAAAAGAAAAAAAATCCACCCTGTGTCTGACTTAGTAGTTTGACTCAATTATATGTAAAGAAACTGATTACCAAGGATGCAGCCTTCAAATAAATTTAAGGTTGAAATTTGTGTTTGTTCTAAGTACTGTTTACTATTCTCCTATTTCATTTATAAATGTTTATTCTTGCCTCCTTGTATGTTTTCAGCATGAGCTCTCTTCTGGATTGTCCAAAAATTAATGAAAGCAAAGAGACTTATTTAAGAGCAGTTCGTTTGGGGAATGTCAATCACAGTTATGTTTTTAAAAAAAACCTTAAAGGCAAATGGTTACCACAAATTTTAGCATAACCCAGAGTAGCCATGAACATCTAAAATAATAAAAACTCCTGCCCCCAAATGCTCACGATATAAATTAGACAAGGAAAAATAAGAAAAGGTAGGCAATTAAATTTGTTCTCTACTATTCTATAAGGATGGAACTAATTCAGTTTTCTGAGAACTTAAAGAAGTTTCTTTTTCTAAATTAGACAACAGAAGGCTACTTGTTAAGTGATAACAATAATTAGAAGTACAGTTTTTGTTATCTGTGTTGAATACACAGAAAAGTATATTTAAATACTATACAGTATAAATAATATCAAAGTTTTCACAGCAGAGGTTTAGCCCACAATGCTGTCAGATTAATACAAGAATGAAGCATTGGTTCAGCAGGTGATTTTAATCAACAGAACAAAACTTATTTAACATTTTATGCCTATTCAGGATAAAAACTTTGTTGGTTTATGTAGTTTCAGTGGTTATTTCAGAGACTTCAATCCCCAGTAAAGAGAGAGGAAGTCAAAGTAAATAATAATCTCTCACTGTATAGACTAACTGGGCTGAAATTTCTGTCTTACCTGAGAAACATGTCAGATCATACATTCTTAACATTTCAGTATTTCATTTGTGAGAGTACTCTTTAACCATAAACATTGTTCTGTCACTGATGGAAGAAAGAAAGATAAATGAGAGAAAGAAGTTACATTCGAGATACCAAAAAAATCCAGGGAGGAGAACATTCAAAATTCACATAAGGAAAGGAATATACAAGGTTCAAACCTAGAAGTGATTTTGTTTTATGGAAGAATGAATACCACATATTCAGAATTTTCCCGCAAACTGGAATTACTTTTTTTTTGACCCACTTTAATCAGGAGTTCGGGTTTTGCAAAAAGCTGCCTGACATGCTGCCCAGAATTAAGGGTCCTGGAAGCTCCAGCTGTCTCTGTTGCTGAAGAACCAGGGACTGAACGAGTCAAAGGATGTAGAATATGGCTTCCCACCAGTCTGCCAGTGAGGCTGCCAAGGAGCTGGGGAGAGGACCTGGCAGAAATTCAGGTTTCTTCCATCAGAATCCAGATATCAAAACTTGTCTGGCTTTTAGCAGTACATGAAAAGTTCTGTCAAAAAAAAAATCCTGGCAAAAATTGAAAATAATCTCTCATTACCTCAGTGAACATGCAAATTCCCAAAAAGAGTTGAGAAGGTCTAATGTAGCCTTAAGTACATCAAGACCTTACTGAGGATGAGAAAAGATCCCAATGAGCTTAGAAGAACATGCACAATACACTGCAGTAGAAAAATCTGTAGGTAGAATTTGAAAATAAATAAAACCTTGAAAACTCTACACAAAAGAAAGGTGCTTTCTCCTCTCAAAAACTTTCTAATGTCACTTTTTACTTGGAACTGCCTTTCAGTGGTTGCACTGAACAAAACCCAAACACTCTTCCTCCTGCCTTCCTTCTCCTCACATTTCCTGAACGCCATATCTGATGCTGAATGCCATTCCTTCTCATTGTAGGAGTGGAGTAACAGTTGCACTAGACAAAACCTGCCTGTATCATAAAAAGCTCTTACAAGGAATAAGCACTGCAGGGGAAAGAAAAAAAATATAAAAAAGAAAACAAGTGCTACCAAATTCTTGTGAAGTTAAAATAGACATACTCACATACTTTATCCTTAAATAGTACACATCAAGTAAAATATTGTGTTTATCCCATTTAAAAAGTATACAAGGAATTTTTGTTCCTATTTTAACTCGAGAGACTTAGGAAAATAATATATATTGAAATCGAGTGTTAGACCATAAAAGAAATTGAAAAATACATGGAAGCTTCCGAGGCTCACTGATGAGATCAGGAATGAGCAATACTTTGTTACAGATCACTTCTTTGATCACTTCAAATGAAACCTGAGGAACTAATAGCAGCTGTGGTTTCTCCTTTCCTTGCCCTTTTTTTCTTTATTTTTTTCCATTTTATTTCCTCCAATGTTATATTACCTTTATTTCTGGAAATTTATGACAGCAAGCTAAATTCATGTATCATAAATGTCCTTGCAACAGATTTTCTGACATATAAAAACATTTTTTTCCTGCTATGTACAAGGCCTGAAAGGACAGGTCACATAAACCCCACCTAATAGTATTCAAACAGAAAAACTGTTGAAATAAGAATAAATGTCATTATTTGCTCTTAGATTACAGCTAGGAGCACAGCAAGCTAATTGCTTCATTACAATGGACGGATTAGATTATTAAGAGTGAAATGATTATCAAGTGCACAGTCATGGGGTCATACTGGATTCCTCATTTCTCCTGGTGACACAGTTGTACTGATGGCAAAATAGTGCTTCTAAAACCTCAAGTATCCAGGAGGCTGAACTTCCTGTTTTCAAATGAGGACTATGTCACTCTTTTTCATGCTTTAATTATTTTCTAATTAGAGTATTTCAACTTTTCCTAAAAAATATGAGAAAACATAGCTTGTATAAAATTCATTGACCTCCCTGTCCAACAAGAAACAAGAATAACCTGGGAGAACCCACTTCACCATACACTACAGCTAAAAACATGGGTGCAGGGCAAGCTACAGGTTTTGCTGCAATAGATACTGCTATGTTACATGGGTAGTAGATGCTACAATGCCATGCACACTGCAGGTAATGGAATTTAGGAGGGGACCGAGGGTAAACCTAAACAAATCTTTTGTCGTGTGTCAGGACTCAGATATCCTCACCTCTGTGATCAGCTATTTTTTGTAGTATACCAGATCTCTCACAGAGATGCTTCCTTTTTGTGGAGACCAAGACACAGGAAACCTAGAGAGACTTGGTATACACTTTAATTTTGTGCTATTATGGAGTAATACCTCAAAGTTGAGTTGCATATCTGAATCCAGAGAACACAGAAGATGTACCATGCTGCAGATACTAGGAATGTGTTCTGAGAAGCTCTTGGATTCTCAGTACTGAGAATAGTGCTCTATCTGAAACACAAGTTTTGCAACTTTATTTATTTTCAACTACTAGACTTCTCAGTGAAAACTTTTGCAATAATAACATCCTTCCTCAGGGACAGAAAATAAAAGAAGCAGAAAGAGAGAGACAAAGATGAGCACACTAAGATATGAGTCTCGTGGATGATGCGCTTTTGCTCTATTTTTACCAAAAGACCAGAGAAAGGAACAAAACCTACTTGTGCTGCTTCAGGGGCAACATTTGTTCGAGGCAGTAAAAAAGTATTTTGGGAGTGCAAATGGATAATCTAAGTCAGGTTTGTTCTTGTTTCTAATCACTTCCTTCTTTGTGAGAGTGCAGACAATTCCAAAACTTGCTAACAAATGTGAAGGTCAATTCCCTCTCCACCTCTGCCCAGGAAACACCCACATAGCTGCTGGAGATGAAAACTAGCAGTCCTGAAAAAAGCTTTGTATTCCTCTTCAGTACTAGCAGAAACAGGGTTGGGTGATGTCACTGTACATTCAGCATTTTGGTGTCATTCTTACAAGCACCTTGACTCAATCTATCCATCCTCCAAAGAATGTAGATCAATCTGCTCTAACTAAAATTAGATAAAACGGATTATTAAAATAAAGAAACCTGGGGAAACAAAACTAAGGTAGAAATGTAGACTACAATTTCCTTTAAGTGTGTCTGACAGATTGAGAAAGCACAAGTAGGTTGTAGCAAAGCAAGGAAGTGAATAAGCAAATGAACAGAAACTGATAGGAACCAGGCTCGCGCATTTTGACTGGCACGGCTGTCTGTCAGAAGCAAATTAAAAACAGTACTTCAGTTGGAAATGGTGCAGCTGACAGCACAAAAAAAAAAAGCTTCAACCATCAGATGCAAGCTCTTAGAAATAACATTAATTAAATATGCCCTTTTCGAATTTCTTTACTTTGATTCTTACTTGACCAAACTGGATGAATTTATCAGGACAGGAGTTAATTTTGTTAGCACCCATTTCTTTAGCAAGAGAAATGTAGGGATTTGCCACCAAAAAGAGCTACAAGAAAGATATAGAGACAAAGATCATTCTAGGCAATACATTTACATATAACAGCTACATTTACGTATTGTCTCCTACAGATAAAATAGTGTTAAGGCCTTTTATATTGCAGCACAGTAAAAAGCTCTGGATCAGAAAGATTTTCGTAATGAGGCCCCAAAGGATATTGAGTAGCTGTTGTTTGTTTTTTAAAAATAGTTGTATTTTTTTATTAAAATCATATATACACACATACAGAGGGTATTTCAGATTTTTAGTAATAGCCAAGTGCATTCATAGCTTCTACACTGCGCTTTATTATTTAAATATCTTTCTTTTAGCTTTAAATCAGAAATCTTCTTCAAATATTTTTTTATTTCCAGAAACATTTGTATAAAAATTGATTCATGTAACTCAAACAGTGTGCGTGCTCTTAAAGGTGAGTTAACTGTCTGTAAAGAGAGAGAACAAGAACCACTGAAAGCCCTACTGTCCCCCCTTTATCTACTGTAAACAAACAAAAACCTAAAGCTGTATCTACATAAAAGCTGATGTCATAAGTGAAGATATCAATTTGCAATTTCCTTCAACTCCTTCACTTTTTATTACTGTAAGCAGAATACTTGCTACACGTGATTATTCTTGAACTTTAACCCAAAGCTTTATCGTGTTTGTGAAACATACACTAATTTCATTTTATTAAAATGTGAACCTTTATACTCTGTATAGCACAAATTGATGTTACACAAGAATATCCAGAGGTAGCAGACTAGTCGAAGATGTATGAGGTTAATGAAGTAATTAAGTTTTTTTTTTAAAAAAGGAACATACTCTAGAAGCAACGGTGAAAACCATAAGTGCTGATACTACAAGGCTTGCTAACTTCTTCACTTTTTACAGGCACAGTGAATAGCTCGATTAATTTCAATAGTTATAACAGACAACTGTCATTTTACTCTCTTGCTAGGACATTTCTGGGCAAGGTGTCTCAATTTTCTGCATTTATTTTACATATTTTATCTATTTATCTACATCTAGTGGAACACTAGATATTATTATGTTTATCCACATCTTAGAAGGGAAAATCTTATCAATTTTTACAGAAATTACCAGAAAACACCTTACTGTGTAAGAAAAATAAAGACATCAGCAAAATATTAGGAGCAAATCTGCAATCCATGCTTTCACTACATGCACCTCCTGCTCAAGCAGTGGTAACAGTAAATGTTAATTTACAGCTAACAGGAAATTTGGAAGCCTGTACAGTGATTATGACAATAAAATAAGGGTCCTTTTTATCAAGTGAGGAGGGTAAAAATCTTAAAAGACCAAAGAATACAATTCCAATATGACAGACGGTGTTTTTGTTTCAACATTTCGCCAGGATGGGCACTATGCCTCACTTCAGATTGCTGTTCTCTCCACTCTTCTGCAGGCAGCAAAGACAGTTCAGGAAGTACAAATTCATGGCTTAAATTCTACATGGCTGGAGCAAGGTTGTCTGCAGTCTCTCACTCTCGCATGGCCCTTACAGGTTTTGACATAAATGATGAGGAATGATGGGCATAATTTCTTTTCTTTCACAATAAGATTAAATCAGAAGTGATCTAATGACATTAGCAGACTTCTAACAGAATAAAAGAATGCAAGTTAAACCAAAATTTGGCTCTATTATTTCATTATGGAAACAAAATTTTCAAGAAAGCAAAACAAGAAAGCCATGAAGTGTTTTATTTGCCAGTGATAGGGTCTAACCCAAATATTTTCCTACAAGCGTCATCCATAAAAATGAGTTGGGGGAAGTGAACAACTTCAAATTAGTCTGTATTAAAATATAAAGAACTGACAGACTTAAATGGTCATTGCCCAGAACACTTTTATACACAAAATGGATATAAAATGACAAAAATTGGAAAATCCTGTCTTGTATAATCTAAATGAAAGTAAAATAAAAATATTAAACTAGAATTTACCTAATTTAAACCTTATTTGGAGCATTGGAAGAAATATATAACTTCTTGTGTGGAAAAAATTCTTGTTTAACATGAACATGTCTATCACAGTATCTTTCTTTTTCCAGAATAATTCCATTATCAACTCAGGTAGATCTCTATAGAAGTTCCATCCTCATTTTCTAGAGAGAGAAACATCTAATATAAGTGCTCCTTCTTTACATACAACATTAGGAGGGAAGACCTTTTGGTATTTTGTTTTAGGCTAACACAGGCATTCTAGGCAGCAGTACAAACCAGTATTGGTGTCACCGTACCCCAGGCAGGCACTGGAAATTTTTAACCAGCCACTGAAACAGTCTGAATATGTGAATCTGTGAAAAAGTAAAAGCACACTAAACCCTCCAGAAATGTGTGTCTGATACTGATAGGAAAAATTTTCAAAACAAAGTTGTAATAAAATTACTGGTTTCTGAATGAATATGATGTTTTTTAAATACATAATTTATTCAGATGTGGGGGTAGCAAATCTTTCCAGAAGAGTGGGCTTTGATTATGAAAGGAGGACCATCACAGGGGATATTACACGTGTTAACATGTTAAAATATTGCATTTGTAGTAATTTTTACCAGCATTCTAGAGGGGAAACATAAGAAAGGGGACAGCTGTTTTATTTTTCAATATCATGCAGATCAAAGATGACAGTTATAGCCATCCGAGAGAAAAAAAAATTCTAACCAATAGTAGAATGTAGGTCTTAATGAATACTGGGCTAATATTAGCAACCAAGGAGTACAAAATATGTGAATATTTAATATTCCTACATAATAGTCCTAGTCCTGATAGGTTCATTTCTCTTCTGAAAGAATGAAATGTCCCTCTAAATATAGCATTGCTTAAAAATAAGATTGCTAGGTAGGCATTCAGAAAATTGCTACTAGCATGGCAATATTTTTAATTGCTATATTTCTCAGTCATTTTTTTTTAAATTCAATTAAGTCAATGAGGCTACATATCAGATGCACAAGTAAGTCTGCAAGTCTGTAACTTAGCAGAATCAATTACTTTTATTGCAATATAAAAAAATTAAATGCTTTGATGCAAGGTCTATCTTTTTCTTATGTGTTGGCATAGACAGTAGAAATTATAAGTTCAGACTTTGTATTTCTCTATGTAATCTTACAAACCTTCAGTAGTTAATGAATTCATAACCCTAGCATATTGGAAGTCAATCATAATTTTTGTCATCTACAAGATCACTATTTAAAATTATGTTTTAGTAACAGATTAAATTAGAACAAAACTATTAATGTATCCTCTTTTTCAAAATATTGATGTAGCCTATATTTCAAGTAAATTGCAAACAAACTTAGAGCCAAAGCCATCACACAATTTGAATAATCAGAAGATCTTCCCATACAAAATCTGAAATACTGGGGGTAAAGGAGCTCTCCCATTATTTTACACAACAAAAAAACTGTCCATTCACCTGTGAAAATACAAGTGCTTCTGTGTGCAGCAATTACACCTAGGGCTTTCGCTACACATCTTTCATTCTGTATGTCCCAGATCACACTGGAAAATGCAACAACACAGCTTTAAAGAGCTCGTTCACTTAACCAGTGTCATCTGAGGTATTTCATCTCTCCTTTTTTTCTTCATCCTATGAGCTGAACTAACTTATGTCTGAAAATCAGAGTTTTAAAAGTATTAAAGAAGAAAACCTGCTGTCTGATATGCAGACACAAAACCTAGTTCTATCTAAAGTAACACCAGTAATGGCTTTCCAACTCCAGTTATTTAGCAGAAAAATTTTATCAGCATTTTCTTCTTTTTATTCACCAAAAAGGCTCTGAACACTAATTTTGGTGGCATCGATTCATACACCTTAAACGGCAACTTCAAAATCAGAAATTAGTTTGTACGCATTTGACTGCTGTTTTTCTGAATGACTGCAACATAACCAGTCTTTGCAGACTGTGGAAATAATGGTGGAATAATTCCATTTCTCTCAGAGGCTCCGAAAGTACTGTAGTTAATCTCTCTCGGCCCCTCAGCTGTGCTAGCTCAGCATTTTGTAGGACTGTACAGTAAATCAGATGAGTTCCTTTCTCTAGCTTAAAAAGATGCTCTGTCAAAGTGATGACGGGAGAAAATATTTTTTCATTAGCTTAACCTCCCTGAAACAGTTTCCCCAGACAGTTCAACAGACACTTGCACCAGGGCCATGATGGTGTCGTGGAGGCAGGAAGGAGCAGCTGGGCTGGCAACGGAGCTGCAGGTGCTGCACTGACAGCATGGAACTGCCTGGGGCTCTGGAGCTCAATTTAGCCTCTCAGATCTGCTTTCTGGAGAAGCCTCTTATTCTTCCTGTATTGATTCCACAGGGACCCAGGAAGAGTAGCGTCTCTAGGCTCAAGTTAGCCTTTGCAAATGTATTTGCTAAATAAATACTGTGATGGGTTCGCCTTGGCTGGCTGCCAGACCCCCACCAAGCCATTCTTTCACTCCCCTTCCCCCTCTCAGCAGGGGCAGAGAATATGATGGAAAAGCTCATAGGTCAAGATAAGGACAGAGAGACCACTCACCAGTTACCACCACAGGCAAAACAGACTCCAATTCCGGAAGATTAATTCAAATTATTGCCACTTAATAACAGGGTATGACAGTGAAAAAAAAATCTAAAAACACTTTCCCTCCTGCCCCTTCCTTCTTTCCAGGCTCAGCTTCACTTATGAACCTTCTACCTCCACACTTGGAGCAGTGCAGCTGGAGGGGGCAGGGACATTGTGGTCAGTTGAGAGCTCTTCATCTCTGCGACTCCCTTCTCATACTTGTCCCCTGCTCCAATGTGGGGTCCTTCCCATGGGATACAGTCCTTACTGAACTGCTCCAACACGGTCCTTCCCATAGCCTACAGTTCTTCAAGGACTGCTCCAGGTCCCTTCCACAGGGTGCAGTCCTTCAGGAGCAACCTGCCCCAGCATGGGGCCCCTGTGGAATCAGAAGTCCTGCCAGAAAACCAGCTTCAGTGTGTGTTCCTCTGGCCAAGGGCTGCAGGACCTGCCAGGAGCCTTCTCCAGTGTAGGCTCTCCATGAGGTCCCAAGTTCATTCAGGATGCATCCACCTGCCCTGGCGTGAGGTCCTCCACAGGCTGCAGGGGCACAGCTGCCTCACCATGCTCTTCACCATGGGCGGCAGGGCAATCTCTGCTCCGGTGCCTGGAAGCACCTCCTGCCCCTCCTTCCTCACTGACCTTGGTGTCTTCAGGGCTGCTTCTCCCATATTTTTTCTCACTCCTCTCTCTCACAGCTGCTGCATAAGATTTTTTATCTTCTCTTACATAGCATCCACAAAGATGTCAGCAGTGTCACTATGGACAACTTTGGCAGTGGTAGATCCATTTTGAAGCTGGCTGAAACCAATTTTTTCTGACATGAGGGCAGGTCTTGGTGTCTTCTGCCACCCCTACAGCTTCACCCCAACATGTGGACACATAAATGCAGTATGAATAGTTACGTCACACCGAAAAATAAGTTATACCATTTTTAGTTACGAATCTAGTGAGTTGCATGCTTCCATATCGGTTCTTTTGTAAGTTTCCATTTATTATGGAAATGTGAACTTAATTATGAATTAAAAGGCAAAGAATAGTTGGGTTGGTGGGCATCAGTTTAATAACTCCTTTCCTTCCTTTGTTTCACACACTGAGAAAATTTTTGAAGAAAAACTTTATTAAACTGAAACTAAGGGTAGAATACATTTCGGTGATGTAATTACAAAAACTATTATGCAGATGTTCAACAGTCCCTAAAAAAGATACTAATTATGTCCAAACATATTAAGCAATAGAAAGGCACAGTAGAGCTCTGATATAAACCTCCTTCCACATCATAATACCATTCAGCAACTTTATAAATACTGAATAAAAGATAAACTTACATCCAAGATAGAAGATATTTAATGGCAATTTCCCTCTTTTAACACAAACCAACATCTTTCTTGTGGGCAGCTTTACTGAAAATCCAGCAGTTCCAATGGGAGGCAAGAGATGTTTTAAAATAGGTCATCATGCTTAGTCGTATTCATGTTAGGACCAGCAGTCCCTTTGAAATACAAATTTTTTGTGGATTACTATAATAAAACACTCCTAAGCCCTTATCAAAGAAAATCCTTGTGGCTATGAAGAGTGACAAAACATGTTACCAATTCTAAACTGCTCTTTCTTATTTAACCTAAGAACAAAATTAGTAGTATATCATCTAATTATTTCAATAATAACAAGAAAAAACATACATCAGTGCTTTTAGTTATTATAACAATCACATGATCATTACCTATGGAACTATGACTTAGTTTCCTAGAGAAACTCCAGATTCAGTGAATGGGTTTTGATCCCTAAAGTTTTATTAGCCAAAATTATAAATCTAAACAAAGGCACTATTTTACCAATATTCCTTTTAATAAATAAACTTCTTACTTGTAAATAACTGGTCTTACTGAGTTAAGAAATAGTTATTTATATCTGAGACATTATGTTAGGACACAGTGTTATCATGGACTAATTCTATAATTTTTATCACTCTTGTTTGTGCGGAACAAATATGACCATTCATACTAAAAGTTCAAAATGTAACTAAATGTTTATTTTGTCTTTCTCCAAATAAAATTTTCTTCTATACATGAGAATATCTGTGTTATAGAAAGCTCGGGAATATATAATTCACACCAAATTTTAGACAAGAATACTCTGCAAATTCTGCAGCAGACATGTTCATGGAAACGCTACAAAGCAGCTAAAAACATTTATCTTCCAATCACGTCTAAAATACGTAAATGTACATTAGTGCTCAGCTATAGCCCATTAAATTTCATTCAGCTTTGGCCACCTGCATTTTCAGATATCAAGCAGACAGAAGAATTCAAGGCTTTCAAATAACAAGTGCTTTCTCTGTACTCTACCCTGAAAGCACCTTTTCTTGGCCCAGTGCCTTCACAGCACCCTCTACAGCAATTTTCCAGATGAACCATAAGCAGGGCAGAAAAAAAATACATTTGGATTTTTGATACGTATTTTTAATAATTGTAAGGTACAGTTTTTTTTACGAAATATGGATACTACATAAAAATACAGTTTTCTTTCAATCATATTGGGATTTTGCTTAACTTTAAAAACTGACGGAATCTTTGGTAAAGTTCCACAAAATAATTAAAATTACTGCTTCACTTGAAACATCTTCTGATGTAATATGTATTAGCATGGAAGTAGTATCAACATTTGAGAAATATTTACTATTCACTTAAACTTAGCTCCTCCTTAGCTTACTACTTATATGTAAATCAGACTATCATCATAGTATCAACAGGCATAATCTTACTACCAATCCAAAAAGCCAATACATTAACAAAAACCAGAATAAGCGGCTTCATTCTAGCCATAAAATAAAATTAAGTTCTTGATTTTAAATAGTTCACAGTGTTTACTGGGATATTTTATCACTTCATTACTATAACGTTACAAGTAGTTTGAAAAAAAGTAAGGTTTTCCTGAAGCATTTTAACTTTAGTAGCAAACACATGTTTGATAAAAGCATAATCCTCAGCCTTCTAAACGTGACAGTGATGCTATTTTTCTAGCTGTTAGATAATACATGGTTCAGCTGTCACTTACTGTGCAGCAGTCGGTTACACAGAATGAAATGAATCATAATCGCAATGACTAGCCAAATTAATGGAAGCATGCTGAATCAAAACCCATGCTCCCAAACTGTCTTAGGGCCTGATTCAGCAAAAATATATTTGATTTCAATACCATACAGCATACTCCATAGATACCTGTTTATCCAGACTTTTAAAGCAAGAAAATGCAGAATTCAGAAGGCATAGCAAGACAACAGTATGTTTTTAACAGACTACCATCAAAAGTGACATATCAACTTATAAATACACAGTAGCTAAACCAATACCATTAAAACAATATATAGCAAAAGAGAGATGGTGTGTGAGTTATGGAAAGAAACTGTCAAACTGAGTTTATAGAGCTTTCTTTGGGTCTTAAATGTTACATTGTTTTAAGCCTACAAGTAGCAGACAAATCCTGTTTGTAACTTCCCATCTAGCAATCTGACTAGCTTCATCTATGAGATTCTACCTTAACATATCTGTTAATCATTCCTATTGCTGAATGGCATAAGAAGGTTTTCTTTGCAATATTCTTTTGATGATGGGCATGCTTAATCCCACATGCTGGAAAGATTCTGTATTCCAAGGTCTTCTTTTAGATCTCATTCTTCAAAGGCTTTCTGAATTCAGTATAAAAAATATACCAAATCCTAAGAATAACCATGGACTAGAAGGGAAGCATATTCAGGTTCCCAGCAGTGAGTCTCAAATAGTAAAGTTATGGATAAATGAGCATACCCTAATTAATAATTGATAAAAATATAAGCAAAATATGCAGATTGACAAACAGCTTCTAGGGAACTGTAAATGTCAGTGCCAGCAGGGAAAGTGTCCACGGCACTCTTGTAAGACTGAATAGTGAAGACTTACTCTCACAGGCAGAACTCTGCAGGGCAGACTCAACTTACCTAGTTCCAGAAGTCTGTGAGATAGACCTCTACATCTGACATATTCACTCTATCTTCTTTTTAAGTCCACAGCCAGAAATAGGCTCTGCAATTCATCTGGCCTATTTGAAATGTCTAATTTAAGATGAGATGGATCACATCCTAAAGGCGCCTCTTTATTTCCATTTGCTTCGAATTGAATCTAAGTGATTTTAAACATGGATGTCTTCTTCTGTAGGTATTCAGATCTGGTCAGAAGAATCCCAAAGAATTTCTGGGCTCAAATAGCATAATTCAAACTCTAAATGATGTAGCATGGGAATGAAAAAGATACCAAAACTGAGGCGATGATTTTCACTAACCAAACGGTGCTATGAGTGCTGAACTTAAAGAAGTCTGATTTCGTGAGGACTCACATCTCGTGATAGATTTATTTTTATGCCAATGATGTTGGTTCTCCCCTAGAAGAACTCCTTGGTATATAAAATGGTATGAGTTGACTTATCCAGTCAGGAGTGTGAACAATCCCTTCCACCACCCATCTTCTTATTTTCATTAAACCCCTAGTAATTATGTATTTTGAGACCTCAAATTTTTGTCAATTTTTTTGTAAATCAACCAACACCTTGCACCTACTGAATAAATATGGCAGCAGATGCAACTGTTTCCCTTACAATAATATAGCAATCGTGTATTTCCAAGTTGGTGAAAGACCTCCTTTATCAGGAAGAGATTTGAACACAGTTCTCTCTTCCCAAATGAACAAGTTATGGGCAAAACTGGAAAAGTTTTTTCTGCATCCTAACAATGAAGGTGTACAATTGTGCAGTCAGGAACGCAAATGTATGGACAGGCAAGAGAAAGTCTAAATATCTCTGTGATTAGGATACTCTCTATCTAAAGGCAAGTCCTCATTCTTGCTCCAAGGGCTGTTGTGTATTTTATTTAAGTACTCAAATGCAAAATTCATAAGAGGCATCTGATACAGACAGGATACAACTCAGTGGCACTAAGGACAAACACTGTGCATAGCTGAGGTAATCAAATTCAAAACACAAAATGAGGAATGACTGATTCAACAAGAGTTCTGCAGAAAAGCATGGTGAAGGAATAGTAGATCACTACCTGACCATGAATCCATAAGTCCTGTATCACAACAAAAACCCCAAACACACGTGACACTGTCTCTACAAGGAAAGGGTTCTGTGCAAGACACAGTTTTATCCTCATGCTCTCCCCATTCTTTTGTTTGGAAAATGTGTCTAGGTTTGGACACTGTATTTCAAAAAAATCAGTCAAAAAGTATATATAAAGACCAGGAGCAAGAGTGGTCAGAAGTGTGGAATATATGACCTGTTGAGTCTACAGAAGGGAGTGATAAGAATATACAGGAGGAGATATGAACACATTTGTGAAATAAAGAAAAGGTTGCTGCAAACAGAAAAGTAACAGACTGCATTGCATTTCCATTGGGGACAGAGCAAGTAGCAAATGGCAGGAAAGAGATTTAGGTTTTACAGTAAGGGGAAAATTCTAGTGGTAAGGATAAGGACTTCGAGTAACTGAGACAAATTATCTAGGGAATTCAAGAAATCTCCATCCCTGGTTGAGTCAGTAGTGAAGTCATTGTTCTCACACCTTTCAGTAGTAACCTATCATTTGAAAAAATGTAAAATTTTCATACTGTATACAAGAGCTTTACCCCAAGATCTGCTCGGCCTACTCTTCACCTTCTGCTACATAGGCAACACAGCTGTTGCAGAGATGAGTAGCTTGAATTCAGTGCATCGTCTGCTACGTGCCCTTGCCTTGGCCATGAAGGCTACTTATTTCACTGGTTAGGTGGGGTCTTTCAATTGCGAATCACTAGTTTAGACAAGTAAGTGTCAGAAACTGCTATCTTAAGAGTTGGTCATAACTGAGGCAAAGGATGAATTGGAAGACCTCTTGAGGTCCCAACCAGCAATGTTTTCTATTATTCTATGTGTTCTCTGGGCTTTAAACAGCTTTAAAAACATTGCTTCTCACTCATCCTTTCTGTAATCAGAAAAATGTGTAAATGCAGCAAGAGTTAGATAAACACTATATGGAAAAAGATATAGTGTTTATCTTATCCAGTGTGTTCTTGCTAACACACTGGAGTACTCATTTCTGAAAAGTTACATGAAAGATGACTGTAAAACGTTTTCCAAAATAGGTTGACTGCTTCTAACTCACATTTTTATTTAAAGGTGAAAACATTTTATGTCCTTCATATGCTTAAGATAGTACACATTCTAAAGAAAGTCTGCCCTCAAAAATACACAGAACCAAAATGCCACATTATATCGAATACCTAGCAATGCTATGACCTGTTAAATATTCTGTGTACAAATGCAATATTATATTTGCTATAAGAAACGATTCACCTTAAAAATATTAATGTCAAATAAAGAATAGGTCATCAGGAAGTATTTAAGCAACCTCATATGAGATTTAAGAAGGAAGAACCAACCCCATAGAGACAGTAAGCAAAGAAAATAATAGGTTTTATGTGTTATTTAAAGTTTAAAGATTTTCTTATGAATTTTCTAAATAGAAGCACTCAGACTTGTTTGAAACACAAGTTCAACTCTTGCTAATTCCTGCTAGAACAGACAGGATATCTCACCATATTTTTAATAAAAGAGTTTAAAGTCTACATCAAAGATATTCTTTATGACTTCACATCAAAACTTAAAAACTCCTAGAGATATAGATACATAAAGTCAATTATTAGGACTATTACTTTTCCGCTATCAAAATGCATGAATTTGATTTCTTTATCAAAATGCAACTGAGACCACTCTGCAAGTATGTAATGTGATGACAGCTGATACTTAAATTCAGGACTATAAAAGAACTGCCTTCCACTTTCAGTAACAGAAAACAGCAGAAATTGCTTTGAACTCTTACTCTCCAAAAATTACATTTACTTATTAAATGCACTGCTATTCCCCTATAGAATCTCTTACTGTTACATTAACTCTTACAGTCTCAGTCCTTACTGACCCCTTTGCAGATTCAAGACCATAGCTTGGAGAAACTACATGAGGACAGAGTCACCACATGATATCATGCACAAGCAGCTTTTCAGCACAGCACTGATTTTGCAATGTTACTGTATCACCAGAAGTATAATAACTCCTGAGATGAAGTTACTGGAGTTTACTGAGTTTACAGATGCACTACCAGATTTGGTGTAAAGTGTTTTTATCAATAAACTATAACATACCCTCAACAGAGAGTTACTTCAAGGATGTAACAGTTCCTCCTGCTACACCATGTAGTCCTGCAAAAGAGATCTAAACTTGGTAACCACTGAAAACAATATTGGTCAATATAAACTTCAGATTTATAATACTAGTAACTTTGTCTGAACAACAACTGCTTTTGAATGCCATTTTTAGACAATTAGTATTTCAAGAGATTCTTCCTGCTTGTGAGTTTAAATTAAAAGAAAGACTTGCCCACTCATAGAGAGATTAGGTTGTCTATGGTAAATTGTAGCTATTAATCTTGATATAGTAAGACATACGATTAAAACAACCCATGTGATCTAAACTTAACTTAAAAAATCATCCCCACCTCAAAGCTCATTGTTAATGTATAACATCTCTTGCAGTAAGACAGGTATAGATGAGATCATACCTCATCACTTTGTGTGTTCTTGGGGTTTTATCTCCCCGAGTTTCTGTCAAAAAAGCATCATCAGTGAAGATGCTGGGAGAAAGGAAAGATCACACCAAAATAATCCTTCTTGGAAAAGGTTGGCCTAATGGTCTTAGAAACTGCCCTAGCATTCTGACTGACTGTAAATATGACAACATAACTTGGAGAAAGCCACTAAAGCAAAAGGGTCAGAGGTGGCATTCAGCTGAAGAAAATCCCATTCCACTGGACTAAAATTCCAAGTTCAAACTATTATTTTACTTTTTCAACCCTATTATGGAACTTTGAATGTGTTTCAAGTATTTTAAAACTTCATTGGCAGGGTAGAAACACATCTTACACCAGTTCTGCAGTAACCTATCACTTCTGTGTATTTTGACACTTACAATATATACACTAATTAGCCATTGGTTCAATGGAAAAATCAATCATTTGACATTCTGAGTTATTTAGATGTTACCCAGCTCAGAGATGCACGCAGACAAAACCCAGGATGGACCATTCAGTCCCCTAACCTCACCTCCAGAGACCACTGCATTTTAGTTACTGCTTTCTAGGATACAGTCCCAGCACCTTAAAATTATGATCTACACTCGTCTCTTTTCAATGTAAAACTAAATGTTTTCTTCTCTTTCTTTTTTTTTTTTTTCCAAATAAGTGCAGAAAGATATTTATTTGACAAGATTACAGAAAGCACATACAGTCTGGTGTTGAATGTCTATTTTGGGGGTTCTTTGTTAACTAAATCCTGTATCTATTTTACTATTTCTCAGCCCCATATGATGTCAAGCCTTTCTACATCCAAGCCATCCTACTTGTACTTCTTCAATGTGGGAACGTCAGCACTATTGCAGTCTTCTAAAACTTTACTCAACAGAAACATTATCAAGCCAAATAATTAGTGTAACTGCCATTCTGTATAATCTCCAAATATATTCTGCTTAGTCACTAAGAGGAAGTACTACTTTAATTATTTGTAGACAGTGCCTAAAAGTGTATTAGAATCTTTAGAGAACAATTGTAAACACCGAGTCTTCTTGAAGAGCAAAGGGTACAAGCTGTAACAACCTGACAAGTATTATCTACAGTATAAAATGTCAAAGCATATGATAAGAGTGAAGACCAAGGAATAATGACAATTCTGAGAGAGGCCCAAAAAGCAGTACAAATTATTAAAACAAAAGAAAGGGGAGATGATAAAGAATATTACGAGGGAGCAGAATGAGGTAGGAGGAAGGGAAGAGGACATGGCAGGGCAGGAAAGGGGGCAAGTATCTTCTTCAACTATATCTATATTTGTATAAGTTCCACTATTGCTTATTTCATGCTGCATAAATTCATTACTTTTAGAGTCACTTTGACTACATTTTATCTTATAATGCATGGAAACAAGAGCAAAATGATGAGTGCTGTAGCAACAAACTGTTCTAATCAGCGCCTCAAATTCAGACAAAACACAGTGCAAAGTTATGGAAGCGTAACATAACTAACATTGCCTGGAGTCCTAGTTTACTATTTAGTCAAAAGCAAATCTTTTTGCCTTACTCTATAAACTTCAGGAATTCCTATACATATCTCCATTTTTCAAAAGCAAAATCAATAATCACCATGTATGTCTCTTTCTTCTCTTTGGCTCTGAAATCCAAATCCGAAACACACAATGCTTTTAAGACAGTGCAAATCAGAGTTGATTACTTATAAAGTAGGATAATTATTTATAAAATAGTACAACAGCTTTGTGAGTCTGATATTTACACTTCTGTGACTCATGGTCATCACTCACAATTGCTTCCTCTTCCCCAGGCGAGCATCCTGCCCCACATCTCACTCACCCACAGTGTCATACTGAGCCCACACAGCCCAGCTTCCTTAAGGTTTGCTTGTCAGAGATTTTGTTTCAGTCAGTGTAGCTACCCCATTTTTACCATGTCTGTGCAATCACTACCACAGTAACTGAGCACACACAAGCCTGCAGTCAGCTGTACCTTCCTAAAGCTCACTCTGGACTTGACAGTGGTGCCTCACAGAGAGCCACCATCCTCTAGCTAGCCCACTGTGTTTCCACCTTTCTTGTGCCCTTAGGTAAATCAGCTGACAAATCCACACACCCTTTCAAAAGAAATCTTTTACAAAGACCTCATGGTAAACCTGTGATGCTTTGTAAACATATGAAAAGTTGGATGATTTCATAACAAAATTCCTCTTGGGAAAATTTGTCTTCTACTGGGCCAAACTGTCCATACCCATGAAAAGCTGAAATATATGTCTTTCTGGAGCTATGAGTGACTTTATAAGGAGAGCATTTTATCTTTAGAATTCCTCAGCAACGGAGCTGGAAACTCATGATATTTCAAGTAGGAAAGTGTAGATGCACATCACACAGGCTGAAACAGAACTCTTTATAAATAATGGCAGCATTCTAACATCTCCTATAATTTTTTTCCTATATGCATCCTCTCAATACATTTCTTTAATACAGAAATAAAGTAAAAATTAAAAGAAAAAACACACAAGACTAATCACATAGATCAGTCTGTATGGAGGAAATGTGCTGTCTAAAATCTGTTAAAAAACTTACACACACAAAACCAGATTTTATAAGAGGAAGGATGTACATAATGTAAAGGAAAAATCATCATCAAAAATTCTATGCTCTATCCAAGTCAGTAAAACATCCACAAAGAAGAAAGTTGAAAATATGTAAATATTCTTAAAACAGCAAAGACTTACACCCAGAGTACAGACATAAATTCACTCTGTCACACATTATGCATATTAAACATTATGCAAAGTATATATTCAATAACCTTGTCAAAAAGACACCTTCTTAGTACATAACATTTAAAATGCACTCCAACGGTCCCAAAAATTCCAGAAGAGAGACAGTCAAAGCAGCAGAGTTTTCCACCCATCCTTTTTAAAGCAGAAGCTCCACCACAGGAACACAGTGCACAACTGTAGCTCAGTGTATTTCACAGACCAAACCAGGCCAAAGGAGAGAGCAAATCTGGAAAGCTGCTGCTTTCCATGCCATCATGTTCCATCAAATCCTGGCAAGAATTCATGCTGACCTGATCACTATTAGTTGCTACAGATTACAACTCAATACCATTTGTATTTCCTTTCTCCAAAAAGAGTAGAACAAGCATAAGAAGAAGTTATGTATCTATTTTAAATCCACACATATTTACCCCAGGGAGTGAAAGGAAAAGAATAAATAGTCCACATTACAGATGTGAGTCACACTATTTAATGCTCTTTTGGAAAATGCTCAAATACCACAGTGATGGGCACAGCATAAGAATTTGAACAACACAAGATAGAAATAGAATGGAGAAAGGAAGTAAAGCCCAGAGACTAGCCATTCATACTGACACTCAATCACCATAAATTATAAAAAAAAATCGAGGGAATACATGCTTCCTGCTTTCTTCAACATTTGAACAATTCTTGAGTTAATATCTCTAAATGTCAACTCTTGTTTTCAGCATCTTTTTTTTCTCCTGCTATATTTCTCCATGGAATGAAATGACACAATTTTATTGCTGAGGCAAAAATACCTTCCACTTCAAAAGAAGCTTGCCTTCGAGGAGAATTACACTTGAACAAAGACTGCAGGATTTAGCTCTATATTTATCTCTATGCAATAACAGTAGTTCATTCATATAAACATGGGGGGTTTCTTTTTTATTCTTTCTCTTCTTCTGACAGAAGGAAAACATCTCTCGAGAGAATTAAACTCAGTAATATCTACATAAAGATGCTGGTATGACTTTGGTGGAGGGTTGTGCTTGATAAATCTGTAGATATTTTTAGAATAAACATGTACCTGATGGTTCAAGGAGACACTTCATTTTAAGAAAAATGAAACTGGTGAGTTATTCATCTGACACCAGCTCACTTATCCCTATCCTCTAAAATATTGTGGGCCATCTATTCAAATTCCATTGACAACAGCATTTTCCTAATAGATCTGCTTTAGGCCATCTTTTATGTATAAACTTTACACTGTACCATCTCCCTTGAGGCTTACACAGAACTCAAGAGGACACTTTCAGGGAGACATAATGAGAAACTAAACCCCACATGAAGTTTATCTTTAGATTTGATGAAGACCTCCTTTTTGTCCATTGTCTGCTTCCAAGATTCCGAATATTAAAAATGAAAACAATTCTGCTTCATTTCTTAAATTAGTTTTACCTTGCCATTACTTGAGAACAGTTTATTCTTCATTTGCAAGCTTAACCATTCAAGCTGATCCTAGCATTGTACTGAAATTGTATTTTATATTTGATTGTAAATATTACTGTCCACAGTAAAAGTTGACAAGAGCTTTCTTTAAAATTGTAATGCTATTATTATATATTTAAAACACAACCTTAATTCCTTTAATTCCTGCAGCTTCCAAACTGAACTTCCATTTCCTTCTTTGTTAATGATTTTTAAGAGTGCTGAAATTTTAGACAAACATTTGCATTTATTTTGATATATCACACAATTTAATAAAATAAAGGAATCTAAATTGTTTCAAAATAAAAGTAACCCAACAGCAAACAAATTGTAGAGCAAGAGACTAAGGTGTGGTGACAAAAGAAGGTATGGCACTTTATCTCCAGTGCTCATTCACATTACACTGATACGCTTCAGAATGTTCATCCAACAAAAAACCTTTCTAAACAGACTTTGAAATGTTTTTAGGAGATCTCCTCAACACTTAGGAGCTGTCACACAAATGATATTTGAAGTTTTTGGTATGATGCTAATAATAATGAAATGAATCTTGGAAACAGACTACCAAAGTCAGCAACTAAAGCCCAGAAGACAGCTTCCAGGTGCTGAATGTGAAAGGCCAGCTGCAGTTAACATGTCCAAGACACAACACTAATTTTGGTACAAAAAAACCGCTTGGAGTTTCAGCTTCACCACACTCATCAAAGTCATGTCCACGATAGCAGTAGCTTTGCTTATTTTTAAGCCATTAGAAGTCAGCGTGGTTACTCCATCACTGAGGGAGAATAGTTTTCTCGACTTTACTCAGTGTCTGCCAGCCCGACTGGGGAAGGGCGTGACCCACGCCGTGCACGGCAGCGGGACCCCCGCGCCTGCAAGGAGACCGGCGTCCCCCCGGGGCTGGGGCACGGCGCACGGGGAGAGCTGGCGCTTCCCCGCGCCCCGCGCTCCTGTCCCGGACAGCTCCCGCTGCTGAGCTGGGCCGGTGGCCGCGGACAGCTCCCGGTGCTGAGCTGGGCCGGTGGCCCTGGACAGCTCCCGGTGCTGAGCCGGGTGGCCGCGGACAGCTCCCGGTGCTGAGCTGCGTGGCCGTGGACAGCTCCCGGTGCTGAGCTGGGCCGGTGGCCGCGGACAGCTCCCGGTGCTGAGCTGGGCCGGTGACCGCGGACAGCTCCCGGTGCTGAGCTGGGCCGGTGGCCGCGGACAGCTCCCGGTGCTGAGCCGGTGGCCCTGGACAGCTCCCGGTGCTGAGCTGGGCCGGTGGCCCTGGACAGCTCCCGGTGCTGAGCTGGGCCGGTGGCCGCGGACAGCTCCCGGTGCTGAGCTGGGCCGGTG